>OY744525.1:96388685-96758685 GCA_963556195.1 Sepiola atlantica | reverse complement strand
CTATATATATACTATATATATATACTATATATATACTATATATATATATACTTATATATATATATACTATATATATATACTATATATATATATACTATATATATATATATATATATATATATACTATATATATATATACTATATATATACTATATATATATACTATATATATATACACTATATATATATATACTATATATATACTATATATATATACTATATATATACTATATATATACTATATATATATACTTTATATATATATACTATATATATATATATACTATATATATATATATATACTATATATATATACTATATATATACTATATATATATACATATATATACTATATATATATATACTATATATATATACTATATAAATATATATACTATATATATACTATATATATACTATATATATACTATATATATACTATATATATATACTATATATATATATATACACATACTATATATATATACTATATATATATACTATATATATATACTATATATATATATACTATATATATACATATACTATATATATACTATATATATATACATATACTATATATATATACTATATATATATATACTATATATATATACTATATATATATATATATATACTATATATATACTATATATATATACATATACTATATATATATACTATATATATATATATTCTATATATATATACTATATATATACATATACTATATATATATATACATATACTATATATATATACTATATATATATATATACTATATATATATACTATATATATATACTATATATATATACTATATATATATACTATATATATATACTATATATACTATATATACTATATATATATCCTATATATATACTATATATACTATATATATATACTACATATATATACTATATATATACTATATATATATACTATATATATACTATATATATATACATATATATATACTATATATATACTATATATATACTATATATATACTATATATATATGCTATATATATATACTATATATATACTATATATATATATATACTATATATATATACTATATATATACTATATATATATACTATATATATATATACTATATATATATATACTATATATATATATATATACTATATATATATATACTATATATATATACTATATATATATATATACTATATATATATACTATATATATATATATACTATATATATATACTATATATATATACTATATATATATATATACTATATATATATACTATATATATACTATATATATATACTATATATATACTATATATATACTATATATATATACTATATATATATATATATATACTATATATATGTACTATATATATATATATATACTATATATATATATATATATACTATATATATATATATTATATATATATATATATACTATATATATATACTATATACTATATATATATATATACTATATATATACTATATATATATATATACTATATATATATACTATATATATATATACTATATATATATATACTATATATATACTATATATATATATACTATATATATATACTATATATATATACTATATATATACTATATATATATATACTATATATAAATATACTATATATATACTATATATATATATACTATATATATATATATATATACTATATATATATACTATATATATATACATATATATATATATATATATATATATATATATATGTACATATATATATATATACATATATATATATACAGGGTGGGCAAAAATAAGGGTCCTATTTTTAAAAATTCATAACTTTTTTATTTATTGATTTTTTTTTATTTTTTTTTTTAGAATAAGTAAAGGACCCCTTCCGAAGCAAGCATGAGCCGTATTAGCCCTAAGGAACGTACCCTCATTTAGAAAACATTATTTTTGCTTAAAAAACTCAAAACAGTGTAAAAAACAATACTTTAGTGTTTGTAAGTTTTAAGAAGTGTTTTTCGGCTAAAATTTGTTTTGTTTATTTCAAAAAATCTCGGAAGGGTCAGTCTACACACACATAAAGTTTGGTGAGTTTAACTTTTATTTTGTGGAAGTTATTCAAATTCAAGTTATTCAAATTTAAAGATAGGACACTTATTTTGGCCCACCCTGTATATATATGAAGGTTTATATATAACGATATAACGCCTTTTGGGACAATAGCAGGGTGTCAGAGATGCTTTCTTTCACCCTTAAGAAGAACTACAAAGCATGTCTACATTCCCGATAAAATGAGCAATCGCCTCGAGGCAACCTGTGTGCCTCCCCCTCATCTAAGTGCACACTTTTTAAAGCTGGAAAGGCTTTCTTAGTGTCTTTGTTCCAGAAACCACCGTTTCCCTCTGTTTGCGAACTCATTCGATCTAGGTAAAACAGCCGAAGTGTATGACGTCGAATCTTGACGTTTGGCATACCCAGACCGCCTTCAGAAGATTGTAGATAACACATCTCTCGACGGACCATAGGGGCTTTACCAAGCCACAAAAACTTGAAAAGAGCCCGCTGAATCTCAAGCAGCGTATCAGAAGGAAGAGGAAGTACTGTCGGAATTTTCGTGTCGTTAACGAAAATCCGCTCTAAACGATGGTCATGTTATCTAGGACAATTATCATAAAAAAATTATAACAAGAGATAAGGAAAGCAGTAATACAAGATGTTCGTAAAAGTTAAAATATAGTTTTATTTACAAAAAAAAGATAGCCTGGACTGCTTTTTTTTCCAAAGCTGGAATAAATAAATTATTCCTGGATAACATGCAAAAAAAATAAGAATCAAAAAAATACAACATCAGTATCTCTGAACATTAAGGTAGATACAACAAAAATTGCCACAATCAAAGTTAAGGAATAAATCCTTTTAAAACATGAACTTACTATAAAGTCCGTATTCTTACAAATCAATCAAAAGTCTCTTTTTTTCTTTTCACCAAATTTACAATCAAAAGAAATAAAATTAACAAACCGTGTCGAAGTCCAACATAATTTCCACGATAAAATTAACTCTTTTTTTTTATTTTATCAAACGTCCGTCAGAAAGTTCTTTTCTTCTTCTTTTTCTTCAATATTTTCTTTTAGCAAATCCAACGCAATATGTATGGCACAAGAACAGTACACATTTCAAATAAACACGATACTCACTATTTTCCATCGTTCGTCTTGAATGGCGATCACGCGCAAATGTTCTGATTCGACTAGCATAGTTGAATATATCAAATCGATCTGTGTGCACAGACTGTTAATCTCTATGATTCTTAATCTCTGATTAGAATCTTCTCGACAGCAAAGTATTTCACTTCTCGGGAGCCAATCTCTTCAACATAGGCAATTTCGTTCCCGGAGCTATCTCGTTCAACTTCTTCATTCCAAGTCTTGAACGGCAATCACGCGCAAAAGTAAGGATAAAACTGGCACAGTTAAATCTTCTCGAATCGATCCGTGTTGCAAAGTATTTCAGTTCTCGGGAGCTAAGCTCTTCAACATAGGCAATTTCTTGCATGGATTTCTTCTCGTCTCGATCGCATACTCCATCTTCTTATTTCAAGTATCTGGCTTGAAACAACTTCCCAAGGATATATTCTTGACCGAGGGGAAAATATTTCATAAACAACATGTAATTCAGCCAAGAGATATCATATCTCTTAAATTTCCTCAAGCAGAAATTCTTTACAAATTTAACGTCCCCTCGTGGACGGAGAAACAGTTTTAACATGTGTCGAGCTCGACGTCAACCTCTGTTCTTGAATTTAACGTCCCCACGTGGACGGAGAAACAGTTTTAACATGTCTTGTCATTCCGATGTGCGAGTCTGTTCTGATTAAATTTCGCGCCGATATATCCAGACACGACAAAATGCATCATTGCTAAAAATAGAAATCACGTGACACAACATGGCCTTCACCGCATAACACCTACGCAATATCCATATGACCTTCGACCTGCACGTAGGCCCCCCCTACCCTTCAACAAAGGGAAGTAACCGTTGACTTACTTAGAAAAACGTCTAGAAATTTCCACACTACTGATAGACGATATAGGATGATCGGATACATGGACGGCGGCACCGCGGGAGGCAGGGGGCTCAAGCCCCTCTCCCCACTTTACATTCATCAATAATGAAGTTATATATGCATGTGTTTAACCGCCCCCCCCCCCCACTTTTATAACTGTCCCGCCGGTCCTGGGATAAATGTGAGAACACACCTCCGCTCTCCCATTTAATGAAAGATTTCTACAGATCCACAGACCAGCTGCGGTACGAATCGCTTTCAATACTTCCGACCAATTTTTCTCCAGCTGAAGATCAGGACCGAACCAGATGCCGAGTAGCTTACAAGGCCCATCAGTCCAGCTAAAGGGTCCCTGCAAGGATACGCCCTTCCAGGCACCAATGCGCAATTAACTTGTCGCAGTTAATATTGTCCCCTGTTATCGTTTGCTTGTAACGAGCAATGTCGAGATTAGTGTTGTCGACAGAGAAATCAGAATGTATGAAATGATAACAGGGGCCAAAATTAACTGCGACAAGTTTGACAACGGACAATTTCAACAAGTCCGAATTTGCGTTTCGTCTACCGACAAAATGTCAAGTGATAAGGATTTTTGTTAATCCGCTAGTGGCGGTTATTTGGTTGAATGTTCATTGTAACACGAGGCGAGTTTAGTGACCGAATTCAACATCGCGATGACATCACCAAAATCAGATTGGTACAGATCACCACTCAGTTCTCTCAAGCCGAGCAGGTATTCTTCGTACCATAAAACCTTAAATTTCTTTAAGAGAAGATCCCTTTGTTTCAGCTTCTCCAAAAGGTCACTCCTAGAAGGAGGAGAATTCTCAAGAAAACATTCTTCAGAATTTATAAAAACAGCACTATTACAATACGGGCGAATAAACGCGTTTGGAGATATAATATCCAAACCATCATCTCCAGAACATCTATAAGTTAGAGGACGTGAGTTAATGGCATTCTGTATATCAGACAACACAGAAAGAAGTTCAAAATAACCCAACTTCTGCCGACTCACTAACTTATAAAGACAAACCTTCACCGTCTTAACAAGACGCTCCCAAACACTGCCGAACCAAGCAGAATATAAAGGTATCGTCTGGTGCTTGATGTCAAAGGTACTAAACTTCTCTTCGAACTCGTCAGACACCAGCACTTGCTTAATCAAACCGCATCCAGCAACGAATGATTTAGCATTGTCTGAGTATATATGGGAAGGCACCCCATAAATGTTAAAAAATCTCACCAATGATAATATCACTGAGTGAGTAGACATGTCACCCACTAACTCCAAATGAACCGCCCTCACATTGAAGCACGTAAAAAGTAATACATACATTTTTTGCGGTCCCCTTTCATCTTCAACCCACAAGTGACCAGTAAAGTCTATCCCGGTATGGTTGAAGGGCTTCACAAAATTAACTCTGTGCTTAGGTAAATTGGTTACCTTGGGGTATTTGAAAGATACGGCATTGTATCTTTTACACAGAGCACAGGCAGAGATAACCGACTTCACTGCCTGCCTGGATTTATGTATCCAGAAACCTGACAAACGGAGTTTGCTGAGGGTAGCTGCAATACCCAAATGCTTACATTTGAGATGACAGTCCATAACAATCAAATCAGTTATATGACTGCCTCGAGGTAACAAAATCGGATGTAAAATTTCCGGAGGGTAAAGGCTGGATTTACCAATCCTTCCCCCAGACCTTATCAAACTTCTATCATCCAGGTAAAGATCCAACTTCGCCACCAACGGAGGAATCTCACGGTTGGAGGGGTTCAACAAAAAGGACTTTTCCCCGGGAAGAAGCAAGGACTGCTCTAACTTAATCAAATAAATTTTGGCTACTTGTCCTGGTTCTTTCATGGATTTCCGCAACTTCAATACAAACTTAAACACGTAGGACAAAACTCTCATGAGTTTTCCCAAAGAAGAAAATCTCTTAAAATCCACTACCGGTGACAATTCCTGAATCACAGGAACCACAGAGGTGGCATTAGTCAGCACTAACCTCTGACTGTCAGAACTCAAACAGTTCAAATCATACACTGGCCAGGTAAAATTCTCACCGACCAGCCACTGCGGCCCCGATAACCAAAAGGGCAATAGAGATTTGAATTTTGCCAAGGAAACACCCCTGGTGATCAGGTCGGCAGGGTTGTCAGAAGTGTTCACATACTTGAACATCACTTCCAAACCTTGTTCACACAATTTATCCACTCCCACTCGAATATCTTTTAACCTATTTCGGACAAATATACTCTTTGTCACAACTGTCTCGGACAGAATCCAGGACAACACGACTTGTGCGTCCACCGCAACCACCATTTTCTTGACCACATCCTTTTGAAACATCTTCAAAAGATTAGGGATACATTTCATCGCCAAAAAGACGGACATCAACTCAAGTGACGGCAAAGTTCTCTTTGCCAAAGGTGCCACCTTAGCCTTGGAAAATATTAATTTAGCAGCCCCATACTGGAAAATGTAAGCCGCAAAGCCAAAGGCTTGTTGTGAAGCATCACAAAAGATTATTAACGTGGCAGGCGCAGAGGAATCAACAGCACATCTGGGGATCCTCACACTATGCAGATTCATCAACTCAGGAAACAACTTGTTCCAAGTGAGCTGCAAACTCTCCGGTATCTTCTGATCCCATGACACCTGAGTTTTCCATATCTCACTGAGTATTACCCTTCCTTTGATTGTCACAGGCAAAACAAGCCCCAAAGGGTCGAATATGGAAGAGTTCTGCGATAGGATGCCCCTTTTTGTATCAGCCGGCACATCCAAGGAACCGACCGCCACATGCAAATTATCCTGCACAGGATCATACTCATAACCCAACACCCTCTCCAGAGGAGAATCATGGGTGACAAAACTTTTGTCAGCTTTCATTCGAGTGGTCAAAACATCACTATTCGAATTACAGGACCTTAATGAAAAATTACCATCCTGCATGATACTCATTGCATTCAGATATAGGTCCAACAAAGTTTTCTGTGAATTGTGAGTTTTTATAAGATTATCCACATAAAAATTTTCCATAAGCATATCCCTACATAAACTATGAGGGTATTTTTCAACATGATGTCTAATGACGAAGTTGAGAATAAATGGGTTGGCCACAAACCCAAAAATCAATGTTTTGTAACGATAACATACCAGTTTGTCATTCAATTTCACAAAAAAGCAAAACCGATTCTTATCTCTTTCGGTTTCCAACCGAATCATGAGAAAGGCCTTACGGACGTCAGCCAACAGGACATAACGGTCCATACGAAACTTCAACAATAACTCTAGCATATCCGTGAAAAGGTTAATTCCCGGATAGACACAATCATTTAGAGAGGGATGTCCACCTGTTCGCAACGAACAGTTGAACACCGGCCTTATCTTTGTGGTACTCTGACCATTAGCCTTAATAACCGGACGGTGAGGAATCCAAGTATAATGAGTGAAATCCTCGGGATTCACTTCCACTCTCTCAATAATATCCTCCCTCTCCTGCTCTAAGAAAACCTGGCAGTAGTCCTCATATAGACCCTGCCTCGTCAAACGAGTGACAACCTTATCAAGCACATTCAACGACACTTGATGGTTGGAAGGAACAGAAGGCAACTTTCCCTCGTCCCATGGCAAACTAACATAGTAGCAACTGTCTCGGTACGAGATCGAACTGCGAAAGGCATCAATTTTATTCTTGTCATAATCACTTACAGAGTTCTCAGTAACTCCCAGTGTTTCCAAACTAAAGAGCTTGTCCACGGCTCTTTCCACAGAAGAATCAACAAAACTATCGAAAGGGTCGAAATATTGAGACTTCGGCTCAAGCACAAAATAAACATGTGTCATAAGACACCGTGAGTGTTCGGACACAACTTGGCTGTAATTCGCGCCAACAACGGAGGCATCCGTTTTCTTCATAACAGGACTCACAAAATTGGACATATCTCCAAAAGGCACAATTCCTTGAGGAAACTCAAAAATAGACCCATTCATGAAGGGAGACAACTTCATGGGTCCCAAATACATCAGTAGGTCAACACCTACCAAACCATGTACAGTAATACAATCATTTTCAACATTTGAAAAGTCAGCAGCCAATTTCTCCCCACCCGCAATAATACTCTCAATAGCAGTAGACAGACCCCTGACGTGAAACTGAAGGTCCAAGCCTTCGTCCACCAAAAAGGGTATAACACACTCAGAGTTCGGCACTTTGACCCGCAACTCGAGTTCATATAGGCTCCTTCTGGCCGTTCCGAGAAAAGTCTTAATAAAGAAGTCCCTTCTCCTTACAGGCATAGAACGGCAATTCAATAGGTCCAGAACTACATCAGACAAATAGGAGCGCTGGCTTCCTGAATCCAACAGACAATTGAAAGATTTTACAATTCCATCATTGACCACGTCAATTTTAATTATAGGCAGGAGAAGATTCACTTCTCCCACCTGAAGACAGGGGTTAGTATCCAGCCGAGACTTGTCAAAGTCAGGGCATAACGCACCTGCATGTTCGCAACTTTTACATTTCCAACAGGGGCGGAGACGACCACTTTTACCAGGGCACGCCTCGGCGTTATGGAACGGGCTAGTACAACGGGTACACAACTTAGCCAATTGGCATCGTTGTAACCGATCCCTTAGAGAGGGATACTTCCCGCAATAGTAAGCAATATGGCCGTCACTACTGCAAAGGAAGCACTTATGTCGACTGGGTTTAGTTTTTACAAAAAAGTTTTCCAAAGTGGAAGGCTTCTTAACAGCACTAGCAGGCCTGAATCTAAAGGAACCAGACGAACGCGGTTTGGCGACGGGCTTTACCGTTTTAACCATCCTGGGTTTGACGATATCCAACGTGCGCAACACCTCAGAGTAATTATCAAAGATATCTCCCAGAGATGGGTAATTACCATTGACGGTATGAATCAGCTCCCGTCTCACAGAAATAGGAAGTTTTTCAAAAATAATGCTACTTAGCAACAGATTGCCGGGGGCCTCCTCCTCTAGAAAATCCATACTAAAGGAGTTTTTCAGCTCGTATATTTGAGCTTTCACCTTAGTTAGAAAGCTCTTCACCGAGTTAGTATCTGAATCCCCAAGAGGTTTAGCACTATGGAGATCTTTAAAAATAGAGTTTACAATAAACTTTTTATCTAAAAATTCTCTATCTAGGATCTCCATCGCTGCCTCAAAGTTGGCATCCGAAATCTAAAGATGTCCCACTATTCGGTGGGCATAGCCCCTGAGGTGATTTTTCAGAATAATCAACCTCGTGGACTCACTGGGTATATTTGACACGCAATTTTCGAACTCCTTCGAGAAGTTGAGATACGCCAATCTGTCGCGTTCCAAACTCATGGGGTCGAAAACAGGACAGACAAGTTTTGGTGTCACACTACAAAGGGACGCTTTAGGCTTCTCCCCTTCTCCATTATGTGGGGAGCCCTCATCCTTCCACATGCTCTCCAATTCGCTGAAACGTCGATCCACATGGATACGATATAACGTTTCGCTCCGACAGTTCTCGGACATCTCTTCGCGAGACTCGCTCTCAATATAGGCACTTGTGATCTGCTCATTGAGCGAATCAATGGACGCAAAGAGTTCCTTAACCCTAACCTTCTGGGAAGAAACAAATTCCCGGTTCTCCCCCTCGCCACCCCCAAGAACATCAATAATAGTATCGACTTTAATTTTTACAATATCTCGCCTTTCTACAAGGAGATTAACAGTGGGGGTAGACGCCATTATGAACAAAATACAATATGGCGATCAGGTGTGGGCTAACCTAAAATAGGCGCCAAACGTCTACTCAATGGCGGGAAAATGACAACGTAAAATTATCTAAGTAAGATTCCTACAAAAAAATGGAAAAAGGCTGTACCATAGTTAACCAAAGTCGTTCAAATGTAATTCTAACAATTCCACTTGTCAGTCAAAGCAAAATTCTCAAGGGAAAAATAATTACACAAAAATCATTCAATATCCAACATTCAACAGTTCACAAAAATGGCGACTTAGAATACGCGGGAAATTCACAAAAATGACTCCACATGGCGGACAAAAATGGCGATCAGACTCTTAAAAAATGCAATTTTCACATAAAATACATAAAAGAAAAAGAAAAAAAACAGTCAGCTTAAAACAGTATTAAAACCTGAACATCTCGTATTTGACTACGTTTTAATTGTAATGAATGGGCTGCCGAATCCCGCGCAACACGTCTGTTACACGCAACTAGGCGCCAAAGGCAGAAAGGAGATTATAACTTGAAGTAAGTTCCCTCATTGACTTAGTACCAAAAAATAGCAATAGAAGAAACCCAATCCAAATCACAAACTAGTAGCACATTTTCGAGTATTTTTTCCAACACGCGAAATATGAAACAAGAAGTAAAATGCTTTTAATAGAAAGAAATAGATATTATTCCAGTATATCGTTTCAATACGTTCATTGTAAAACGAAAATGGGACCAAAAAAAGAATGGCCGTAAATAACCAAAAAAAGCAGAATTCTTTTAATGGCAACGATAAAAAAAAGCAGAATGTCGGAATTTTCGTGTCGTTAACGAAAATCCGCTCTAAACGATGGTCATGTTATCTAGGACAATTATCATAAAAAAATTATAACAAGAGATAAGGAAAGCAGTAATACAAGATGTTCGTAAAAGTTAAAATATAGTTTTATTTACAAAAAAAAGATAGCCTGGACTGCTTTTTTTTCCAAAGCTGGAATAAATAAATTATTCCTGGATAACATGCAAAAAAAATAAGAATCAAAAAAATACAACATCAGTATCTCTGAACATTAAGGTAGATACAACATAAATTGCCACAATCAAAGTTAAGGAATAAATCCTTTTAAAACATGAACTTACTATAAAGTCCGTATTCTTACAAATCAATCAAAAGTCTCTTTTTTTCTTTTCACCAAATTTACAATCAAAAGAAATAAAATTAACAAACCGTGTCGAAGTCCAACATAATTTCCACGATAAAATTAACTCTTTTTTTTTATTTTATCAAACGTCCGTCAGAAAGTTCTTTTCTTCTTCTTTTTCTTCAATATTTTCTTTTAGCAAATCCAACGCAATATGTATGGCACAAGAACAGTACACATTTCAAATAAACACGATACTCACTATTTTCCATCGTTCGTCTTGAATGGCGATCACGCGCAAATGTTCTGATTCGACTAGCATAGTTGAATATATCAAATCGATCTGTGTGCACAGACGATTAATCTCTATGATTCTTAATCTCTGATTAGAATCTTCTCGACAGCAAAGTATTTCACTTCTCGGGAGCCAATCTCTTCAACATAGGCAATTTCGTTCCCGGAGCTATCTCGTTCAACTTCTTCATTCCAAGTCTTGAACGGCAATCACGCGCAAAAGTAAGGATAAAACTGGCACAGTTAAATCTTCTCGAATCGATCCGTGTTGCAAAGTATTTCAGTTCTCGGGAGCTAAGCTCTTCAACATAGGCAATTTCTTGCATGGATTTCTTCTCGTCTCGATCGCATACTCCATCTTCTTATTTCAAGTATCTGGCTTGAAACAACTTCCCAAGGATATATTCTTGACCGAGGGGAAAATATTTCATAAACAACATGTAATTCAGCCAAGAGATATCATATCTCTTAAATTTCCTCAAGCAGAAATTCTTTACAAATTTAACGTCCCCTCGTGGACGGAGAAACAGTTTTAACATGTGTCGAGCTCGACGTCAACCTCTGTTCTTGAATTTAACGTCCCCACGTGGACGGAGAAACAGTTTTAACATGTCTTGTCATTCCGATGTGCGAGTCTGTTCTGATTAAATTTCGCGCCGATATATCCAGACACGACAAAATGCATCATTGCTAAAAATAGAAATCACGTGACACAACATGGCCTTCACCGCATAACACCTACGCAATATCCATATGACCTTCGACCTGCACGTAGGCCCCCCCTACCCTTCAACAAAGGGAAGTAACCGTTGACTTACTTAGAAAAACGTCTAGAAATTTCCACACTACTGATAGACGATATAGGATGATCGGATACATGGACGGCGGCACCGCGGGAGGCAGGGGGCTCAAGCCCCTCTCCCCACTTTACATTCATCAATAATGAAGTTATATATGCATGTGTTTAACCGCCCCCCCCCCCCCACTTTTATAACTGTCCCGCCGGTCCTGGGATAAATGTGAGAACACACCTCCGCTCTCCCATTTAATGAAAGATTTCTACAGATCCACAGACCAGCTGCGGTACGAATCGCTTTCAATACTTCCGACCAATTTTTCTCCAGCTGAAGATCAGGACCGAACCAGATGCCGAGTAGCTTACAAGGCCCATCAGTCCAGCTAAAGGGTCCCTGCAAGGATACGCCCTTCCAGGCACCAATGCGCAATTAACTTGTCGCAGTTAATATTGTCCCCTGTTATCGTTTGCTTGTAACGAGCAATGTCGAGATTAGTGTTGTCGACAGAGAAATCAGAATGTATGAAATGATAACAGGGGCCAAAATTAACTGCGACAAGTTTGACAACGGACAATTTCAACAAGTCCGAATTTGCGTTTCGTCTACCGACGAAATGTCAAGTGATAAGGATTTTTGTTAATCCGCTAGTGGCGGTTATTTGGTTGAATGTTCATTGTAACACGAGGCGAGTTTAGTGACCGAATTCAACATTGTTTGCGTGAAATTGCTGTACACAATTTCTTACAATTTGAGGTCTTTAGGTTGATGCTTGTTGCTATTCGTCAGCGACGAATCGATTTGTTGATAATGTTTCTTCATATAATCTTCGGTAAAAAGGTTGGGTAGTCGACGTTCGTCTGTGATGCGTTCGTCTTGTCGGCAATGATGATTAGAATCTTCAGTGAAGTGTTTTATTTTTTTCTGTGAAAATTTTTTTTTTTATTGCATTGGATCACCTTCAGTGAAGGTTTGATTTTTATTGGCAGGTCGCCGTTTATCCGTGGCGCGTTTATTCTTAATTATATCCGTTAGTAACGGTGGTTCTGTAAATTAAGAGTGAGTGACGAGGTATAGTATTGTGATCGTTTTCAAATTTATTATCCGTAGAATACTTGTAAACTATTCTTTAAAATTTGAAGTGTTCCCGTTGAATGGAGGGCGTTAAATTTATGCAATTCGCTTTGGGTGTCAGTAAGAAATGTTGTTTTGCGTTAAAAGAAATTTAATCTTTTTTGTGTCGGCTAGTTACCGAGACAAGGGAAAGGTTTTAAGTCGCTGAGAATATTTACGCATGTGCGTTCTAATGGTGTCGGTAGACCCGTTTTTTTTTATTCTCCATGTGCGTGCTAACCGTTTTCAATTTAAGGATTTGCTTACGCGAAGATGCGTTTACTTTTTTGTTTGTTTGGTTGTTTTTTTCTTGACAAGTGTCCCGTAAGAAATTTTTTAGTCTTTAGTGAAATAAAACTCCGGTTTTTGTTTTTCAATGAAAAAATGTTTATCTTTTCTGTGAAAAGTAGTTTTTTGAAAAAAATGTTTACCTTTTCTGTGAAAAGTAGTTTTTGGGGGGTTGTCTTTCTCTTAGTACGTGAACAAAAGGGAAAGAGGTTAGTATGTTTATAAGTATGGACGAAGGCAAAAGCTAGGAATTTTCCATAGTTATAATTCCCCAGTCGGGAAAAAAGAATTGTTCATACTGTTGAATGTTTGTACACCGGCTAAGGTGTCAGGGCGCGTCCATAT
Source organism: Sepiola atlantica (assembly GCA_963556195.1). Taxonomy (NCBI): domain Eukaryota; kingdom Metazoa; phylum Mollusca; class Cephalopoda; order Sepiida; family Sepiolidae; genus Sepiola; species Sepiola atlantica. Next base: position 96,744,890 of record OY744525.1, on the reverse strand, counting down.
GTGTATGCAAGTATGTGTGGTTGTAATATCAAGTCCACATGTTGAGGCAGTAGCCATTTTGTCTTCTTGTCAAAGTCGAACACAGGGCCAAAGCCCCGGAGAAATGTCTGTTGCGTCCCCAGAGAGGAGGGACGTGTGTTTGGCAGTGCCAAAGTAGGAAAGAGAGAGAAGTGTCGTCTCGCACCACAAAAGTAAAAGAGAGTGGGCGGATGGCGGTCACGTGTTTATATAATTATGCTAGCCACTGATTGGTCAAGCCAAGGAGAAAGTAGTTTGCCTGAACCAATCAGCAGGCAGCTAAGAAGTCATTGATTTTTAAACAATATGGCGGCTTGTAGGAAACTGCTACACGGTTGTTAGCGCATAAAAATTGGTCACTACATAGGAACATTGTTTTGTTTTAAGTACACACGTTTTTAGGTTCTCATTTTCATTATTTTCGTACACTGAAAATTTTTTTAAAATCAGTAGCAGTTTATTTTATGTTTCTTCTTTTGAATGGATAATAATATAAACATATATTAAAGTTACATCGTATTAAATATAGGGGGGTACATTCTATGGTTAGTTTTGGAGGTCTCTATTGTACCCGATAATTCACCATATTTGTACTAGATATTTTAAATTCTTTCATAGCCGATTTAGCTATTCAATTTTCGCAAGGTGTATTTTTCACAAAGCTGGATTTTGTGATGTATTTTTCGCCAATAAATTATTTTAAAAAACATTCTTTCTCCGATAAATAATTTCTCAAAACATTAATTACGGTCTTCTAAGCTAATTCCTAAACTTACCCTAACTGACAGCAACTAGGATTTAGTGGTAAAAAGTGACGATTTTGAAATCGAATCAGAAAAGATCAAATTTAATTTGAACTTAAAAGTCATAAAAAACACATGCTTTCTGTAACCTTACCATCACCCCTAATTTTAGGTGGACGAAAACTACATTAAAAAAACAAAAACGGAACAGGTGTGCAAGACGTTATAAATCTATGTATAGGTCTCCGGGGCCGTTACATGACAAGTTGATAGTAAAAGTCTTTTTAGCATACTTGTCTAGAATGCGTCCTCGACACTCAGTTTGACAAGTGGGCCGCTGTCACATCAGCTGGCGCTGCTTTGTTCTTTTCGACCCTAGGAGGTCTACTCTCCCATGCTTTACCTTCTCGATTTGAGAAGAGGTTAGTTTATGGCCGGGGTGGAAGTTGTTAATGGCGGGAGATTCGAAAGAACAAAGGACAAAGGATTTACCACAGTGGCTAAGGATTGCCGGACAAGTGGTTATGCATGAATGAATCCCCCGACCATGAGGGTGTGAGATAGATGCCTTTGTAACGGCATGTCCTCCCACTGCTTTGAAACTCCACCGGACTACGTGTAGATTAAATTAAGAGGTTTAGAGAAAGAAAACATTTTTACTTAAACTTATTTAATATAAGTTTAAGTAAAAATGAAAAAGAAAGCGAAGGAATGAGAAAGCTAAACAACATAAGAATAGGCATTTTATAAAGTTAACAAAAAGGAAAACATTTATATTAACAAAAACAATTTATTTACTTAAAACGTTTTGAAGAGTTCTTAGGTTCGTACTTGTAAGCATATATATATATATATATATATATATATATATATATATATATAGGGCTTTACGCGCTCCACTACTTTTGGAGCTGCTCCCGCTCCTGCTCCAACGCTCAAAATTGGAGCTGGCTCCTCTCACGCTCCCTATTTTCAAAAAGAAGCCGCTCCAGCTCAAACTCCTATAAAAAAGGAGCGGCTCTTTTTCAGCGCTCCATAACGAAAATATACCTTATTTTATAAACGTTATATTCTGCCAATGAGTGGTCGAAGGATAGGAGTGGGCGTCAAAGGATCTCGTCAATATGGGTGGGGATGTCACTTTAAGTGTAAGACCGTAAGATAATATTTGACAAAATCTCGCTAATATTTTGAGATGTGCTAAGGGTTATAGGAGAACATGTCGGATGAAGCATACGTAACTTTTCGTTTCCTGGGGTATAAAATAGAAATTAAAAAATCCCTGAAGTATTTTAAAACAATTTTAATTTTCATAGGTTGTTAATGTAACAACCTATTTTTTCAGGGGGGGGGGGGGGGGGAATTGGACCCGATATTTTTTCTATTTTTTTTTTTGGAAGAAAATTTTTACTTTTAAACATTATTAGTGATTATTTTCTTTTTAAACAAAACGTTTCTCTGGGAGAGAAGAGACAGCCAGGACAACATTACTCGTCGTGTTGTTGTTTAATATTTGTTTGCTTTACAAACGTAACTATATTGTATAATGTATATTATTATTTAAAACAGAAACGCGCAAGTACTTCCAAACAAATCGATTTATCCATTGAAGTTTATTTTTTAAAAATTGAATAAAAGTTTTTTTTCATGAGTTGCCCCCCTCACTCTCCCAAAAAATCAATATATTGTCAATAAACAATTCAGAGATCCATTTAATGTCTTACAATTTCATACAAAATATCTGGCCTATACCTTGGGAGTTAAAAAATGAATTTAGGAAAACTCGTCAAAGGAAAACTCGGCAACGGCAAAATCGGCAACGGTAAATTCGTCAATGGAAAATTCAGCAACGGAAAACTCGGCAATTTGGGCCAAGTAGGAAAATTCGGCAATTATCGAATAAATATCGATTGAAAATAGATTTTAGAACCGTTTTTACAGGAGATATACTTATAAATACGGGCTACCCTCCTCCCAGTGAAGAACATTTTTTATATTATTTTTTTTGGTACTTGTGCAGTTTACGAACCAGGCTATTTTTATATAAGATTTTCAAGTTAAATTACATTTTTACGATATGTTTTGTTTATTAAATTGTTAGGTGAAAGTACAGAATGGCTTTCTAAATAATGTTATTTCAACCCGGTTCGTAATTACGTTACGAAATTAAAGGTTTGGACCGGGTTATTTTTTACATAAAATTTTCCAGTTTAATTGAATTTTTACGATATCTTCTGTTTATTAAATCATGGACGGTGGCACCGGGGGGTAGAGAGGGCTTCAGCCCCCCACTTTTTGACTCCCCCCCCCCCACACTTTACGGTCATCAATAATTAAGTTGATATGCATGTGTTTAACCAGCCCCCCCACTTTTTAGGAGAGCCCCCCCCCACTTTTATAACTGCCCCGCCGGTCCTGTAAATTGTTACGTGAAAGTACAGAATAGTTAACAAAGAGCCCCCCCCCCCCCCCACATTTTTAAATCGTTTCAGCGGACTTTAACCGAGCGCTCTTTTGGTATGCTTTTTTTTATTTATGAAGTGAGACAAAATGATAAATACATTTATTAAAATTAAATATTTAAAATTATTCCGGAGGACTTTAAAGAAGAATATTTAAAAATGTTAAGTTAATCTTGTAATGAATGTAGAATAGCATTTTCACAGAACTAGAAAAATGAATGTTCTTTTTTTTTACATGAAGGAGGACTTTAAAGAATACTATTTGGAAAGTTGGGAATATTTTACTATAATCAAAATGATTAAAGAAACAGATGCATTATACAATAAATGTCAACAATCATGCGAAAATGTAATGTTCTCTCAGTTTCTATCAGTATATTGTTTAGTTTTCGATTTTTTATCGATTTTCAAGTCCTGGCCATGGACGAGCCTCCATTTTGAATTTCTTTTCGAGCAGTCAACACCGACTGTTTTGAACAAGAAACCCACCATTTAAAATAAGTTAAAACACAAATAAAATTTTCCAGGCAGGTAGATGAGTAACTTAACTTGCCTTTGCTAACATTTATTTGTTGCACATTTGTTTTTTAATCCTTTTTTCGTTCTGTTGATTATAGTAAAAGATTCCCGAAAAGTTTATATTTAAAGATAAGATTTATAATATAAAACTTTAATCTTCTTAATGCACTCTCATTATTAAAAATGGGTTACACGTTATTTCCTACGCTATCTGGTCCGGAAGTGGTTGATCATTACATTTTATGTTAAATTTATATAGGAAAGTGATCCTCCACACTAAAGTCTAAAATATTGAGGGTTTTTTTTAATTCCTTTTTTGCGGGTATTTTACCAGACTGTTTACATGTAATCGCCTAAAAAAGTAGAATTTCATTTTTTTTTTTTTTTGCTATAATTAAAATACGATGGATTAAACTAAATGATCCAGTAATACCAAGTTCTCTTATTAAAAACAGTGTTAGAACAAATAAAAGAAGTGTATTTTTTTTTTTAGAAAGTCTCGGTTTTATCGTAAAGAAGAACACCTCACAAAATAATGAATTTATAAAAATCAGTTGAAAATATTTTACGGCATCGAAAGTATAAAATTTACCAATATACAAATAGGCATTTAAAAGATGTTGATAGATGTATTGTAAAATTTTAGTTAACTTACAGTTTCGGGGCGAAAAAATATTTTCGTTGGTTTAGCAGCTGACTTGCGAAGATACTACACTTTGAACAGCAGACAAAAACACAGTTCTATTTTCAAGCTATATGTAGTATTATTTCGTTTGGTGAGGAATAATATATAATGGGTCAAATGTTATGAAAACAAAAATTTCTTTAGCTATTATTACCCGTAAAGATTTTTTAATACCTATATTTGAAGAAGAAGAAGGAGAAGAAGAAGAAGAAGAAGAAGAAGAAGAGCAGTAAGATTTAGTACAAAAATAAATTGTCTGTAAATTAAAAGAAAAATTGGCTTATTTATTCAATCAGCAATAAAACATATTTTTCATAAATACAAAAAAGTTCAAATCTATAAGAAAACAACTTCAAAGAATCTATAGACTCGCTGCCTCATTTGAAGACATTCGTCGCCAAAGTGTCTCTTGCCTACTGCTCTATCAAAAATGTAACATATCCACGCTAAAATTTACAAAGAACTTAAAATGTTCTCTTTTCATGTGTAACTCTCTCGTTCTTTCTCCCTCTTTCTCTCCCTGCCTCTCTCCCTTCCTCTCTCCTCTTTCTCTCTCTCTTTCTCTCTCTCTCTCTCTCTTTCTCTCTCTCTCTCTCTCTCTCTCTCATATATATTTACAATATACATAAAAAATTAAGCAAAGATGTTAGCTGAAACTATTTTTTCTTTTCCTTTTTACTGCTGAATAAAAAAACTAATGTTTTAAAAGAATCAAATAATTTTGGAGCGAGGAGCGCCGCGGAGCGATAAAACCACCGCTCTTTAGTCCCAAATGGAGTTGCCCCCGCTCCACTCCCGTTGAATATAAAATGAGCCCTCCTCTCCTTCGCTCCAGCAAAAAGGAGCGTGCTCCTGGAGCACGCTCCTTTTTGGAGGACTCCGTGAAACCCTGTATATATATATATATATATATATATATATATATATATATATATATATATATATATATATATATATATATATATGTGTGTGTGTGTGTGTGTGTGAGCGTGTGAGTGTCTTTTGTGTGGCAAATTATAATTGATGTATGTGTGAAGAAATGTTCGTCAAATTGAAAGTGTGTGAAGAAATGTTCGTCAAATTGAAAGATTACCTTTTTCTCTCCCCCCCCCCTCTTCTCGGCCGAGGCCGCCGGTGGGGGAGTGGGGGTTTGTCGATGAGAGTTCTTTGTGTGCGTTCGTCCCAAAACGCCGAGGGAAAAGAGAGAGAAAGAGAAAGGAACGTGTGCCCTTTTAAAGACTTAATATCACGCGTGGTCAAGCTAGCCTATCGGTCGGCCATTGGCCAGAATCCTTTTGCAAACGTGATTCTGCGTGACCTCGCGAGGTTCTCCACTTCAGAGACGAAGAAGGACTAAACAAAGGAAGAAAGAAAGAAAGAGGGTACCTAATTGTGGCGTTCGCCACAAGTTTATAGCTGCCTTAGGTGCCCTTACCGTAGAATGCCGACGGGGCCGCTCATGCATGTTTTGCGGGGCTTGTGTGCTGGCCTTTTATTTCAACCTTCCGCACCTTGCATCCCCGTCAGCATTCCTCGGTCGGAGTGCCTCAGGCAGTTAGCAATAAACTAATTCCTGCCCAAAGAGGCAAGGTGTAAGTACGTGCAAAATCAATGGCCGATTCCCAAAATGTAAAACATTTTGACACTTAGAAATGCACCAAAAAAATTCAGGAAATCAACCAATTTTTATGAAATTTTCAGTATTTATTAATCAACGATCACGGAATATAATGAAAGCATTATTTTTCTTAAAGGCTTAGTGAAAATGTATTATTTGTTGAAAACAAAATACACCTTTACTAAAGTTATATTTTTATGTATTAATAAAAAAAATGCATGAATTTTTAAAAAGTTTTTTTATAAAAATAAAACACTGTAGATGTTAAAAAATAACCATTTAAAAAGAAATCATTTCATATATATTACGAAAAGGGCTCCTAAATTACATGTTAATAAAATCACTATACCTCGAATAAAAATTAATTTCTTGAATTAGCGATGTCATCAAAGCATTGTTTAATCAATATTTTCACCAAAAAAATAATATAATTGCAAAAAATATTTTATGTGATTTTGATGATTAGAGTTTCTGGGAAAATTAAAAATGCGATATAATTATATTTCTCTTTCGCACATAGACATGTCATCATCAGCGTAAGAAATTATTTTTATAATCTTGAAAATAAGCAAAAAAAAATACAAAAATGAGGATCAGGATCATTATGAAAAAAAGAATTTAAAAAATTGGATAATTTCTACTAACGATTAACTTGGATTGGTATGGTGGTCCTGTTCTGTAATAAACAGGTGGGATTAGCCTTCCCACAACTACTCACTTTTATACTGCCCTCAAAATTTTATTTTTAGAGATTCAACAATTTCGTTAATTTCACAATTCATCGTCAATTATTTGGAAAGTTTGTATTTGTTTTTAATTTTTTCATTAATATTTAAAAAGTTAAAAACAATTATTTATTAATAAATAAAGAGAATTCAAACATGACATTTTCTTTCAAAATTGAATTCTATTTATTTATTAATAAATAATTGCTTTAACTTTTTTTTCAATGAATAAATTGTCAGTGTAGTCATTAACTTTAATTTACTTTTTTACACTTAAAATTTCAAAAAATACACTTTATTTTAAAAAGAATTAATGTAATTTATCGTTACAACACGTTAAGAATAAATCGAATAGCTAAAGCTTTTAATCATGTAAAAAAAATAAAATTGACGCAATTCGTAACGTAAAAATAATTTTTAACAACATTTAAAAAAGTTTTATTTCAAATTCTAAGGAAAAACATTGGTAAACAGACGTCATCAATAATTTCAGAGTATTACTGAATTAAAAACTAATACCAAGTTAAATATGAATCTTTTTAGTTAAAAATAAATGAAATCTTGATTGCGTACATTCACAAATATTTTAATTAAATGAGCATTTTTTTTATTACAACAAAATAAGGGTACTTAAATTAATTAAATTTCTTTATAACCTTAAAAAGAATAAAGAAATTAATGGATAATAATTTTTCAACTTCTATAAACTATTACAAAGCCATTTTTATATATAAAGTTAAAATTTATAAACAGAAATATTATGACATTTTTGTCTTCCATATATTTTCATAGCGATAGTCAATCGGTAAACAAAGTCGTTTACCGATTGACTGAATGCCGGATTTTACTAACCTATGACTTGTTTTTTTTTGGGGGGGGGGGGGATAATTTTGCTAAGTTTTAGTAAAACGTAGGATTTTTTTAAAATTCAGTATCTTATGACTTTACTTTAAGAATTATCTTTGAAATAGTTCCCAAAAACTTATATTTATCTTTTAAGGGATTTTTACAAGTAATTTCTTCAAAGTTCAAAATTTACTGAATTTTGGGGCTTTCAGCTGTCGTGATAACATAACATACATAACATAACAAACATAACATATATTTGGGAAAAAGCCTTGTGCCTGTAACTCCCGTTTTTTTCCCCCTTGTCCACTATACCAGTTCGTGCACAGGTCTGACTGAATATTGTCTGTGAAGCCAATGTTTGTCCAACTTGCACTTAAAGTCGTTTATGTCTGGCAGAGAATTCCAATTGTTTACAACCCGTATCCCAAAGGAATACTTTCATGTTTAGCCTACCATGCTTCTTTTCCAGTTTCAGGTTGTGACCTCTTGTTCCGGTGATCCTGCTGAGGGGTAACAGTCTCTTTTTGTCCATGTTGTCTTTGCCTGTGAGGATCTTGAACGTCTGGATTATATCTCCACGTTCCCTTCTATAGTACATGAACGGGAGCTCCATGTGTCTCAGCCTATCTTCGTATGGCAGGTCTGCAAGTGTAGGACACAATTTGGTGGCTCGGCGCTGGACTTTTTCAACCTTGTCAGTATCACCGACAAACTGGTGGACTCGTGGTGCATTTCCGTACTCAAGGATGGGCCTCACCATTGAGGTGTAGAGCTTCTTGATCATGGTCTTGTCTCTGCTAACAAACGTCCCAAATGTACGGTTTGCTTTCTTTAGTTTCATTGGCATGGCGATGAAATGACAGTTTGTTGTCTACGTATACACCCAGGTCTTTTTCAATATCTGAAGCGCCAATTTCTTTGTCATTTCTGTCATGAAGGATCATGAGATAGATATTCCTTTGGTTATTATGTCCAAAGTGTATAACTCTGCATTTCGAGGTATTAAATTTTAGCTGCCAATCTGCTGACCATCTAGAGAGCCTTTCTATGTCATTCTGCAGTGCGGCTCTGTCCTCTTCCGTTGTAACCTTGCTATAGATCTTTGTGTCATCGGCAAATATGCATGACACACTCTTGATTTCATCTGGCAAGTCGTTAATGAAGATGACAAACAACAACGGTCCGAGGACACTGCCCTGGAGACATGCCCGTTCACTGACACTCGTTGGACACGGTTCTGTAGGAAGGCTTCGATCCAATCCCTTGCTTGCTCTTTGATGCCATAGCTTTTCAGTTTACTAAGTAGCCGTTGATGGGGAACGGTATCAAAAGCTTTTTGGAAGTCTAGGTAGATGGCATCAACCGGGTTACCACTGTCCAGCACATCCGTCCAATCGTCGAGACATGTTATGAGTTGTGTCATGCATGATCTGCCTGGAATAAATCCATGTTGCTTTCCACAGAATAGTCTGTTGTCTACCATATGCTTCATAATCTGTTCTAATGATGGCTTCCAGTACTTTGCATAAGATGGATGTTAAGCTGATTGGGCGATAATTTCCCGGTAGGCTCCGATCTCCTTTCTTAAAGATAGGTGTCACTTGTCCCTGTTTCCACTGGCTGGATAGCATGCAAGACTCTATCGATTTGGTGTAGGTGAGCTTAAGAGGCTTGATGATGCAAGCTGAGATCTCCTTCAAGACTCTCGGATGATGTCCATCAGGTAATGGGGATTTGTTAATCTTAATTTTATTCAGCTGTTTCTCAATGGCAGACTCTGTAACGCTGATATTTGACAGTTCTACATTTCCACATCTATGATCCAGCTCAGGTATGTTGTCAACTTTTTCACGAGTAAAGACACTACAAAAAAAGTTGTTGAGAATTTCAGCTTTTGCGTCACTTTCTGAACGCAATACACCATCATTATCTTTAAGATCACTGACTCCACTCTTCACAGTTGTCTTAGATTTGGTGTATTTCCAAAATGATTTAGGGTTCACTTTCACATTGTATGCAAGAGATTCTTTAAACGTCTTCCTCAATTTTTTCGTATAACTCCTTAAGCCGTTCCTAACTTTTCAATACTGGTCATAGTCACATAAGTCCTGAGACTTCCAAGCTCTCTGTTTCGCTTTGACTTGCTTCATTGCTGGTCTGTCCATATAAATCTGGCGTTTCTTACTTCTACATCGTCCAACTTTGTGAGTTGGAATATGTTTTTGCATTGCTTCACTCAGAATGCCATTGAATCTATCCCATGCATCGTGAATGTCTTTTTCACTTAGTTCTTGATCCCAGTCAACATTTGAGATTGAATCTCGCATTTCACTGTAATTTCCCTTGTCAAATTTGAATTTTTTGGTCTTGCTGTAGTTTAGTTCTTGTTAACATATATAGTTAAACACAACAGTAGAGTGCTAAATAATCAATGTCACGGATTACATTATCTTCATTGGTCAACACTAGATCCAGAATCGATGGTCTCTGTGTGCCACGATATCTGGTAGGCTCGTCTACATTTTGCACTAAGAAGCAGTCTTTTAAGCAATCAAGAAACTGATCACACTCTGAGCCCACTTTATCTGTCGCTGTGTATATGTCCCAATTTGCACTCGGATAGTTAAAGTCACCAACTATCACTAGGTTCTTTATATTCTTGTCAGATACTGCTCTAAGTAATGTCTCTAATTTTCAATTATTTATACTGTCACTTGTCGGGCTTCGGTAAACACATCCAAACACAATCTTATTGTTTTTTCCCAGTTTCACGATTATCCAAAATCGATTCTTTGAAATCATTAAATGCCTCAATGTCAATGTTGAAATCCTCCACATCGTACAACTGTGAAACGTATATACATATACCCCTTTATTCTTTTTCCAGGTTGTTCACAGGTGGATAATAACCCTCGAGCACAACTTCTGTTTCACTTAGTTGAAATTTCTAATTCTTTGGCTTAACTTCAGTAAGCGCTATGTCAGGTTTCATGTCTCCGATACACTGTTCCAAGTCTGTTATCTTTGTTGTAATCACATTAATGTTTGTTGAAAGAATCTTGAGATCAGCGTTATTCAAACTACGTACATGGGGAATATTCTGATGCTTTCTATTTCTTGAGTGGGCGTGCAGTCCCTCCTTTGAAATGCACCGCCTTGTCTCGCGCATGAATGATTTTCCCTCTGCTAACAAAAATATCTTTTTCCCCATTCGTTTTTCTTTCATTCAATTTTTTTCTCAACAGGTACTGTTCCTCTCTTTGCATTCTAGTCAGGTCTGGTCCAATGAACACGTTTTCAAACTCTCCAATGTCTTTCAGTTTCTTGCTACTCTTCAGGATTTTTTCTTCGTTTCAGTACTGTTCACATTCACTTTGAGAATACGAGGTCCTTTTTTGTCTTCTCTATTTCTGTTTGTTATTCTTACACAGCGTGTAATTACTTCTTCCTCTTCAATTTCAATCGCAGCCATTACTTTCTCAACTGATGCCTTGTCATCTTCTATCTTGTCTTTTATATCTTTCTTTTTGGATTCAGGCAGATTCAGTAGAATATGACAATATTCTTCAATCTGTACTCACACTCTTGTTGTTCTGCTATTGCTTCCCTAACAACACCACTCTGAGTTTCACTCCCTTTTGGCTTTGCACCTCCTTTATCTTCTAAGCACTTTAGGCGAGTGTCCAGTTCTTTAAGGGAACTCTTGCCTGCCTTACCTCTCAGCTGTTCCTCAATATTGATTAGTTTGTCTGTGATAGAGCTCATGTAGGTAACACATTTTTCTTCAATCTCTTTATCACATTTTACTGCCATCATCGCTGCTTTCTCGCACGCTGAACGAAACCAATGCACATCTTTTCTATTTACCATTATTTCGTACACTTGTGCAATAATTTTCAGGCACTTTGGCAGAACCAATTATCACATCTCTCACACTTCATTAGTTTATCATCAGGGCATGTAAAAACTTCCGTGCAAATCTGGCATGTTAACTCATCCTCATTGTCACCACTTACTGACCTGCTGCCTGTCATCTTTTTACTCATATTCTATTATATTTCTAAACAGTCTTTTAAATAAACGAAATATATACTTCTTTTTGTTCTGTTTTTTTTTTGGTTTTTTTCCAAATGAAGAGGCCCTCAGTCAAATCAAAAATATCTTGCTGCTGCACGAATTTCAATAGTGAGTGATCCACCGTAAATAAACGATATAAGAAAGAAATATATATGTAATGAGTTAGTCAAAAGGATAGAATAGAATGAGTTTAAGAAGACTGAGTTTGCTTGAAGAAGCTTCATTTGACAAAGATCTATGCAAGGATCTAGTCTCTACGAGAAACAATTGCTGACTAAAAAAGAAAGAGTGATCAAGGGAAGTAATTCACTTCCAAAGCATAGAAGGAGATAGAAGAGTTTTCTTTTCATCACATTCTCCACGACCCAGAAAAGGATCAAGACTGTGTGTTCGACTTGGGAAGGAGGGTTCTAAAGACTCTCAGGTGGGCATCTCTGATTAAACTGAAAAAGAGAAAATCATACAAAAGTTCAAAGCTGATAGTTTTCAGTTAAATACTGAGGACTTCGACGGATTCTGGTAGAGCGTTTAAGATTCGGCCACCCTCAGAGTGTGGGGGAGTGAGGAGGAGTAGGAACTGAATTCTCGGCGATAGAGTTTTTGTGAGCTCTTGGTAGAGGATGAATGGGAGAAATATTAGACTGGAGAGGCGCAGTCTGTATCTCTTGGTTTTCTGGTATAGGATCAATTTCTGTATCCAGACTGCCTGTTCCATCACCCCATGGAGATATGCGGTGTAGGGACACTGTCGTCTCTCGCCTATTATTGAAACGTACGTGAGCATAGCTGAGATTGACTTCAAGTACGTGAACCGGCTCTACTAGGGGCTCGTATTTGCTTCCACGTACATGCCGCTTTAAGAGGACAGATGTCGCTTTCGTTAACCATGTAGGTATGGAATCTCCAGTAGCTGATTTCCTTTGGAAGTTGAAGAGACGGTCATGGGGAGTGCAATTAGTGGAGGTGGAGAGCAATGAGCGGATGCTGTAGAGGGCTACATCTAGCACTTTTTCCCAATTGATAATAGGGAGATTTCTCGACCGGAGAGCCAGACTTACTGTTTGCCAGATAATACCGTTGTACCTCTCCACTTGTCCGTTACCTTGAGGATTAAAGGCGGTCGTTCGACTGGTAGTAATGCCTCTGGAAAGAAGGAATTCCTTTAGTTCGTCTGACATGAAAGCCGTACCACGATCAGAGTGTACAAAAGAAGGATTTCCGAAAACAGAAAATAGATTAGTTAGATGTTTCCGGACAGTTGCGACTGAGACATCGGCACAAGGGAAGCGAAGGGAAAGCGAGAGTATTCATCAACCACTGTTAGTATGTAGCGGTTGCGAGTATTTGAAGGTAATGGTCCCTTGAAGTCTACACTTAGTCTTTCAAATGGTTGACTTGCTTTTATGAGAGTCTGAGGTGCCGCATTAAGGAATCTCGGTTTTATCTCCGAACAAACTTTACAACCCCTTATTATCACTCTTACATCTTCCACAGAGTATGGCAGATTCTTGCTCCTGACAAAATGTAGCATTCGGGTGACACCCGGATGATATAAGTCTGAGTGCAAGGTGTGTAACTTGTCGGCAGAGGTGGTAGTAGAGCAAATGCGAGACAAGGCTTCTGCAGCAGCGTTTTGTTTCCCAGGGCGATATGCAATGTCGTAGCTAAAACAGGCAAGTTCCAACTTCCATCTTGTTATCTTCTCATTTTTTATTTTGCTTTTGTCTTTAGGGTTGAACATGAAAGAGACAGATTTTTGAGCTTAAAATGCTTCCTGAGCAGTAAGTGTGGCCATTTTCGGATCGCCTCGACAATAGCGTAGGTCTCCTTTTCAACAGAGGAGTGCTTCTGCTCGGCAGACGTTAAAGTTCTAGAAAAGAAAGCCACGGGCCGAGAGTTTTGGGTTAAAGAGGCAGCAATCGCATGTTCTGAAGCATCGGTTTCGACCTCGAGACGGAGAGAAGAGTCTATGGCTATCAGGGATTATTTTGCAATTTCCTTCTTCAGGTACCTGAAGGCGTCTGCTTGTTCCCTAGTGAGGAGAAAATTGGTAACTTTGGTCAGGGGGTGTAGCTTTTCAGAGAAGTTCGAGATCCACCTAGAATAGTGAGAGAACATCCCCATTGCTCAGCGAAGAGAAGGAAGATCTTGAGGTACTGGCAAGTTCATCAATCCCTTGAGCCTATCAGAGTCAGGTTTTACTGAGCCCTTTCTTATTGTATACCCAAGTAAGTCTACAGAAGTAAGTGAGTAGTGACACTTGTCTTTGTTCAGCGTCAGTCCGTACTTCACTACTGCATTCATGAACTCTTTCAAATTAGTATCATGCATAGCTGATCTTCTCCACAAATGGTAACAGTGTCGATGTAAGCATAGGTTCCTCGAAGGTCTTCTTGCTTGATGATGTCATCGATGACTCATTGAAAACTCGCTACTCCATTCGTTACTCCAAACGGGATTCGACGAAACTGATACAGCGATCCAGAAGCTTCGAAGGCTGTGTATTTTTGTTCTTCCGGCTTGATAGCAACCTGATTGTAAGCACTGGTTAGATCAAGAGTGCTGAATATTTTGTAAGTGGCAATCTCATTTACCATGTCCTACATTCGAGGAAGAGGATAAGCGTCAAGGAGAGTAAACCGATTTATTGTTTGGGAGTAATCTACAACAAGTCTCTTTTTGTGATTTTCAGGAGATACCACAAGCGTTTGGGCTCGCCATGGGGATTGAGAGGGCTCTATGATACCTTTCTTTAGCATACGGGAGATTTCCGATTGGATAAATTTAGCAACAGGTAAGGTATGTCTGCTGGATTTAACAGCTATCGGGGGACAGTCCGAGGTTAGATTGGTAAACAGAGAGGGGTAAGGGATATTTTTAATGGCAGTCAGTCTACAAACAGTCAGAGGGAGGAGGGGTCCTCCAAAAGGTATTTCCACTGAGGAGTGTTGGCATAGAAATTTATGCCCGAGAATGATGTCACAGCATAGGGTGGCCATAATTGATAGTTTCACATTCCTGTACTCCCTATCTCTCAGAGTGAGAGACACGACACAGTGCCCGAGAGTAGAGGACGAATGAGAACGGCTAGCCATCAAAATCCTCTCAGATCTTCGCGTGACCGCAAAACCAAGCCCCCTAACCTTATGTGGATGAATAAAATTTTCGGAGCTCCCTGTATCGACGAGTATCTGCATAGGCTCACCTTTGATTTTCCCCCATAAAGACGAATGAGATAGACTCTCTGAGGAGCTAAACGGAATCGATGAAGCAAGAAGGGGCTCACTGCAATTGATAGCAGCCACTGTAGGTGACCTGCAGACACGAGCAAAATGCCCTTTTCTTTTGCAATTTTTACAAATAGAGTTTTTAGCAGGGCACCTCACTCTGTCATGTCTCGGGTTTCCACAGAAAAAAAACATTTCTGTCCGGAGAGTGCTGCTATCGTGCGTTGCTCCTCAAATGTAGACTGGTCGTCCTTCGATTCTTCTTTATCAGCAGTGGAGACCGAGACAGCCAAGGAGTCCGACTGAGTGTACGAAGTTAATTGTTTTGGGGCTGTCTCGAGTGTTAATGCCTGGTTGTACGCCGTGTCTAAGTCGAGACATTTGTTTTCTAAGAGTCTTTGTCTGATGTGGGATGACGAAATCCCATTTATGAATGAATCCCTGATCTACTCATCCCTCGCCTGTATAGCTGTCACGGTCTGGAAATCACAGTCCTTAGAGAGTGTTTTTAGAGACTGTAAATATTGGTCCACGCTTTCGTTGGCCTGTTGCCAAGGAGTTGGCAATAAATGCCGGCAGAAAATGCTGTTTTGGGGCTGGACGAAAACTTCTCCCAGGACGTTCATAACCGAATGATAATCACCGATGTCCGATATGTGTTTAAAAATTGACGGAGACATGAGGTTGATTAACAAATTCAGTTTTAACTCGTCCGTTAGTTGAGAGCCATTGACAGCGCCAAGAAAAATGTTGAAAGACCTCTTCCAGTGTCGCCACGTGTCGGTAGCGTCCATTTAGGCTTGAAGTATTTTTCCATTTTAGATCTTTGTCGAATAAATTGTAATGAGTTAGTCAAAAGGATAGAATAGAATGAGTTTACGAAGACTGAGTTTGCTTGAAGAAGCTTTATTCGACAAAGATCTATGCAAGGATCTAGTCTCTACGAGAAACAATGGCTGACTAAAAAAGAAAGAGTGATAAAGGGAAGTAATTCACTTCCGACGCATAGAAGGAGATAGAAGAGTTCTCTTTTCATCACGATATACTTTTCCTATTTATAGTCTTGTTCTGTTTTTTGTTTTTTTTTCAAAAGAAGAGAGGCCTTCAGTCAAATCAAAAATATCTTGCCGCTGCACGAATTTCAATAGTGAGTGATCCACCGTAAATAAACGATATAAGAAAGAAATATATACTTCTTTTCCTATTCATAGTCTTGTTCTGTTTTTTCTCATAATTTTTTTTTTCCTTTCAGAGATTAAGTTTAGGCTTTTATCTTTTTAACACAAAGTTTACACGGAAACTAATTAAAAAATTAATGATAAGCGCTTTTTTATAAGCATAGTCCGTACAAGAGACGGCCATTTTTGCACGTACCGAACTGTCTGGGAAGATGGACCTCCTAGGACTGGGTATTTACTTCCTTCCCACCGCAGGAAGATGTGGCACTAGTCTGTAAGGTGGTGAGAATCAAGCCAGCACCCTAAAAGAAGGAGAACTCTAGCCCATTAAAAATTGCCTGGGCAGTCCGCCGGCATTCCCCGGTTGGGACGCCTCGGGCAGTTAGCAATAAACTAACTACAACCCAAAGTAAGGCCTGGGAGTGTGGACCTCTTAGGACTACCCAGGACTAATACCTTAGCCCGACAGATAAAAGGCCACCGTAATGAACCAGTTTCTGCCGGACTGATTGTCGAAAACGGATCATCGACTAGTATCTTCCAGTTAAGAGTCTTATGACTATGTATTTACTCGGTTCCCACTTTCTGCTGACTAAACCACGTGGAATTACTAAAGCAATTATTATGAGGGATTTTATTTGCTCGGCACCGCTTACTTCCGAGATATTTTTTTCTAACTTCGTGACCACTAAATTAAAGACGTCTTTGTTTTTTTTGTTTTTTTTAATACATTAGGTAAATAATTTTCTCTATATTATCTTTAAAAATGTGTATGTTTTTTTTATTTTACTTATATGTTCTGTACCCTTTTACAAATGATAAAATGATAGAATCGAGTTGTGCGTCTTGATTCGGAAATCTTTCTATGAACCGGAACCCCAAAACACATAACATTGAATTGTTATGTAAATAAAAGGGAACAGGTCAAAACGTCACCAAGTCAAAACGTCACCAAATTTTTTGGCCCCCGTTCCGGCGTAGGAGACCCCCTCTCGACGGCTAGCCGCACCACTTCTGGGGGTGTTTCCACTCGTCACCAAACTTATAAAAAATATTTTAATAAGAATATTGTTTGCAATGTGGGTCGAATATGATAACGGTGATTTAAGTTTGCTTCGAAAAGCATCTCGGATCTACATGCCGGCTATTTAAAAATATATTTTGTATATTTTATTATTAATAAAAGCTTCATATTTTTGAAAACCTTTTCATTATTACAAAAGTAGAACACTGGTACAAGTAACAAATTATTTGACGATAAATAGAATTTGGTGACGTTTTGACTTGTAACCAAATAAAAAACATTCGCTCGAAAAAAGAAAAAAAAAAGTACTTCTATAGCTGAGGATCCCTATTAGTCCGAATGTTTTCGATTTACGAAACAGACCGGAAATGTCAGTACTGACATTAAATGAAACAACTTTTTCAGTTTATTTCTGACTTAAGGTTAGGGTCAATTACCACACCCCGTTCGTGTTAAGAATGGCTTTAATAATTTACTTCAAATCATTAAGTAAATCAACTTTATTTCTTTTCTTTTATGAAGTTTTTCCAACTTTATTTTTTTGAGAAGCTAATTTTTTTAACCCTAACTTAGCCAAAAGGGTGCATTTCTGTTTGTATTTTTTGCAATTTGGGGGTTTTGCCAAAAGGGAATCAGTTCTTCGGGACTGAACAGCTACTGTCACCGCTGTTAAATTCATTTTGGTTTGGCACTTGTGCATTTTAACATACTCGGTAAATTAATTGTTTTCAGTTTAGAAGTGTTTCGTCCGCTGTAAAGGAAAGAGTTAACAAAAGCCCCGTCCCCATGTTAAGAATGGCTTTCTAAATCTGCGGAGGGTGTTAAAATACACAAGCGCCTTTGGTTTTGCCATCGTCTGCTTTTTTCATTTTTTTTCTTTTGTCAAATAGTAAACTGCTTCGGTAATTTCTGGTTTGTTCGTAAATCGCAATCGGAAACATTCGGACTGATATGTATTCCCAGCTATAGAAGCGCACACACAAAAAGAAGTGTTGATTATTTGGTTAATTCTTATGAATTATTCACTGAATTATTTGAAGTTAAATAAGTTCCGGCATACTCCTGAACAACTTATTTTTACTTAAACCAGATTTCAATAAAAAATATATATAAATATTAAATAACATTAAAAACACTAAGTTATCCTCATTGTACACATCAACTGCTGAAATGAAAACTCCTGGCAAAAAATAGTTGCCATTCTTATACACTAGTAGAGAACGAGGCTAAGGACACATAACTGAAGTTCGTAATTTTATAGTTAAAGTGCATTAGAGGCGAAATTAACTTCTAACGGTTCAGTAGATCATTAATTCAGTTTTAACGGCCTTTTTACACCCACGTCGCATGTACCGTTTCTATCTTTATAAAATGTAATTTTTGTATCGCCATCCGAACTTAGGGTTAGTGGTAGTGCTAAAAAAAGCATATATTTTTTATGACTTTTAAGATTGGCATTTCTTCTAAAGTTTGATAATGAACATTAACTATGTAATACATGATGCAGAGGACGGTTACATTTTTTAGGGATCGTTAGGGATGTTATTCTTTGCTTCTTTTGTAAAGAAAACAATGGTCTCTTGTCTTTAACTAGAAAATTAGGAACTTGAGTTATGTGCACTTCGCCTCGTTCTCGATTTTTTTATGCAATGGCGACTATATCTTGTCAGTTTTATTATTTCACATTAAAAAAGTTTAGATTTTACCTTTCATTATATATATATATATATATATATATATATATATATATATATATATATATATATATATATAGCTTGAGTCATTTTAAAGAAAGAAAGAAAATACAGTTTAAATTCCCAGGGATACTAACTAAATCCAAGATATCGCAGACTTAGCACTTGCATAAGCTGACTTACCGCTGGAAAATTCATAAATAAAAAAGGGGATTCAAGTATCTAACAGTGAAACAAAAACAGGAGACCTTGACTTAAGCGCGAAATATTAAACGTGTGTGTGTGTGTGTATATATATATATATATATATATATATATATATATGTCATGAAAATGAAATGCTGTGGTAGACAAAATGTGTGAAAAAAGACAAACGGAAAACAGGTTAAAATGCAGGAGAAAAACAAAAACAAGAGATTTGACCGGTTTCGTTCGTATTAACGAACGTCTTCAGAAAAAGTGAAGATTGGCAAACAATTTTATTTTGAAGGCACATACATGGGAGAAGGAAAAGATGATCCGATTGGACCATGTAAGAAGACTTTTAGCGACATTGAAATATCATTTTACAAGTAGGTGACATATTCTTCTTTATTTTTTTTCTTATTCTTTTTTATATTTTTATTTATTTTCTTTTTCCACCTACCAATGTGTGATAGTTTAGGTTGTGTTTATTTATACTTATATATATTTACATACATAATTGTAAGCATGCTTACATATATATATATATCTTCCACTTTATGTGTGTTTATCCTGGCTAGTTTCTCTGTCTTCTTCTCTCTTATCGCCTTCATCCCTCCGCCTACCGTCTCCCCTAGGTAGGTGCGAAAAGGAAAAATAAAAAGAAAATAAATAAAAAATAAAAAAAGAATCAGAAAAAAGAAATAAAGAAGAATATATCACCTACTTGTCAAATCATATTTCAATGTCGCTAAAAATCTTCTCATATGGTCCAATCGGATCATCTTAATACGTTGTTCGTTAAGTTTTGTTTTTGTTTTTGTTTTTCTCCTGCATTTTAACCTATTTTCCGTTTGTCTTTTTTCACCCACACACCCATACATAAGAGGCAACTAATATCTTTAATTAGTGAACATCCGGATAAAAATAAAGCTCAATATACTGGATAGAGCATTAATAGCAATAGATAAAGTGAAAGAATAGAATAAGGTGCGAAGCAAATTTTATTACAGTTCAATGTTCAGGCAAAGTCCTTTAAAGTCCTTAACTTAGCCTGAACATTGAACTGTAATAAAATTTGATTCGCACCTTATTCTATTCTTTCACTTCATCTATTGCTATATATATATATATATATATATATATATATATTTTACTAAAACATGGTTTACGTAAAAGTAGGTTTGGGAATAATACTGAAACTTGTTTCACAATAAATAATTTACATGACTGAAATAGGATCTTACCGAGTATTTTATTTAATACTAGAGTTGTTTGTATTACTTGTTAATAATCTCTATATCTATAAAGTACGGTGTGTGTGTGTATATAATACATATATATTATATATATTATATATATATATATTATAGAAACCACATCAAATGTAAGGAACAAATTCTCACAAATTTACCAACAAATCAGTTTTTATTTGCATACAATTGTTTCGGCCTACCACCCAGATATATGCAATGTTCGAAGCGTATAAGTCGTTTATGTTTCTTGAAGAGGATATCATCAGTGCTCGTAAAGAAGAGGATATCATCAGTGCTCGTAAAGAAGAGGATATCATCAGTGCTCGTAAAGAAGAACCCTCCAGACAGAAAAAACTGTATTTCATTCATTTATTTTTTTAAACCTAATCTTTTGGTGAATTTTTGAGAATTTGTTCCTTACATTTGATGTGGTTTCTAGGCTGGCACCATTTTTTATCTTTATTTATTTTTTATTTTTTGGGGAGGGGGAAGTGCGGGAGCGGAGCTTACGGTGTTTCTTGCATATTCTGTTCATTGGTTCATTTTTGTGTGATGTCAGCTGAGGCCGGTGTAATTTATTGGGAGGGGGGGGGGCGCTCATGAAGTGATGTTTCTTCCATTTTCTGTTCCTTGGTTTGTGATGTGGTGTTCTTTCTGTGGTTTTGCTTTCTTCCTATTGTAGATTCCATGTGACCCTTCGTAGCTTATACAGGTTGGTTTCCACATTCAAGGATTTTTCTTAAGATTGCAGCTGTTTTGATCATTGCCGTCCTTTGTATAGTTTCAATGATCCCTTTGATTCCAATTTCTCCCAGTCTTTTTTCCAGGCTTTTTGGGACTGTTCCTAGTGCTCCTACGATTATTGGTATATTACTGACTTTCTTCATGCTCTATATTCATTTCAGTTCTCTGGCTAGTTCTGTGTATTTGCTTCGTTTTTCCATTTCTTTGATCTTCACTCTGTGGTCTGCTGGAACGGCGAAGTCTACGATTTTGCAAGATTTTTCCTTCTTGTTGATTATTATAACATCCGGTTTCCTTGCTTGTATGAGTTTGTCTGTTTGTATATCCCTATCCCAGATGATTTTGTGTTTTTCGTTTCCAGTACTGTTTCTGGTTTATGTTTGTAACATTTGCCTGCATATTCGAAATTCAATTGTTTGCACAGTTCCCATTGTACTGCTTTCCCCACACAGTCATATCTGATCTTGTATTCTTTTTGGGCGAGTTTGCTACATTCACTTATTATATGATTTAATGTTTCGTCTCTCTGTCCACACAGTCTGCATTTACTGTTTTTCTGGGTTTTATCTATTTTAGCTTTAATGTAGTTTGCCCTAATCGCATTGTTCTGTGCAGCCATCAGTAAAGATTCCGTTTCTCTGTTCAAGTGTCCTTTTTTTAGCCATGCCCAGCTATTTTCGTTTGTTTCTTCTCTTGTCAGCCTTCTGAAGCGTCCATGTAGTTGTTTTGCTTCCCACTTTTCTTTTCTTGTCGTTTTGTTTCTGGTTTCAGTGCTTCCCGAGTTGCTCGTTGGAACGGTATCTCTTGCTGCGGTGATTAGCGTTTCCGGGTTCTAAGTTATGTATTTCTCCAGCTCTTTTTTTGAGTCTTCCACACAATCTTCTATACTTACCAGTCCTCTTCCTCCTTCGTTTCTTTTCATGTAGAGTATGTCCGTATCGTCTTGTTGTTGTTATTATTATTAACATTATTATTATCATAACATTATCATTATATTGTTATTATTATTATTATTATTATTTTTTTTTTTTTTTTTTTGTAAACGTTACCATTTAAGAGGTGGGACCACCCAAACTCGCCCCGCCCTCAGAAACTTATAATGATTATAATAAAAGACTTGCTCTAGGCCTACATCAACTTTTGAGTTATATTAAGTAATACATTTTTTAAAGGATCGGTGCGTGAGTGTCAATAATATGCACGTGCTTGGTAAAATCCTAAACTATTGAACTTATTATGGAATATGTATTCTAGACAACGGTATGTAATGTGCGCCTATCATTATTAATATTTAAAAAACTATACCATTTAGGGGGTGTCACTGAAACCGTACCATACCCCCCTCCAAATAAAGAAAAAAACATTAAAATGTAAAACTGCCCAGGGATTGACGAATATTCTACTAGCTATTTATAAAAATAAAAGTGGGCGATCATTTTACATTAAATTTATATACGGAACCCCTACTCTAAATTCTAAAATATTTTATTTATTTATCGTTTTTATTTTTGCAGGTATTTCTAGGGCGTTGATCTATAATCACACACACACAGTCATTTTTATTTTTTAATTGCCAGCATGGGGCAAAGGGTAAAATTTTACTGTTTATATTTTGTGTCAAAGACTTCGATTTTTTTAAAACAGTAAAAATAGGTATTATTTTAGATGAACTCCCTCCGCTCCCCCCCTCTTCCCCCCAAAAAATGAGATTCTATTTTTTTAGGGGATTACGTGTGAACACCTTGTAAAATTTGGAAAAGAAAAATAAGCAATTTTTTATAAATTAGAGTGAGGGATCAGTTTCGCATAAGTCATACTCCATTTCCGAGCCATTCTAGAGTTTTAGGCCATTACCAAATTTTTCTATTTTTTTAGGCGATTACATATGCTTTTACGAGGGATTTTGTTTGGGGCTTTGCCACTCGGACTTCAGGTTAGCGGTACATTTAACGAAGGGTCTTAGGGGAGAGAGGCTTTGCTAACTTATACTTAAGTAAATTTTCAGAATACCCCCCCCCCCCTCAAAAAAAAAAAAGCAAATTTATCTCCCATAGCTTTGCCACTCAGAAAAACACTTTTGGTTAACTGACCTAAAAAGCTAGAATGGTCCGGAAATGTGAGATTATTTGGCACTTGTGCATTTTAACATCTCCGGCAAATTTAGAAAGCCATTCTTAACGTCTTTGTTAACTCTTCCCTTACCGCAGACTGAACTCTCCTAAAATGAAAACAATTCATTTGTCGGGATGTTAAAATGCACAAGTGCCGATTATTTTACGTAAAATTTATATGCAAAACTGATCCCTTACTCTAAATTCTATATTATTGTTTTTTTGTTTTGTTTTTTGTTTTTTTCGTCGTCAAGTTTTTCACGTAATCAACTAAAATAAAAAGTAGAATCTCATTTTTTGGAGGGAATGATTTAGCGGAGAGTCTTAATCTACAAATTTATCAAACACTCGGTGCTTCTATCGGCCCGAATGTTTTTGATTCCGATTTACAGAACAAGCCGGAAATGACCTAAGCAGTTTACGATTTGAAAACTGCGAAAAAAAATATAAAAAGGCAGATGACACTAATAGTCCAGTCAAAATGTGGCTGAACCTCAAACAAATTGCTAACAAAGGTTTTTAACTTGGATATTCGGCAGGAAAGGGGTCAACAGGCACCATCTTTAAAATTCAACTTAACAATTAAAATTTCGAGACATAAAATTTCTGACATTTCCTGACACGTATGTCCATTATTCTTAGCAATTACTGACAAAAATAAACGTTTTTCCTGACAAAAAACCTTTATTAAATTAGAAATAAAAAAATATTTTTTGCATGAAAACCCACACAGAGCCCACCCCAAGCCAGCTTGACATTTTCTTGGTGTTTTGAATTGTAATGATATGTAGCTATATGCTTAATAATAAACTAACACCAGAAAATAACTAGCCCTTGCCATTGTTTTAATGTTTTGTTTTTTTATTTCTTATACAAATATGAATATAAACTGTACAAAAGTAGCCTTTTTCAAGGCAACAATTGTCTCATTAATTCCTGACATTTCATAAAAAATAGGTACAAAATAAGTACAATTTACAATAAAGGAATGGTCAGTTGGGCGAATGCTGGGGCAAGGCTCTTGCATAACCACCACAGAACAAGTTCATGAACGGACCAAAGAACATTTCTTGTCAAAAACTAGTCAAAAGTAACTTCATCATCATCAAGATCTGGCTGTGGTGAGTTGCTGCAGTGGAGGCCTTTGCAATTACCACACAAGTTTGAACAGTCAATGCCATGTTTGCTGCAACTGCATCTTGCTGTAGTACACCCTGAAGTACAGTTACACCTAATTATAGCCAACAATTTTACAGGACCAGCTGACAAGTCTGTCTTGATTGGTTGTAATTTACCATGTGAAAGTTTCCATCCCCACTCGTCAGGTTTTAGCTGATTTCTATATTTCCATTCCTGAATTTGGAAGTAAACTCGAAGGCTGTGGAATTTCGTAGCTGCTCTTGTTGGTGGCAATGATTTGACCTCAACATACTTTGAGCTTTTTGCAACCTTTTCCTTAAAGCGCCTCAGTCGGAGATGATTGATGTTTTCGCTATCATTACCATTGTACAGGCTTCAATAACCTATCCTGCACTGCTATCTTTGCCAAACACTTCTGCCAGTTTGAGAAAGTTTCTATTGTTCATCACCTTTCGAAGGGATGCTGCCTTTCCAATTCCATAAACACTGGATGTGTAGAATCACAACCCAGTAGTGCATGGATGAAAAGAATGTTGGAACAGATCACATCTCCTAAAGATTTACTCATCTCTTTGATGTTCCAGACTTTCACACTTTTTGCACTATCCTTTGGTTGTGGCATGAAGAAGATGTAACCATCATCTCTTGGCATGATAACATAGAAGGACCAATAAGTCAGTGTCATCTGCTATCAAAATGGTTTCTTCTGTCTGTGTCAGTTCTAGCGCAGTCTTCACAATCAATACGTCAGTGTCTCCAGATGCATGGACTACTTTACAACCTGCTTCCTCCAAACCTTTTCCCAGCAAGTTTTCTTAATTAGCTAGGAAAACATCCTTTTTTTTAATTTGAACACCATTAAAGGGGTCAGTGACACATTAACACCAACAGAGCTCCCTGCTCGGTGTCGATGAGTTGCATCTTTAATGGATGGACCACTTTCATACCCATCAAAGACAATGCATGCTTTTCCATATCTAGTTGTGACATATCTGCAGTATTGGGCACAGATCTCATCAAATGTGTGACCTTTTTGCCATGGGAGGCGTTGAAGTAGTGCTCCACCATCTAAGAGATACTGTGGATCTGAAGACTGTGAACCTGATTGTACAGGGGAAGTCACTTCCCATATTGCATCTGCAAAGCCGTTTTTTTGCCTCTCGCGGTAGTCCGAAAGAATAAAAAAGTGTAGGTGGGTAAACACAAAGCTCATACTGGAAATGTTCTTGCTGCTGCTGAGTTGAGGGTTCATTGGTAGATAGCACACACAGTCTCTGGAATAGGAGTTGCTTCATCTTTGCTGAGCGAAACTTTTGACCCAAGTGTAATTGACTGATCCTTTCTTTTAAAAGTGTACTCGTGGACATTTTCTCCAACCATTGAAGCTATGATTGCCTCTCCTATGGAGTTTGCTCTGTCCACATTCACCTTTTTGTTTCCAGTTACTCCACTTGAAATGCTGTGAATGGACGGATCTTCCGTGAAAGGGTCATATGTCTGGAGAAACGCAAGGAGCTTCCATGTATCCCTCACTTCTCGCTCTTTTCTTGCTGAAGTAATCTCCTGGTGCTGGTCATTAGTGCCATAACGAATGCCTGCTAGTTCTTGCATTGTAAACTTGATTTCAATGCAAACCAATCGTTGAATTTCGTCCATTCCTCTGCCATGAGTAAGACCTCCAGACGTCTTCATGCTTCTCATTAGCATCTGCTCTATAACCAGATCTGTCGATAAGCCAGCCCAGTAACGATCACTCTGTCTAATCACATGGAATCCTTCAGAAAATTTCTGGTACACCTCCATTTGCTGCAAGTACAAGTAGGCCGACTTTGCATATAGGATGTGTCCTGCTGCAGCGAATATTGGCAGCATTTTCCTTACAGCATCAAGGTGCAATTCCCAATTCCCGGTGTTCTCTGCCTTGATAAACAATCTTCACCATATCAAGTTATTGAATCCACAATTTTGCTGTTCACTGGTCAACCATCGCATCATTCACATGGTTGATTCGCTGGGCAATCCTGGTCATAGACTCTGATGACAGAACATTATTAAATGTCTCAGTCCTTGATAGGACTGAGACATTTAATGAGGAGACCTTTCAATAGCCCCTGAGCTTGCTTCAGGTCTTCATTTTGAGGAAATTACTCTTCTGCATCAATGTTGGGTTGACATGTGAAACTGGCAAACCATAGGCTTTCGCTAACAAAATAGCATTCAGAGCAGCATCAACTAAGAAGTGACACGAATGGCTCTTGCAATTGCTTTGCCACTTAGCATGTGCTTGACTGTGTTTTCAGCATACACAAGTTCAAAAAGTTCTTGCAATCCAGAACCTGTCATCAAATGACCAATTGACCCCAGAAAGCTAATCTGAGTATGGAGCCCACCATGTCACAAGACAAATGATTTCAGTGGACTGGAACTAGGCTGTGACTGGACTATCATCATTGCTTTGTACCAAAGTGGTTGATCGAATGTTAGAATTGGTGTAATGTTGTTTTTTCTGTCTAAATCACTAATGTAACATAACGTTGAGTACATGCAGGTTGGGTTACCAGGGTCCATGTCGATCATTGGCAAAAGAACTGGCTGATTTCTCATGATATGTTCCTTTGTGCACTGACTGCATAAGGCCTGACCATGCGGGTCTGGACGGATGTGAAATTAGTGAACCCTCCCAAAGGATGTCAACATTAGCAGTGGAATCGACAACTTTCTTGGGCTGGAGCTCTTTAAATATCACTGGTGGTTTGTTGGTGTGCTGTGAATCTAGGTACTTGATGTTGATCCTTCCAACCCTTATTATATCTTCTGAACAGACCTGAATCTTTGGAACTGGTTTTGCTTTAACTTTCCCGGGCGTAAAAGATGCTATGATGCCCATACCGTGGAATGTGTTGAATCCATCAATACCTCTTTACATTATGGTCCACATTATCAGCTACAAACTGCACAAATTCAGTTTCAACAGGGGAGAGAGTTTCAGCGCCATGAAATTGGTCATGCATTTCCACTGCTAAACCAAGGAGAACTTAGGGTTTAGCAGCCTGCATTATCGCTTGACCAATTGATGCAAGTTTCAAATCATTGTCTTTGCCTGCAAATATCTTCCTGAGAAAGATCAACAATGTTTTAGGAACATATTCTAGAATCGCATCCTGTTCAAGATCATTGTTAGACGGGTAATATTCTGAACTTGTCTGGATACTTTTAATGTCATTCTTGGTAAGCTTGGCTGCCGTCTCTATGATTCTAATCGCCTCTGATTCTGAATAGTCTGTTGAGTGGCTCTGTGCATTGAATTCATGGAGAATATATTTTGCTGTACTTAAGAATGTAACAACATTATGTTTCCCATTAATTTCAGTCACAATGATTTTGTCTTTGAAATGTTCTAACAATCAAGATTTCATGTATGAGAGACTGTATGGTTCAAAGCCAGTGTCCTCGAGAATTTCCTCCATTTTTTTAACAAGATCGACAATCGTGAGTTGCTCCTCGTCATTTTGCTGCAAATATTTAGCAACTTCCAGAAATGCCTGCTTTCTCTCTGAATTATCTGGTCTACCAAGGTTTTGTTTCTTAGAAGAATCAGGAATGTTTCTATTGGAATCAAAGTTTGCAAAACATGTTCTGTGATAATGTGCTTCTTCTGAAACAAGGTCACCTACATAACCTATTCTCCCTTTAACAGTGGATGCCTAGCAATCATTTTTTCGGACTTTCTCACAAACTTTTAACACTCTGTCCTTAATAGTTTCTACATGGGAGACATCGACATCTCTTTTCTTTCTATTAGATTTTGCTCCAGAACCACAAAAAAGACAATGTTCCTTAAAGTTAAGCACACACAAAAAGTGGCTTGCATGGGATAGCATTTCATCATGGGTGGACCTGTTTTTACGGTCAATTTCTATGTATTTGAAGTTGATCCAACGCTGTCTGCATTTCTTGTGAAGACATTGACCAATCTGAATTATGATCTTCTCTTCACGTTGTTCAGAAGCTCTGTTAATGGAATCGATGCCTTTCTGGCTGACGATGAATGTTTCTTCATTACTGGCCAGTTCATTGTTGCAAATAGCACACTTGTCAGCATTTATAATTATCGGTACTTCACTTTGGCCAACTTGAAATTAGAATATAACAGAATATTAAGCTCCTGCAGTAATACATCAAAAGAGACAAAAATAAGGCATAAGAAGTTATAATTATATTTAACTTTATGAAAACTGTTGGTTTTATCCAATTTCACATTGCTGCATTTGGTATTTTTGAAGATGAATTTACAGAAATTGAGTTGAGAGAGGGGAGGCTAGAATCGGGGGGCAATCTTTAAAGATGGCGCCCGTTGACCCCTTTACGCAAGGCCAATTTTGGTAAACATTTTTATCTGAAAGAGAGGTTATTCATGCCCAATATCCAAGTTAAAAACCTTTGGTAGCAATTTGTTTGAGGTTCAGCCCCAAAATCAGCTAGATTGACTGGACTATAAATCATATGACAGCAAAAGCACACATGAATTAATCATCGGCAGCTGTTTAGTTTCCCGAAGAAGTAATCGCTTTATTTACTTCCTTCCCACAGCAGAAAGATGTGGCACAAGGCCGGAAGGTGGGAGAAAAAGCCAGCACCCCAGCAGAAGAGCCAGACTGGCCTCTAAGAATAGCCTGGGTAGTCCTGCCTGTATTCCTCAGTAGGGGTGCTTCAGGCACTTGGCAATAAACCAACCCTTTCTGATGGAAGGCAAGACCTTGGAGGGTGGACTTCCTATGACTACCCAAGACATAATACCTCAATCTGACAGATAAAGGCCACCGAAATGGCCAGTCTCTGTCAGACTGATTGTCGAGACCGTATTCTCGACTGGTATTTAGGCGATACAATCATCAGCCAACTTTTGCAGACTGAATCATTTTAGAATCCGATGAACTGATCGTATTCTGCCTCCAAACAGCCTCATGACAAGAACAAACAAAAATTACGACAATTGTAAACGGAATGCACCCTTTCGGTTAGGGTTAAAAACAATTTTATCCTCTAAAAAAAAATAATAAATTTGAAAAAACAGCACTTGTGCATATTAACATCCCCGGCAAATTAATTGTTTTCACTTTAGGAGAGTTCCATCCACAGCAAGGGAAGAGTTAACACACTCCCCCTCCCCATGTTAAGAATGGCTTTCTGAATTTGCCAGGGATGTTAATTGCACAAGTGCCCAAGAACTTCCTAAAAATAAAATAAAGTTTACTCACTTAATGATTTAAAGAAAATTATTAAACCCATTCTTAACACGAAGGGTGGTGGTGGTGGTGGGGGGGGGTGTAACCTTAATTCATGAAAAAAATGAAAAACGTATTTAATTTAATGCCTGTTAAGAGACTGCTCGATCATTGCTGCTTGTCTGTTTCGTAAATCGCAATTGAAATCATTCGGGACGATATGGGTCCCCTCCTATATAGTAGTACTGATTTCAAAATTACTTTCGAATGGGGGCCCCACTATCCACTGCTCCAGCTTCTAAAATGTTTATTCAATTTTAGGGGGAAAAAATCTTTGGATTACTTACTTTAACGATTAAAGTGAATAAAACAAATCAAATAACGTGTTTGCTAAAATAGAAAATACCCACTTCATTATGGCCGCCATATCTTAAATCAGAAATTGCGAAACGGTGTTAATAAAAAAAAAGTTCCCAATTATTTTTAGGCCAGATTTTTTTTTTTTTAACAAATGATAATTTGTTTTCAACAATTTGTTTAATTATTAACAAATAATAAAATCAAACTTTTTTATAATTGGAAATTTTATTATTTTTTGTTAATTTTGAAAATATATTTTTTTAAATAATCAAATCAGACTTTTTAATAAAAATATTTTTTTTTAATTCTTATTATAAAAATTAGAATGTGTTTCTTATTTTGAAAATATTTTTTCAATAGTTTAATTATTAATCATTAACCAAATATTATTATATTACAAAGTTACAAACAATTATTAATAAATAATAAATTCAAACTGTTTTTTATAAATGATAAAATAAAAATTCTGCCCCAAACTATCCAGTCTAAAATAATTGGGTATTTTTTTTATTTACATGAATTCGCAATTTCTGATTTCAGATATGGCGACCGTGATGCAGATAGAGCCCTGTCTTATATTTTCTTCATGTATTTCCTCTTGTCCAATGGGGAAATATATATAAAATCACCTTGGTGAAGGGGAAACTTTCTATTTTACCGGTGAATAATCATATAAAAATGTATCTTCTTTATTTGATCTTATGGTGAGGCTGGAGGCTTTAACATATTAACAATACTAGCTGAAGTACCCGTCTATGCTGGGTTTCTCAACTTGTCTTCAATTTTATAGCCAAAGTTAGAAGTTAAGAACATCTATTAAACATTTTTCATCACTTAACTTTGTTAAACTTAGGTGATTACGTGTGGTTTCATGACGGTTTTTTGTTTGGAAGGAGTCTTGACACTTGGACTTAGGGTTAGTGGTAAGCAAAGTATTTTTTAATAGTCTTTCAGCATACCCCTTCCTCCAGTTAAGCGATCGCTTCGGCAGTCATTGTTGATTTTTCGTGTGCCGATTGAAATACAATTCTGTTATAAAAAAAAATCTTACAAGCAATTTCCACACATTAAAAGTATACGGGTCGGTAGAGAATTAAATTCTACTGCGTTTGCTATGAATTATTTGTTGTTTTTATATTTTGTCTACAAGTTCTCGACTGTTAACTATTCTGGACTTTTATCAAATGTTTGTTTACAAAGCTAGAATGTCAAATCATTGCTGAGAGGTTTCTGAAAGCAAAAACTAAACATGTTTCAAAAAATTGAGATGAGGATTGATAATTTGGATTATTTGGACAACTATTCTCATCTTGCTGGCTTGTTTTTTTTTTGTTCGCAACATTCTAG
The DNA here is from genome assembly GCA_963556195.1 of Sepiola atlantica. Classification (NCBI taxonomy): domain Eukaryota; kingdom Metazoa; phylum Mollusca; class Cephalopoda; order Sepiida; family Sepiolidae; genus Sepiola; species Sepiola atlantica. The sequence continues at coordinate 96,713,705 of OY744525.1, read as the reverse complement.
CCGATGTAATCTTCAGATTAATTTTTCCAAACTGGAATCTTTGTCAAGTTCATAGTATCAGTCTTTATATTATTTATAGAATAAATAGTTTTATGGTTTGTGTTCTTCAGAATTGCCTGATCTATTCCCTGCTTATTTTGTTCCAGCTCATTTGACTCGTTGATCTAGCGGTCTTATAAAATTCTCTATTTTGATACTGCGAAACAAAACACTTTCTCACACCTGAGGCTCTTATTTATCTCTACAAATCTACTATCAGACCATGTATGGAGTACTGTTGTCATATTTGGGCGGGTGAATCTCTGTTCCATTTGAGGGTTCTTTGATAAGGTGCAGAAACGTATCTGTAATTTGATTGGTCCCACTCTTTCTTCTTCTTTGCACCCTCTTTCTCATCGACGTGGTGTTGCTAGTCTTTGTCTTTTCTAAAAATTCTATTATGGTTTGTGTTCTTCAGAATTGTATGATTTATTCCCTGCTTCCTTTGTTCCAGTTCATTTGACTCATTGGTCTAGTGGTCTGCATCAATTCGCTGTTTTGATACCTCATTGTATAGCTTCCTATTCCAGTCTCTTCTCGGAAAGAAGCGACTGGAATAGGAAGCTGTATTGCAGGCTTGTGGAACTCTCTTCTTGCTGACTGTTTTCCTATGAATTGGTCTATTCAAGACTAATGCCAATAGGCATCTCCTGTCGTTGCGATAATCATCTTTCGTTCTTGTTAGCTCCTTACATCAAGTGGCTTCATGCCTTGTCTGGAGATCACTCATAAGGAAAAAGATTTTAAATACGGAATTTCGAACTGAACCCTTTATTTAGTCAACCATGATCAGGTAGAACTGTTAAGTAATTTTTATTTTTATTCTTAGTTATTATTGCCTGTAGTGAGGATTGAACCTTCAACATCCAGAAGACTGTCACTCAGAACTTTATCAGTTGGACAATTTTAGTATGAATTTTGTAAGCTTTACACCTAATTTTGTTTTCGATTTGTAGTATTACATTCATTAATGTCTATGAAATGTTTATGTAATAACTGTTGCAGCATTGCTTCCAAAAAACCTTCATTACTCTTGGTTCAAGCATGATTTCGGGGCCGAAGCATTATTACCACGAGTCCAGAGCGCCCCAGCAATATTTCGCAATGCTACCAGACTTGCCGTCATGCTGTAGAATTGCCATATCCACGCTGATGCAGATAGAGCCTCGTCTTGTATTTTCTTTATGTATTTCCTCTTGTCCTATGGAGAAATATATATATAAAATCACATTGGAGAAGGGGAAATTATTCCCAACTAGCATTTGGGTAAAATGCTTTACAGTATAAATGATGCATTCGTTGAAATATATTGCAAGCAAAATAAACAAGTGGATGATATCTGTAAAAACGCAGATTAGTTTAGTGCTAGAGCCTTGGGCTTCAGTCTCTGGGGTTTCGGTTACAAATCTCACTAGGTTAAGCCACGCTGATAGCTCTATTAGATATTTTACATTTTGAATATAAAATATTGAGCTTCATTTTTGCTTTTGGAAATTGATTCCTAGTTGAATCGATCTGAACTATATAAACTTGATTTTGTATTATTGCTTATATATATATATATATATATATATATATATATATTATTTCATGTATCCCCATAAAATGTTATAAGGAGATATGATTTGTTATGTATCAATTTTCAGTATTTATTTCAACAGTGCTCGATATGTGTGTAGAGCTAGGTAGTAAGTTATGAAAATATATTTATGGCAATTAAGCTACACAGACTTCCGCGTTTCATCTGCAGAGGAAATCGTCAGGCTAAAATGCATGAAGTTAGTTTTGCCGGGTGTTTAGTCTAGCAAGTTAACTAATTGGATTCTTTGTTGTTTTCTTAGCCAATCATTGGGCTTTTCACAAACAAAGGTTTGGTTGATTTTACTTCCTATTTCCTATTCTATTGTTCTGTTTTGTATAGGGTGGCCTCTCCCTGTTTCTTTGTTGTGTCAAAATAATGGGTGACCTTATTATAACACGGGCTTGCTTGTATTTATATTTTTAGTTTTTAAGTTTTGGGGTTTTAGTTTAGTTTAGGTTTTATTTATTTATTATTATTATTAAGGTAAATTTTATTCTGTGCAGGCAGTTGTTTGCTATTTCACTTTAACAGTTTAATAGGTTTTGGGTGTCTTTAAAGTTTAGGATTTCAAATTTCTCATTCAGACATGGGTTGTCTAAATTTCTACATGTACTGGCCTGTCTTATTATTTTCTATTTTCTATTATTTTCTTATTTTCCCATTATTGGTGAGCGTCCGGGATAGAGATAGGCCACCCTATAGAAACCAGAACAATAGAATATGAAATAGGAAGTAAAATCAACCGTTTGTAGGAAGCGCAACGATTGGCTAAGAGAACAACAAAGAAACATAGATGAGCAACTCTATAGAAAACAGACAATATAATAGGAAATAGGAAGTAAAATCAACCAAAGCTTTGTTTGTGAGAAGTCCAACGATTGGCTAAGAGAACAACAAAGAATCTGATTATTTAACTAGCTAGACTAAATATCACATGTATATAAAAACACCCTGCAAAACTAACTCCATGCATTTTAGCCTGACGATTTCCTCCGGGGATGAAATGCGGAAGCCTCTGTGTATTTAATTGCCATAAATATATTTTTATAACTTACTATATATATATATATATACATATATATATATATATATATATATATATATATATATATATATATATATATATATATATATATATATCAGAAGAAGATCCGCCTCAGGGCAGGTAAAATTAATTCTCCAAACAGAATTGCACAATATCTGGAGCGAGGATAAAGTTCAGAAGCGTATCTTTTATTTAGTTAATAACTCCACCCTTTTCTTCATCTCTGCATCACACTCTAACATGTGTGATGTTACTAGTCTCGGTCTCTTCTATAAGTATTATAATGGCGTCTGTTCTTCAGACGTGTCTGATTTATTCCCTGCTTCCTGTGTTCCACCTCGTTTGACTCGCTGGTCTAGTTGTATTCATCAATTCGCTGTTCAGGTACCTTGTTGTAATATCTCTTCCCATTTCAGTAGCTTCTTTCTAAGAACTGCAAGCTTGACTGTTTTTCTCCACCTATAACCTTAGTGTTTTCAAGACTAAGGTCAATAGGTATCTCCTGTCTTTGTATTAATCACCTTTCGTTTTTTTTAGCTGCTTCCATCAAGTGGCTTCATGCCTTGTCTGAGGCGATTTCCATAAGAAAAAAAGATGATGTTGTATTGGTTAAACATATTATCATCAGAATATCGTCAAAGGTGTGAAACTGGTAATTAGAATTTGTGCGTATATTCATATTATTTAGATTATTCGGACTACTGCATGTTATTCTCACAACGTTCCGGCCGATGTAACCTCTGACCTTCTTCAGATGTGTCTTGTCGAATTTGAGAATCTGTATGGAATTTCGAACTGAACCCTGTAATGTGAACCAACGTCTTTCCCAACTCCCCATCCCGGTTGCTTCCTATAAATCTTACCTCTATCACAATAATCCTTATACATCAGTGGCAATATGCGTTGTTTGGGGAGAATAAAAATTTAAAAAGAAAAAAGTAATTATTAGGTAAACAATGTTTCAAACTTCTCTTTATTATCATTGATTTAATTTCATGTTTCTGACCATTTTTGAGATGAGGATTGCTGATTTATATCATTTAGATAATTTGGACTACTGTTTTCATCTTGGATATTATCCTCACAACATTTAAGCCGTAATGTAATCTCTGACTTTCTTCAGGTGCATCTTGTAGAACTCTGGAATCTGTACGGAATTTGAATGGCAGCCTCTATTTAATCGACGGGAGTAGCTTGTTCTTGTCCCTCAGACATGACTGGTAGAAATCTTAAGTAATTCAAAATTCTGAGCATTGAAGCTTCAACTTGTTGAAGACTGTCACATCGAACTAATTATTACTTAGCACTTGTATTCATTGCACCACGTTGCATTCAAAATTCTGTGCAGATTCCCGAGTTTGATGTGATGAACCTGAAGAAGGTTAGAGGTTACACTGGCCGAAACGTTGCAATAATGACATCCAAGGTGAGAACAGTAGTCTAAATAATCCAAATAATAGAAATGGTCTAATTTCTATTTGTATAAAAACCGAAGTTTGTTTGTGGCTTTCGGTTGTGAGTTGTGCAACTAATCAATTGTTTCTATTTCCTTTTCTTTACAGATAAACATGATTTCAAATTTTATGGCAATAGAAAATATTTACAAAGAATTTTTGTAAGTGTGATTCAAGTTATATATATATATTTTTTCAATCCTTAAAACACGTCATTACTCATGGAGGGTTGGAGTTGTTTACCCACCCAACATTCTCTGTGGAACATTCATAGTAGGGACTATGATGCTTACCCTACGTCTACAAGGACCACTATGCCACCCTATTGGCTTGAGTTGAAATTACTGGACGAAAGATCAATGTACACACTCACTGATTAACTTGTATTTGTCATGATCCTTGATTGCTTCGAAGTTCCGCAAAACCGTTTAAATGGGTTAGGTAAGAAAGAGCATGCAAAAGTCTTGTCTGGAACTTTAAACAGGAAACCAGTATGGAAGCAGAATTTCCAATAAAAGCAGATTCCGCTCCTTACAAACCATTCAAGTGCACAGTTTGTGACAAACACTTTTCAAATAATTCCCATTTACAAAGACACTTGCACACACATACTGGGGAGAAGCCGCATCAGTGCCAACTATGTGGCCGGTCATTTTCACAATACTATAACCTCAAGGCCCACATGGAGACGCATATAAGTGTAAAAGTATTTCGCTGCAGGATTTGCACCAAGGAGTTCTCAAAAAAAAAAGAACTAAAAGTCCATGTGCAAACTCACCCAAAGCCGACGTCCTTTCACTGTCAGCTATGCGACAAGGACTTTACCAAGAAATCCTACCTCAACCAGCACCTGCGGGCACACACCGGATATAAGCTCAGCTATTGTGAGATTTGTAACAAAGGCTTTCCCAATAAGAGCGACGTTCGCAAGCACATGAGGATACATACGAACGAGAGGCCATTCAGCTGTGAAACCTGCAGCAAGACGTTTGCGCAGAAGGCGCACCTCATGGCCCACATACGCACTCACACTGGATACAAACCATTCGATTGTTCAATATGTGGTAAACTTTTTGCATTTAAAAATGATCTGAAAAAACACACACAGACACACAGTGGCGAAAAACCATTCAAATGTGAGATCTGTGGTAGGGAATTTACTCGTAAGGATAACATGTCAAAACACGTCTCAGCTCATAGTAATGCGAGTCAATTCAATGAATCTATGCGAGTTACTAACAATAATCTAGTCTTGGACATTGCAGAGAGCACGAGGACACCTTTCGAGCACATGGTTTGTAGGAATCAGTTTTTATCAGACGACCAAATCTGAGGAATTGAATAAATATAATTCGGTCCAAACATTGCAAAGGGCTTAAAAATCCCTCTTTTATTTTATTATTATTTGTTAATTTTACAAAAAAATTTAAAGAAATGTAAATAAATCTGAAATGCATATAAAAAGAAATTGAATAAATAAATTTAAAAAAATCATGTGTCCATTTGATGAATATTTTATTAATTTTTTTTTTCTTAGGTGAACATTTTGGAACATAGTTTTTTTTGTCAGCCATGTGTTGGCATGTTATGTATCCAACTCTTATTTAAATGGGAATTCACCCCCAAGAGGATCGTGGAATGGCTGCCTTAAACCAACAGTGTCCAACAAACCAACATGATTTTGTGTATAAATGAACGAAGAGATAATGGAGAGACAGTATGATGGTGGCGACTGCAGCAGACGATCAAGTAGCGTGGACATCTATACACCCTTCGCTAAGAGGGTTTATATAACAAGCATAATTAAGCCCATTGATTTTACTCTGAAATCTAATTTCCATAACCAGCCATATAAAAGAATGAAGAAAAATATAAAACAAAAAAGTATTCTTTCTGAATATTGATGGGCAAATTTGGTTTTATGTGTATGTAGTTATTTTACAATTCCATTGTCTACCTTGATCTGTAACGAAATGATAGAGACTTTTATCCTGTTATTTGTGCTGGTGAAGCAGTTTTTATTAAAAGGTTTCTGAAACATGTACACATTAATTTTTGGAACACGATTACATAATGTTGATTATGTACTGAATTTTGTATTTTTCCAAGTTATAAAATATGAGCTCTGTGGTACTTAAAGTCCTATCCATTGAGCTTATTTTACACCTGCAGTATTCACTGATGGCCTACAGATTTTAATTACTTCACTTTTTATGTGTCTTGTCTCGTTGGAATACAACTAAAGTTAAAACATTTGACTTTATTTAACATATAGATATAATGATGAATTTGGAAGTCAAATATGTTTTACAATCTATATACTATATATAATTTTGTTTCATTTTACTTCAGTCAGAGTACTCAGAAATCAAGGGGCCCCTTCCTGGGGCTAACACTTGATCTCTGATCATGAGATACATAGATATTCGAATATTCCAGTAAAATTCTCCTTTACCTCTCAAACGTTGAATAAGTAAAGAAGATGGAACATTAATTTTCCTCTCCCCAATTGACCAGTTAAGTATGTGATAGCATATCTTTCTTGTGGTCTCTTAGTCTTACCGGATTCCAGGACAAGAATTCATCTAGTCTGGTGGAGTATCCAGCTAAGTGCTGTTACTTGAGGTAACATCACTTGGAGAATATGAGTCAGTGTATAGCTTCGAATTCTATGTTATTTTGAATATTTGGTCAGGGTTTACTTGTATATCAGGTTGTTCTGACAAACCCTTGTACAGAGATATCGAAGACACTCGAGAATGGTGTCTAGTAGGTAATTCAAAACTCTTCATATATACATATATGTGTGTGTATAATGCATGTGTAAGTGTTTAATAAATCAATATATAATTCACAGGAATTTACTATAGAAAATACGACATGCAAATACATTGGTACCAAAAACATTCTAATGAAAAAAATCTTTTTATAAAACTTTTGTTCATCCCAAACAAGGCATATTGCCACTGAAGTATAAGGGGCTACTGTGATAGGAACCAGATTTGGGGGTAAACCTTGTTGCGGAGTTGGGCAGCAAGATGTTTGTTAACATTACATTTAAATGTCTGGGTGTTGGTATGGTCGGGGAAACAAGGAGTAGGAAGGGAATTTCAAATGCAAGTGATCTGAGGAAAGAAGTTATCAGAGTAGAAAATCTTCCGGCATTTATAGATTTCTGCAATGTTGCTGCTTGTCGCGTGAATCAGACTTATTTTCATTGTAAGGTGTACAAGTGCAGTAAGGTCCTTAGATGCCAAATTTTCTACTCCGATAGATTCTTTTCTCAGACTACTTGCCTTTGAAGTTCTCAATTTATATACATTTGGTTTTGATTCTTTTGTCCTCAGATGGTGAACATTTTCGAACATCGTTTTTCTTTTGTCAGCCATGTTTAGAATTGATTGAAAGTGTAGCGTTGTGCCTTTAAATAAAAGGATGAAAGATAATGACTAGTGCTGCTAGGCGAGTGGGTCGGGAGTATTTTTGTTGAGTGCAGTCCGTCTATTACTATCTTTTTATGCTCAATTCAGTTTACTATACTATTTCAGGCTAATGTACTTTCAATGCTCAATTCGGGGTGAGTGTAGTATCGGTTCTGTTGTCATGAGACTACTCCTTTTGGGGGATGAGATATTGTAGTATATGTTCTGTTGTCATGAGACCATACGCTCAGGCATAACGTCCTCTTTTCGGGCGGCGCCAGTGAAGTATATATTCGTTCGTCATGAGACTATCCTCCCAGGTATTACCTCATACTTTCTTTTTTTTTGAAGGGGGGGTAGGGGTAGTGTAGTATCTGTTTTGTGGTCATAATACCATTCTTCTAGGGATTACCTCTTCCTTTTTAAGGGGGGGTGTAATAGAAATTAAAGAATAAATAATAAAAATTAATGGGAAATAACTCGTGCACAAAAAATAAAATAAAACAGGTTTGCTAATAAATAAATGAAGCGATGTTTCTATCGAATATTTTCTTTTTTTTCAATTATGTGGCGAATTAAAATAAAATGATCCCCACTCTAAAGTCTAAATTATTTTATTATCTCCGCCACTAAAAAAAGAGATTCTACTTGGGTGGGGGGGATTACATGTGAACACCCTGAAAAACCTGGCGTAAAGAAGAGGAAAAAGTATTTTAGAATTTAGAGTGGGGATCAGTTTCGGGTTAGTTTAGGGTAAAAACTCATAGCACTGTCAAAAATTTATATTTTTTGAAAGACTTTCCAGGAGAGAACATTTTTAACCATGATGAATCTATTCCATTAAAAAAATGTTGTTTTTCAACAAAAAATGATAATTTTGGAAAAATATTTTTTGAACAAGTAAAAAAATACATTTAATAACATATTACAGATTTTACATTTGATATTCTCCCCAGATAGTTACTATCAATGCCGCAAATACGTCCATACCACGCATACTCCATCGCTAGGCGTGCTCGTATAGATAGGTGTAGAACAAGGCTTCACTTGTTCCGCACTCTCATCTCAACTTTCGTTTACCCAATACTTTTTATTTGTCCATATAAGTGCTAATCGTAGAAGAAAAATGTAAAACGTGTTCAAAATTTTTTTTTCGTGCTTACGGTTTATTCAAGACAGATAACCGAAATTCATAATAAGCTGTAATGGCGATCGTATTTCCACGTTATTCGTTAATCGGTAAAATTTAATTTTCTTTTATAAAATAAAAACTACTTGATTAATTTACGTGATTTTTTGTATAGGATATATTCAGCCCGTGACAGATACGTACATCAAACAGATATTCTCATTTTATTTTGTTTTGTTTTTTTCGAATGTCTCCCTTAACCTGGATAATCACCAAAACTATTAGTGTACAGTACACCAAAAATTACGGAAAATGAACCACTAGAATTTTAATAAAAAATAAAATTTGTTTAGCGATTTTACGCGGTTATGACGCCAAGGGGAGACAATCAACGAGTATTGAATCATTAACTAAGACAAAAATCTCTGATAATGGCTGAAAATGGCGGTGACTCTCATGACTACAATTCAATAGTTGAATTTCATAAATAAAATAAAAATACTCGATTATTTTCCGTAATTATACGCTTATATTTTTCAATAACAAGTAAGTATTACATAAAGTTTTCCTGTCATTTTCATGGACGGCGGCACTGGGGGGGGGGGGGGAGCAGGGGGGGGGCTCACGTTTTGACTCCCCCCCCCCCCCCCACTTTACAGTCAGCAACAGAAACAAGATGGAAAAATTCTGTTTCCATCTATCTGAAAGCATTTTTTTATCCCTTTTCTGGATATGTAGCAAGAAAAAGCCTTTGATTGCATTCAATTTTTAAAAAATTAACTTGAAGTCGGGTAGAGGTGAATTATTCAGAACAAATAATTCTTGTCAATTTTCCCAAATTTTTCAGAAAAATCATAATTTTTAAAAACGTTCTCATAATTTCTCACTTTTGTACTACAAAATAGATTTTATACACGTTAAAAAGAGACCAATGAAAAGGTATTAAGGAGTCAAACACAGTATTTTTTCGAAAATTCTTTATTTTTCAAGGAAAATTGAAATTTTCCGGTATTTAAGTAAAATTTTGCTGAAAATGTTCAATGAACGAACAAAGAAAAGTAAACTTGTCAATACTACAATGAATCTATTTGAGCTTGTTTCATAGTTGAAGCAGTCGACTTGGTATGTCTGATTGACCTTGCTGTGTGTCTAGTTTCACCACAAATATTACAGTGAGGTCAGGGGCGTCATGAAGCGATTTCAGGGTGAGACATTATTAACATTTGTTGAAGTATATCATGAATATTGTCCTTGATGGACAGTTGGCGAGACAATGCAGCTGGACCCGCTTAGGAAAGACCGAACGTGCTTGTTCCAAGACTCTACTAGACTCTCATTCCATTTTGCTATCGAGTTACCGTTATTCCACTTGAACTATGGGCACACATTTGATGGTAGCTCGGGATTATCATAATCCATGGTTTAGCCTTCTCATCGTCGAAAGCAATTCTGAGATGAAGCATTATCTCGATGCCCAAGGTTTTCTATGCACACATTTGTGACAGACTGGGTGATAGTCAAGATGATGTTGGTGTTTCAAAATTTTCGCGATCCACGCTGTTACGGATGAGAGAACATATGTAAAAGCGATTTTGAGGGCTGGAAAATCTGTTGCAAAGCGGACCATTATTTGTATTTCCTCCACTCGCACATGGTGTATCCATTAACATACCAGTGATTTTTCGGATTGCATCAATACATTCTTTTTCGCATTGTTGAGGATCCGCATAATATCCATAATTCCATGCTCCCTCCAGTCCTTCTGTCCACAGAACAACCGATACAGTATCTTTTGAGCAAAGTCCAATGAACACAATTTGAAGTGAAGAACAGAGAAACAATTCAAGTCTGCCTTGTTAATACGTTTCCCACGAGCTATTCCAATTCCAATACATACATTTATACTTAATACATTTAAACTTTTATACTTTTTACTTTTGCACCCTGTCAGTTAATACTTTTAACTTAATGTATTCTCTATATTTGATAAACCAATTGATTCTTGAACTTTGTCATTTTTACTAGAAGCGACTTGCTGATATGTTTCAAATGAGCCATCAAGCAGCGTCAGAAAATCATTTTATGTCTAGATTAAGTCCAAAAATGTGTATTTGGCCCAAAATAACCAAATATGGTAATTTGGGCCCAAGCCCCTCAAAATTGAAATTTCTGTTTGTTCTTTTTTCACCAGAAGCGACTTGCTAATATGCTTCCAACAAGATCTCAACCACTATCAGAAGATTATTTCAGGTCTAAATTATGTCAAAAAAGGTATTTTTGGTCCAAAATGCCCTAAAATGGTAGTTTGTGCCCAGACGCCAAAAAATTGAATTTATTTTAATTTTTCTTTATATATCGCCAAGAGTATTCCATTACGCTTCTAACGAACCACCAACCACTACCAGACGATCATTTTTAACCAAAATATGCCCCAAACAGTGATTTTTCCCCAATTTGCCTAAATAAGGTAATTTGAGCCTAGACGCCCAAAAATTGAAATATTTTGAATTTTTCTTTTTCTATCACCAAGAGAATTCCATTCCGCTTCTAACGAGCTGTCACCCACTATCGGACGATCATTTTTAGTCAAGGATTTATTCCCATATTTTGCATTCTGGGCGCCATGTGGGTCGCCCCCCCCCACACTTTTTAGAAGAGCCCCCCCCCCCACACACACACACACACACTTTTATAACTGTCCCGCCGGCCTGATTTTATATTACACTTCCATATTTCACAACCGGGTTTTCTATACACAAGCAGCCTTTCCTTTTAAGCCTCCTTTATACGTTCAGTAGTTAATGCATTTGACTGGGTAAAACCAAAACACGTTGTTATATTTTATTTACTTTTAGTCGCACATTTACCGAAATTAAAAATGTAATAGCATAAAATAAAATGCAAATTTTACAATCCAATGGAACAAAATAATTTAATTGCGAAATGAAATCCACAAGAATGCATTTCTGTTTCTTCATAAACAAGTCACCCATTTTAATCTTTTGTAAATCGTTAAAAAGAGAGAAAAAAAAGAATTAATTACTTTGTGGCCATTTGAAATGTGAAAGGAAATTGGAAGCATTTAAGCTGTTGAATCAATTTCCAACAGAGAAAAAAATAGTTAATGTTGAAATCGTATGCCTAAATAGAATGCAATAAAAAAATTATAGGCGATAAAAATGATTTTATGTCGTTATTTTTTGTTTTTTTTTAAATATTATTTAGGTACGTGCAAAATCAATGGCCGATCCCCAAAATGTAAAAACATTTGCCCCCCCCCCCCCCCCTTCATTTAAAAATTCACCAAAATTCAGGAAATCAACCAATTTTAATGAAACTTTTAGTGTTTATTAATCAACGATCACGGAATATAATGAATGAATTATTTGTTGATAACAAAATACACCTTTACTAAAGTTATATTTTTATGTATTAATAAAAAAAATGCATGAATTTTTAAAAAAATTAATAAAAATAAAGCACTGTAGATGTTCAAAATTAAACATTAAAAAAAAATTCATATATATTACGAAAAAGGCTCCTAAATTCGTGTTAATAGAATCACTATACCTCGAAGAAAAAATAATTTCTTGAATTAGCGATGTCATCATTGAATAATATTTTCACCAAAAAAAATAAGATAATTGCAAAAAATATTTTATGTGATTTCTGGGGAAAATTAAAAATGCGATATAATTATATTTCCCTTTCGCATATGAACGTGTCATCAGCAGCGAAAGAAATTATTTTTATAATCTTGAAAATAAACAAACAATTTTTTTAAATATGAGGATCAGGATCATTATGAAAAAAGAATTTTTAAAATTGAATAATTTCTACTAACGATTAACTTGGATTGGTATGGTGGCCCTGTTCTGTAATAAACAGGTGGGATTAGCCTTCCAACCCCCACTCACTTTTATAACGCCCTCAAAATTTTATTTTTAGAGATTCAACAATTTCGTTAATTTCACAATTCATCGTCAATTATTTGGAAAGTTTGTATTTGTTTTGTATTTTTTCATTAATAAATATTTGAAAATTGATTAAACAATGCTTTATTCAATAATAATATCGCTAATTCAAAACATTAATTTTTCTTCGAGTTATAGTGATTTTGTTAACACGGTATTTAGAGGCCTTTTTCGTAATATATAAAAAATATTTTAAAAATATTTTTTTAATTGTTAACATCTACAATGCTTTATTTTTTATAAAAAAAACAAAAAAAAATTAATGCATTTTTAAAATTAATATATAAAAATATAACTTTAGTAAAGGTGTAGGCTCTTCTGTCGTATATGTGAAGCAGCAGATTTTCTGTCCTTCTACTGAAAATAAAGGGAGGTAATTCAACCGGAAGTGATTTTTTTACAACATAAAAAAAATGCAAGACTGATTTGTTTTTGGGTAACAAGAAACAATTAACAATTTCTTTTTTATTATATGAAGTAAAAATTTATGAAAAGTCAACAATGATTTTTTCTTTAATTTAATTGAAAAGTTTTGATTGGTGGGATTTTTTTTATATAAATGAAAAGTTTTGATTGGGGGGGGGGAATGAATTTTTTTGTCAACATTGATTTTTATTTTTTTTTTTTTAATATAAATAATTTTAACATTTGGGAGGTCTTTTTCTTTTATTGAACAGGATAAAGTTCTGCAATTTGGTTTACAATGGCTTCCATGGGGTTAGCAGAAAACTTCTGCCGCCACATAAATTCGATTAAGTAGGACTCCACCATTTGCGTGTGGGTGCCACATTCTATTTTGTTACGCATCTTGGCCTTTTGCCACATGATTTGTTGTGGCACCTGTGGATGGATCCACAAAATTGTATCTGTGATGGTGAAATCCTTTCGAAGATTAATCTCATTTAACTCCATTTTCTAAATACTAAATTCAACTTCCGGTGAATTTTGAATGAATGGTACTTGGAGAAAAAAAATGGAACTCTTCAATTTCGATTTCTTAATCGGCAGCTGCTTCACATATACGACAGAAGTGCCAAGGTGTATTTTGTTTTAAAAAAAATAATACATTTTCACTAAGATTTAAAAAAAAATAATAATGGTTTCATTATATTCCGTGATTGTTGATTAATACATATTGGAAATTTTATTAAAATTGGTTGATTTCCTGAATTTTAGTCAATTTTTAAGTGAAATCAAAATTGTATTATTAGAAAATTTATTGTCTTCATCCAGAATCCCATTTTCAGTCTATAACTAAAAGTGCATGTTTCAAGTAAGTGAAAAATCCTTTTAAAAATCTAATGTCATCTTATGGTAAACGAAAATTAATCATAATGGGAATAATAATTATTAGATGAAACCAAACATAGTGCAAATCCCTCGAAAATGAAACGAAAGCACAACTTTGATAAATCATATGATTCATTTCAACAGTTAATAATTTGAATCTTAATATAATTCATAGCACATTTCAGATCAAGTTTGTTTTTGCTTTTAATAGTAAATCAATAAAAAGACCATGTAAAAACACAATTCGATAAAAGGGCAAACATTTCTTACATTTACTAACGTTTTTAACTCTGATTTTTATTGTGAAAGACAACTTAAACCCCTATATTAAGCAGGGGTGTGAGTTCTTTGCTTTTTAGTGGAATTCTGTTGGTTTTTTTGTTGTTTTTTGTAATTCACAAAAAGCGGATTTCTGCTAAAATCTGTTTTTTTTTTTAAAAATTAAAAAGGGGCTGATTTCTGGCTTGACATGATTTTATTTTTCTCTCCCTCTGGCGTTACCTTTCTTTCTTTTTTCCTGTGTTTGAACCTTCCATCCCATCTTGTCTTTTCTTACTTCCCTTTCCCGTCTCTGTGGAAATGTTAATTTTGCCATGTTTTAAACGATTCATGATGGGGAGGTAGAAGACATTTTTCGGGCATCTTTTACGAGACTCAGCAGAGTAAAAACGCTAAAAAAACAAATATACAACAAAAAAAAGTAACTGTAAGCTGTAAAAGTTAGTTTCAAACTTGCATGTGCTATTTGTTTGTATTTTAAACCCGTTTGAAGTGCTATTTATTAGAAATTTACGTTCGACAGACGGGTTTCGAAGAATTCAAAATGGCTGCTCTACGTAATAATATAGAGGGACTGGCCGCCATTTATCTTTGAGAAACTAGATGTTTTAAAAAACAAGAAATTTTTTTTTAACATCTAATAAAAAGCCATTTATACTACGTAAAAATACAAACAAATTACATAGGTAAGTAGAAAAATATCTATTCTAGACATAAGTCAACTTTACTTGTTGCAAATTTATGTTTTTAAACTCTTTCTCGTTCTTTTTTGGACCCCGTTCGCGCCTCTGTTGAGCGTCGTAACATATACCCTTCCGTGATTGTTGATTAATAAATATTGAAAATTTAATTAAAATTGGTTGATTTCCTGAATTTTAGTGAATTTTTAAGTGAAGGGGGTGTCAAAATGTTTTTACATTTTGGGAATCGGCCATTGATTTTGCACGTCATCAATAATTTCAGAGTATGACAGAATTAAAAACTAATACAGTTAAATATGAATCTTTTTAGTTAAAAAGAAATAACATCTTAATTGCACACATTCACAAATATTTTAATTAAATAAGCATTTCTTTTTTATTACAACAAAATAAGGGTACTTAAATTTCTTTATAGCCTTAAAGAGAATAAAGAAATTAATGGATAATAATTTTTCGATTTCTAATGAAAACCATTTTTTATATATAAAGTTAAAACTTATAAACAGAAATATGACATTTTTGTCTTCCATATATTCTCATAGTGATAGTCAATCGGTAAACAAAGTCGTTTACCGATTGCTTGAATGCCGGATTTTACTAAACTATGATTTCTGAGGGGATAATTTTGCTAATTTTTAGTTAAACGTAGGAATTTTTTGTTTTAATTCAGTATCTTATGATTTTAATTTAATAATTTCTTTTGAAATAGTTTCCAAAAACTTATATTTATCTTTCAAAGGATTTTTACAAATAATTTCTTCAAAGTTCAAAATTCACTGAATTTTGGGGGTTTTCCGCCGTCGTGATAACATTTTTCATGATATTTTTTTTTCACACGTAAATATAGTTTTTTCCTTTTGTTGCATACCCTTTAATTACTCGTACCTTTTCTTCTTGGGGTGTCGTCTCGATGTCGTCTAGTGGTTGAGTTCTTTCTTCGCTTCTGTATTGCCGTGAACATCACCATCCGCTGTGTCTGCAACAAAAACCTTCATAACATGATTCCGAAGGCGAACAATCGTTAAAATTTTGATTAGTTTTATTCAGGCGTCAGTTTTCTGTCGCTCTTGGAGATGTTTTACTAAAGTTGAGGGAGAGATCAATTTACTAATTTATTGTAGTTAATTCCTAGCTATCTATGGTCCATTAAGTCCTTAGCCATTCGAGGAGGGGAGAAGAAGGAATTTCATTACGCTTGTATTCTTTTAGGTGAAATAAATCTCCTGTTCATTTGCAGACTACATGGAGTTATACGTTTGTTCAGCTTGCTTCCAAAAACCAGACTATCAAACTCAGTTTCCTACACAAGAACCCGTGACGTCACAGAACCCTTATTGCATTTTGACTTTTGACCTGAGGTCTCGTCAACGTTGTTATAATTGTGGTACTAGGACACTGAACGTTACATACATGGACGACGGCACCGGGGGGGCAGGGGGGCTCTAGCCCCCTCACTTTTTTACTTGGGCCCCCCACTTTACGGTCATCAATAATTAAGTTGATATGCATGTGTTTAATTTTATCTAATTAGCTTATCTATTAATTGATTGTTGTTATTGTCATCATTACAATACTTATATCTAAAATTTGGCGAAAACCAAGCGAAATGGGTGAGTTTTTGTTAAAGGTCCCTATTCTATAGGTATATTTACGGACTTTCATTTTCTTCTCCAAAAAATCGACATTCCAAAGCAAAACACGTGAAACTTGAATTAAACTGATTTTGGCATTTCTTTAGTTTAGCTGTGAATCACAATTTATTTGCTTTCCTTTTTTGAAGACAGCGGCAGACAATCAACCGGAATAACAGAATTAGGAGTTTTTATACAAAATCTTCTTTTCTTATTTTTAATATATAAAGTAGAGAGGATTTTTTCCCTGTACATATTTGCTTAATAGAAAAATAACCCCATCCATCACAGGCTACTAAACTCACCAATTCATTACGCTTATTCACTCGAGCGTGTTATAGTAAATTTTCATTATTTTTCACCAACAAACACTAAATATTACATTTGACCCACCATCTACAACTCTCTGCCAAACCAACTCCATATAGGTGGTAGCAAAAACTTTTCTCCCTAACAATTCTGTACTGTCACTCCATTCATTGACACCGGGAACTAATAAACACAGTTTAATTTTCACAAAAGACTCCGTTCTTATTTATTATTTGCCTGGTATTAATTTACTACATAATATAAAGCAATACGCAAAGACTTAATGACCACTCCCGTTCACTCCGATGATTTTCTGCGAATATCAGATTACGTTATTTCTATTTCTACCTATGACTTCTATATTTATATTCATTTCGGAATTAAGCGAATGAAATTAACGAACACAGTTCCTGCAACATTTAATCATTCAACATGGCGGCTACAATTTCTTGAACGAATCGGCTTCCTATTTAATTCGATAAACGCCAAGATACTCGTAGAGCCCAATACATTTACATTTTCAAAATCATACACCTTTAACACGCATATTATAGAAGATTTGCCCAAATCCATTTATTTCATCAACTACAAATGACCTAAACCGTGTCACTGTTGAAGTTTACATTTGTCAGATATAGAGGTACTGGTTGGCTTACTTCTCGTCAGAGCAGATGCAGTTTCAGAGCGATCCTTTTCTGCTATGAGACGCCTAAAAACATTCTTACGGTCCACAATAACATCTAAACGTTTAAACAGTGTGGTAATTCTGAATATCCACAAAGATAAGGCGTCTTCTTTGAACTTACATTCTATTGCAAACACTTTTGTACAGCTTAATGATACACGTTTTAATATGTTTGGATTGTTTTAAAATATATTCATTGATATGAATATGTGCAATTACATTTGAGAATATAAGTTGTTTTATGTTATTAGTATCGTTTTATATCTACAAAAGATTGTATACTATATATATAAATATGATACTTTGTTACCCCCTATGTGAAAGTACATACTTGTATAATACACAATGTATGGATATTTGGTTTGTAAGATTTATGTACTTAAATAAATTAAATTACATATGTATGTAAAAAAACGTATTATATGTTCATCATATAGGCCGCACAGTGTGCCCAGACTGAGAATTCATTAATTTTGGAATGTTCAATAAAATACAGTTCAGGGAGTACAATGCAAAAAAACAGAAGTTAAAATTTGAGAGCAACTTAAAGTCGGCCTTTTTTGTAAACCGGTCAGTTAATCGTTTTTTCCGGTATTTGAGTAAAATTTCGCCGAAAATGGTCAATTTTCAAACCGTCACCATTTTTTTCAGAAACAAGATGGAAAAAGTCTGTTTCCATCTATCTGAAAGCATTTTTTTTATTCCTTTTCTGGATATGTAGAAAGTAAAAGCCTTTGATTGCATTCAATTTTAAAAATTTAACTTGAAGTCGGGTAGGGTGAATTATTCAGAACACATAATTCTCGTCAATTTTCCCCAAATTTTTCAGAAAAATCATAATTTTTGAAAACGTTCTCATAATTTCTCACTTTTGTACTACAAAATAGATTTTATACACATTATCATTAAAAAGAGACCAATCAAAAGGTATTAAGAAGTCAAACACAGAATTTTCTCGAAAAATGTTTATTTTTCAAGGAAAATTGAAATTTTCCGGTATTTAAGTAAAATTTTGCTGAAAATGTTCAATGAACGAACAAAGAAAAGTAAACTTGTCAATAATACAATGAATCTATTTGAGCTTGTTTCATAGTTGAAGCAGTCGACTTGGTATGTCTGATTGACCTTGCTGTGTGTCCAGTTTCATCACAAATATTACAGTAAGGTCAGGGGCGTCGTGAAGCGATTTCAGGGGTGAGACATTATTAACATTTGTTGAAGTATATCATGAATATTGTCCTTGATGGACAGTTGCCGAGACAATGCAGCTGGACCACTTAGGAAAGACCGAACTTGCTTGTTTCAAGACTCTACTGGACTCTCACTCCATTTTGCTATCGAGTTACTGTTATTCCACTTGAACTATGGGCACACATTTGATGGTAGCTCGGAATTATCATAATCATTCGACGAAGGCAATTCTGAGATGAAGTATTATCTCAATGCTCAAGGTTTTCAATGCTTCCACATGCACACATGTTTTTGTGACAGACTGGGTGATAGTCTAGATAGTGTTGGTTTTACTCATGAACGTTTCAAAATTTTCCCGATCCACGCTGTTACGGATGAGGGAACATCCGTAAAAACGATTTTAAGGGATGGAAAATCTGTTGCAAAGCGGACCATTATTTGTATTTCCTCCACTCGCACATGGTGCATCCATTAACATACCGGTGATTTTTCGGATTGCATCGATACATTCTTTTTTCGCATTGTTGAGGATCGCATAATATCCAAAGTTATTCATTCCATCCTCCCTCCACTCCTTCTGTCCACAGAACAACTGATACAGTATCTTTTGAGCAAAGTCCAATGAACACAATTTGAAGTGAAGAACAGAGAAACAATTCAAGTCTGCCTTGTTAATACGTTTCCAACGAGCTATTCCAATTCCAATACATACATTTATACTTTTATAGTTAATACATTTAAACTTTTATACTTTTTACTTTTGTACTTTTATATGCACCCTGTCAGTTAATACTTGTAACTTTATGTATTCTCTATATTTGATAAACCAATTGATTCTTGAACTTTGTCATTTTTACTAGAAGCGACTTGCTGATATGTTTCAAATGATCCATCAAGCAGCGTCAGAAAATCATTTTATGTCTAGATTAAGTCCAAAAATGTGTATTTGGCCCAAAATAACCAAATATGGTAATTTGGGCCCAGGACCCTCAAAATTGAAATTTCTGTTTGTTCTTTTTTCACCAGAAGCGACTTGCTAATATGCTTCCAACAAGACCTCAACCACTATCAGAAGATTATTTCAGGTCTAAATTATGTCAAAAAAGGTATTTTTGGTTCAAAATGCCCTAATATGGTAGTTTGGGCCCAGACGCCAAAAAATTGAATTTTTCTTAATGTTTCTTCATCTATCACCAAGAGTATTCCATTCTGCTACCAGACGATCATTTTAAACCAAAATATGCCCCAAACAGTGATTTTCTCCAATATGCCCAAATAAGGTCATTTGAGCACAGACGTAAAAAAATTGAAATATTTTTAATTTTTCTTTTTCTATCACCAAGAGAATTCCATTCCGCTTCTAACGAGCTCTCACCCACTATCGGACGATCATTTTTAGTCAAGATATTGAATTTATTCCTATATTTGGCATTCTGGACACACACACACTTTTAGGAGAGCCCCCCACTTTTATAACTGTCCCGCCGGGACTGGGGAGGTTTGATTTGGGATTTTGGCATGACTAGAGTGACAGAGAATACAGGACTCTCGACACAGACAGGTGTATAACAAACGTTCTCCCTTTGTATCTAACCAAGCTACCAGTCAGCCAGCCAGTTCTCACCACCTTGTATTATATTATGTTGGGAGAATCTTTTTCAAGTAAAAAATCTCTCGCTACTCTGTTTGATCAAAACTTAAGAACGAATTTTTAAATCGGGACCTGTCAGATAATTAATAAAGAAAATGCATCTCTTTATAAACCTGAAGAAATCACACTTGGGTCAACAAAGAAAGAATGAAAGTCTATCCATACAAAATAATTTAATTTAGTGAACACTTTTTAAGACAATAAAAAATGAAGAGTTGGTAAAGATTGAGAGTTCAGAGAGTCCCAAGAACGTTCTGTAAGGAGAATTTGAGTAGACTTGTTCATTTCGGATGGCACTATGCAAATTTCCATATTACAGAGTGTGTAATGAGATAGTCATTAGAGGTATGCATGTATATTCAGGACCGGCGGGACAGTTATAAAAGTGGGGGGGGCTCTCCTAAAAAGTGGGGAGGCCTGGTTAAACACATGCATATATAACTTCATTATTGATGACCGTAAAGTGGGGTGGGGGTGGGCTTGAGCCCCCCCTCCTCTGCCCTCCCCCCCCCCCCCGGTGCCGCTGTCCATGATATTAGTGTGGCTGTTTTGCCAGTAAGAGAATGTATGTATTAACTTGTGTGTAAGTCAATTCGGTTAGTAATGTGTCCATGCGGTTGCTGTGTTTAGTATTTCTTGTGTCTGTTGAAGTTGGGGCCTTCAGTTTAAAAAGGGTCTAGGCTTGATTGTGTTAGGTCCAGAAGAAAAACAGGAAAGGGAGATAGGAGTGTATGCTTGGGTTTTTATAATACATGCAAATTTTCGGAAGTGAATATTTTGTGCGTTGTAATTCGTTGAAAGAAACTACTGATTTGAGCTTCTGTCCAATTGAGAGTCGATACTTAAAAACGACATTTGCTACTGCCGCTGCTTCCAACAAAGCTGTGTTAAATGAGTTCTTTCTTGGTGACGACCTGGCTGGATATCACACTCTTTTAGTATCTCCCCTTTTAACATCTTTTTTTCAATCCTTTGAAAATTAAGGTGTTTTGGACAGACATTGTTACTATCAATACTACAATTGCAACATTAACATAGAGATTGATTTCTGTTAAATATTTTGGCAATCCTGTAGTATAGTTAACAGCTGAAAAATCGAAAACAAACAAAATATACAACATATAAAGCATCAGTATATACATAAACAAGCACATCAAAATTTAATTTTCTATCAGCCTGTATATTTTTCAAGTTTTGAAACTAAGTTTTGTAATTTCAAAATTTGTTTCATTACTTTCAGTTAGCCGAAGACAAGTCAATCAAAACTGACAATCGATTGTTTTTTGGAAGGTGGTCGCTAATTTCAGGCTTAAATATAGTAAAAAAAAAAAAAAAAAAAAGTTTTAGTCTTATCTAACTGGGAACCATCCTCAGACTCAGAATAGCATAAGCGCTTTTTTTTACTATCTTTTAAGCCTGAAATTAGCAACCATCTCTAAAAATAAATCGATCACCATCTTTGACTGACTCATGTTCGGCTAAGTGAAAGTAACAAAATAAATTTTGAAATAATAAAACTTACAGTTTCAGAACTTAAAAAATATGCAGGTTGGTAGAAAATGAAATTGTAATGTGTTTGATAAAAGTTATTTGTTGTATATTTTGTTTATTTTCGATTTCTTGACTATTAACTATATTGCGTGATTGCCAATATTTCAGTGCAGTTCTGAAAATGCCCCTTTAGGTTCCTTTTCATATCCCATTATTACCTAATTTTTTTATTTCTTACTAGACGTACCAAAACCATGTGGTGTTTTTGAACTTTTATGACTGGATCAATTTCGTTTCGTTTATTCTTCATTTTGTATTACCGATCTTAAGTCAATTTTGTACCTGATATTTTTTTTATTTTGAATCATGTTAGCATTGAATGACTGTGCGCGACAAAGCAGAAGCTATTCAATTATTTTACAAAACATCTTTTCTACAATCAATTTGGGTTGTTTTTTTTTTAATTTAGGATTTAAAAAGGAATTACTTTTGTTCAATTGTCATTTTGTTGGGGTTTTTTTTTAAACAATTTAACGCAAAGTTTGACACAAGAGAAAAAATATTTGCTTGTCGCTTAACTGTTGAGGGTCTTGATTGCTGAAAAGATAGTAAAAAAAAAATTACTTATTCTACCACTAACCCTAAATCCGGGAGGAGGGGCTTGCCACTCGGACTTAGTGTTAGTGGTCGAGTAAGTCATTTTTTTACTATCTTTTCAGCCATTAAGCCCCCACCCAAAGGTTAAGCGTCAAACACTCATTTTAGTCTCGTGTTTCGTATGACCGCTTAGAACAAAATAAAATTTTGAAATAAAAAGAAACTTAAAAAGTTTCAACACGGTAAAAGTATACATAGGTAATCATTCCGATTAGTGACATAAATTATTTTAAAGGAAATACCGTTGGGAAATATACAAGTCCCTCATAATTTTATACGACTTTTAATTTCACTAGTTTGTAGACATTTTGTTAAGAAAGTTAACGAAATTCTTTTACCGAATGGCAAGGTCGTAAAAGCACACGTAATAATCGCCTAGAAAAGTAGAACGCCCCCCCCCCCCAGTTTGCTTTGATTATTTGTAATTAAAAAAAAAAATAGTTTGATTTTCTTATGTGTTAATAATATTTTTTAAATGTTGAAAACAAATCATTAACCGCCCCCCCCCCCCAAATAACATTCGACCTAAAATATGCGTAACTGTTTTTGATATACACCACCTACCAATTTCCGGAAGTCGTTACCAAGGAGACTTTTTCTTTTTAACCGCTTTACCTACTGGTTTGTAACCTATTTGTGTTGCAAAAATAATATTTAAAAGATATTTTAAGCAATTTAATTTGCCGTAAATAGTGACTGAGTAAAATAATCTACCTTTATCCATGTTTGTACATAGACGTGAGTTATTTCAAATTATGCAGTCTGTTACATCACGATGTATTTAATAAGTAAAGAGAACACAAGACATACTGGCCGAAGCCAGGCTTTATTCCGAGAAAGGCTGGAAACGGATGTATGCCGGGAGTAACAGGGAAAAGGAGGGGGGAGGGGTTATAATCCAACGTACATGGGTGGGGAGCATAATGTAACATCCTCCCTTTTATGGATGAGGAGTGTCCTTACTCTATGGAGTTACATTGTTTAGCTAGAACTGCTATCAGTTTGTGTAGTCTTTGAGGTATGCTGGCTTTCGTATTCCTCTGCCAGTGCGTGTGTGGGTCCTGACAGAGGATTCGCCTTGGAAAGACTCCTTAGCATCGGTTGCTGGGTGTGGTGAGCAAGTGTCTAGGGTCCTGTCGGTGGGGGTAGAGGGGGAATGAATATTTGGTGTGCACCCCATCGCTGTCTGTGGTTGTTCTAGATGACGAGTGGGTGTGCGTCCTATCATTTGTGGTTGTTCTGGGGACCTTCGCAGGTGACGCCTGTTGCGTCGGTAGCTTCCGCTGGGTGTCTCGACCATGTAGGAACGTTCATCTAGGCGTTGGTTCACAATGCCCTTTTCCCATACTCTGTCACCTTTCTTGTATGGCCGCATCCTGACGACCTTGCCTTGGGTCAGTGCCGGTAGGTTGTGTGTACGACGATTGTAGTACTCTGCCTGAAAGCATTGCTTACGTTCGAGGAGCATTTTATCCTTTTCCCCCTGGTTTGTGGACCTGGGTTTCAGCAGGTTGCTGCTCATGGGCAGAAGTGAGCGTGTGCGGCGATTCAGCAGGTGCTGAGAGGGGCTGCTTCCCATATGTTGTGTAGAGTATTCCTAAAGTTGAGTAGTGCCAGGAACTGGTCGGTGCCAGTGTCTTTGTTCTTCTGCATGAGGCGTTTTGCACTTTTTACAGCGGATTCCGCCTTTCCATTAGCTTGCTGGTTTCCAGGACTTGCCATGAGACGTTCGAAGTCCCATTTCTCTGAGAAGTGTTTAAAAACTGATGAGGTGAATTGGGTTCCAGCGTCGGAGATCACCTGGCAGGGGATCCCATATCTCACAAAGTGTGCCTTCAACTTGCGGATGATGGTGGAGGTTGTTGTGTCTTCTAATCGATTGATCTCTCAGAAGTTTGAGAAATAATCAACAGTTATGAGGTACTCCACCGTCAACTTTTCAAACGAATCAATGCCAACTTTCTGCCATGGCCGATCAGGTATATCATGTGGCATCAAAGTTTCTTTCGGTTGCTCTGTGGCGAACTTGCAGCAGGTTTCGCAAGTGGAGATGTATTCCCGTATCTCCGATAACATTCCCGGCCAGAAAACACATTCTCTGGTGCGGTGTAGGCATCCATCTATGCCAATGTGTGAGGAGTGAATTGAGTGTTTGATGTCACTCCGGAGACTGAGTGGAATGAGTAATCGGTCGCCCTTGAAGATAAGTCCGTCTTGAACTGACATCTCATCACGAGTGGGAAAATATGGGTGCAGCACAGCAGGAAGGTCTATTTTCTCGGTTGACTAACCCTGTACTATTGTCTTCCTGAGTTGGTCACATACCTCATCTTGATTCGTTGCTTTCCGGATCTGAGTCAGTCTTTCATCCTGGATGGGTAGAAAGCTAACCATGTTGACAAGCTCGAATTCGGCTTGATGGTTCTTTTCGGTTGTCATGTATGCCCACGATAGCATGTCAACGATATACATGTGTTTTCCTTTGAGGTACACGACGTCGATGTCATAATTCTGAGTCCGCAATAACATTCCCTGTAATCGTTTAGGGGCTTTTGCAAGGTTTTTTCACTATAGCTTCCAGTGGTTTATAATCTGTGTGTATCTCTGTTCGTCTGCCATAAGTGTATTTGTGGAATTTCTCCAGTGAGAACAATTGCCAACATTTCCTTTTCGATTTGGGCATATCTTTGCTCGGTATCAGTCAGCGCTCTGCTTGCATATGCTACTGGCTTGCCTTGTTGTAGTAATGCTGCACCAAGTCCTTCTGAGCTGGCGTCACACTGTATTGTAAGGGCCATTTTCGGATCGTAGTAAGTGAGCACGGGTGCTTCAGTGACTGCTCGCTTCATTTCTGCAAATGCGGTATCTCGTATATCCATGGGACATCCTTGCGCATCAGTTGCCGTATAGGCCCCATGACGGTTGATAATATTGGTAGGAACCTTGCTAGGTAGTTGACCATCCCACAGAATCTCTGTACCTCTTCGATCGATGTGGGCTGCTTTAGTTTGGTGATCGCATAAATTTTAGAAGTGTCTGGGAGTAGCCCATCACTGGTAATGAGGTGACTAATGAAGCTTATGGCAGTCTTTTTTACTTCTGCCTTTTCTCAGTTCAGCTTCATTGCTCTTTCTCGACACCGTTGCAGGAATACCTTCAGGTTTGCATCATGGTTTATGGAGGCTTGTTGTAGGTCATCTCCTGAACCGAATTCAATTATATCGTTGGCGACGCATGCAACTCCATCTAGACCGTCTATGGCTTGATGGAGACGTTTTTGTAATATTTCAGAGCTCACACAAGTTCCGAAGGGGAGCCTCAGCCACCGGTATCGACCGAACCCCGTTTGGAAAGTTGTGAGGAGGCTTGACTCGTCGTCTAGCACT
Source organism: Sepiola atlantica (assembly GCA_963556195.1). Lineage (NCBI taxonomy): Eukaryota > Metazoa > Mollusca > Cephalopoda > Sepiida > Sepiolidae > Sepiola > Sepiola atlantica. The sequence continues at coordinate 96,687,789 of OY744525.1, read as the reverse complement.
ACATGCCAGTATGCTGACGCAACATCTACCTTAGTGAAGTATTTTGCATTTGTTAACTTGGGTAGTTCTTCCTCTATGGTAGGTAGTTGGTATCGCTTGCGCTTCAGCGCTTTGTTTAGCTGTCTTGGATCGATGCAGATTCGGATATCCCCTAACTTCTTTGTGGCGATAATCATTCAACTATTCCAGTCGGTTGGTTCGTCGACAGGGGTGATAACTCCGAGGTTTTCTAACCTTTTCAATTCGTCGTTGACTCGAGGAATCATAGATACTGGTATACGTCTGACTGGGGCAGTATGTGGTTTTATGGTGGGGTCCACTTGTAGGTGCACTTGGCTGGGCAGTGACCCCAGTTCGCCGTTAAAAACGTCTGAGTACTCTGTCATTAGTTGTTCACAGACTGGGTCCGAGTGAACATTAGCGATGCTGTCATAATGTACGATTATTAAGTTCATCTGTTCACTCGCCCGTTTCCCCAGCAATGGGGTTAGGTTTTCTTTAACCACCGTAAACTCAACAGAGTACTTTTTTGTGTTTTTGGGGTTGCGCAAAGTAATCTTGCATCTGCCGAGCGGTACGAGTTCGGTCGTATTCCACATCTGTAACTTCTTAGACGCTGGTTGCGGATTAACATCGCGCACATATTTCAGTGGAATTACATTAACAGTAGCACCACAGTCGACTTGGAATATTACCTGTTCATGGTCTAGTGTCATTCTAGTATAAATGGCTCTGTCGTTTTTTTCTCCTCTCTCGGAGTTGACGCTTAGTACGTAGTCCGTATCGCTAGAAGAGTCAGAGTCGGACACTATTTGATTCACCTCGTGTCTTGGTTTAGACGGTCTTGGTCTCTCACCATGCTACCTTTCCGGGCATTTCAGTGCAAAGTGGCTTTTGTGACTGCAAAGGTTGCACTTCTGTCCCCATGCAGGACATGATTCTTTTCTTTTGCCATAGAAATGACAGTCTATTTGCCCGTACCTCTGGTTCTTTTTTTTATTACCTGGGCTTTGGACTTTGTTAATCCGTTCTTGTTGGTCAGGATTAATTATTTTTAGCCATGTATTCGTGGCTTTACAGCTACGGCATATGTCAACACTTTGTTGAAATGTTAGTGCCGTATTTTGCAGCAGTCTTTTAAGGGTATGGTTATCTCTTACTCCTAGTACGATATGGTCGCGTAGCAGAGAGTCATGTAAACATTCACAAAAATTGCATGATTTAGCTAAGTTGTGTAGTGCCGTAACATAGGAGTCGATAGTCTCACCTGGTTCTTGGTCTCTTTTGTTGAAAAGGTATCGCACATAGGTCTCATTCGTCTGTCTCATAGCCGGTGGGACAGTTATAAAAGTGTGTGGGGGGGGGGGGTCTCCTAAAAGGTGGGGGGCCCGGCCCACATTTCGCCCAGAATGCCAAATATGGGAATAAATATCTTGACTAAAAATGATCGTCTGATAGTGGTTGAGAGCTCGTTAGAAACGGAATGGAATTCTCTTGGTGATAGAAAAAGAAAAATTCAAAATATTTCAATTTTTTCGCGTCTGGCCTCAAATAACCTTATTTGGGCAAATTGGGGAAAATCACTGTTTGGGGCATATTTTGCTTTAAAATGATCGTCTGGTAGTGGTTGATAGCTCGTTAGAAGCAGAATGGAATACTCTTGGTAATAGATGAAGAAACATTAAAATAAATTCAATTTTTTGGCGTCTGGGCCCAAACTACCATATTAGGACATTTTGGACCAAAAGTACCCTTTTTTACATAATTTAGACATGAAATAATCTTCTGATAGTGGTTGAGGTCTTGTTGAAAGCATATTAGCAAGTCGTTTCTGGTGAAAAAAGAACAAACAGAGATTACCATATTTGGTTATTTTGGGCCAAATACACATTTTTGGACTTAATCTAGACATGAAATGATTTTCTGACACGGCTTGATGCCTCATTTGAAACATATCAGCAAGTCGCTTCTAGTAAAAATGACAAAGTTCAAGAATCAATTGGTTTATCAAATATAGAGAATACATAAAGTTACAAGTATTAACTTACAGGGTGCATATAAAAGTACAAAAGTAAAAAGTATAAAAGTTTAAATGTATTAAGTATAAAAGTATAAATGTATGTATTGGAATTGGAATAGCTCGTTGGAAGCAGACTTGAATTGTTTCTCTGTTCTTCACTTCAAATTGTGTTCATTGGACTTTGCTCAAAAGATACTGTATCAGTTGTTCTGTGGACAGAAGAACTAAAAGGAAGGATGGAATGAATAACTTTGGATATTATGCAAAAAAAGAATGTATCGATGCAATCCGAAAAATCACCGGTATGTTAATGGATGCACTATGTGCAAGTGGAGGAAATACAAATAATGGTCCACTTTGCAACAGATTTTCCAGCCCTCAAAATCGCTTTTACGTATGTTCTCTGATCTGTAACAGCGTGATCGTGAAAATTTTGAAACGTTCATGAGTAACACCAACATCATCTTGACTATCACCCAGTCTGTCACAAACAAATGTGTGCATGTGGAAGCATTGAAAACCTTGGGCATCGAGATAATGCTTCTTCTCAGAATTGCCTTCGTCGATGAGAAGGCGAAACCATGGATTATGATAATCCCAAACTACCATCAAATATGTGCCCATAGTTCAAGTGAAATAATGGTAACTCGATAGCAAAATGGAGTGAGAGTCCAGTATAGTCTTGGAACAAGCACTTTCGGTCTTTCCTAAGTGGGTCCAGCTGCATTGTCTCGGCAACTGTCCATCAAGGACAATATTCATGATATACTTCAACAAATGTTAATAATGTCTCACCCTGAAATCGCTTCATGACACCCCTGACCTTACTGTAATATTTGTGGTGAAACTAGACACACAGCAAGGTCAATCAGACATACCAAGTCAACTGCTTCAACTATGAAACAAGCTCAAATAGATTCATTGTAGTATTGACAAGTTTACTTTTCTTTGTTCGTTCATTGAACATTTTACGCAAACTTTTACTTAAAGAATACTTGAAAAATAAAAAGTTTTCGAGAAAATACTTAATATCTTTTGATTGGTCTCTTTTTAATGATAATATGTATAAAATCTATTTTGTAGTATACCAGGTCCCTACAGTGAGAAATTATGAGAACGTTTTCAAAAATTTTGCTTTTTCTGAAAAATTTGGGAAAAATTGACGGGAATTATGTGTTCTGAATAATTCACCCTACTTCAAGTTAAATTTTTTAAAATTGAATGCAATCAAAGGCTTTTTCTTTCTACATATTCAGAAAAGGGATTAAAAAAAATGCTTTCAGATAGATGGAAACAGAATTTTCCATCTTGTTTCTGAAAAAAATGGTGATGGTTTGAAAATTGACCATTTTCGGCAAAATTTTACTTAAATACTGAAAAAAAAAAACGATTAACTGACCGGTTTACAAAAAAGGCCGACTTTAAGTTGCTCTCAAATTTCAACCGTTTAATATTTTAACTTCTGTTTTTTTGCATTGTACTCCCTGGACTTTATTTTATTGAACATTCTAAAAATAAATTCTCAGTCTGGGCACACTGTGCGGCCTATATGATGAACATATCATACGTTTTTTACATACATATGTAATTTGATTTATTTAAGTACATAAATCTTACAAACCAAATATCCATACATTGTGTATTATACAAGTATGTACTTTCACATAGGGGGTAACAAAGTATCATATTTATATATATAGTATACAATCTTTTGTAGATATAAAACGATACTAATAACATAAAACAATTTATATTCTCAAATGTACTTGCACATATTCATATCAATGAATATATTTTAAAACAATCCAAACGTATTAAAATGTGTATCATTAAGCTGTACAAAAGTGTTTGCAATAGAATGCAAGTTCAAAGAAGACGCCTTATCTTTGTGGATATTCAGAATTACCACACTGTTTAAACGTGTAGATCCCATTGTGAACCGTAAGAATGTTTTTAGGCGTCTCATAGCAGAAAACAGATCGAACAGGGCAGGTCATAGATCTGAAAAAACGGAGTATGTCGGATAGCTGCACATCTTCTGGCTTTCGCTCATCTTGTGTGTTTACCCATTGTATCAATTAGATAAAATTAAACACATGCATATCAACTTAATTATTGATGACCGCAAAGTGTGGGGGAGGGGCCCAAGTCAAAAAGTGAGGGGGCTTGAGTCCTGCTGCCCCCCCCCCCCGGTGCCGTCGTCCATGTGTCCTATGAAGTGTTGGTCGAATTTGACTTTCACTGTATCGACGTCATCTTTGTCTTCGGTGGGGGCAAATTGAAACACGTTGTGGATAGTACGGGCGTCTGGTCCGATTGTGTGTAGAAACAACGCTGTTTGGTACTGTTTATCCTGGTCTGCTAGTTTGGCGATAGTACAGTAGTTCTTCCACATAATTTCCACGCTTCCGCGGGGTTGATTTTAACATCCAAACTGCTTGGGGACATTATGTTTGCTCGAAAACTTTCCGCCATTTTTTTCGCATGAGGGACGTTGTTGATAGTTTGTAGTAGTAGTTGTAGCACTGTCCGTCGCTTGGGAAGGAGATAAAGCTTCACCGGTTGCTCGTTCTGACGATGACTTTGTGTTTCGGGTTTTGAGACGTGTTTTACACCGCTGCCACCATGTTACGTTACGATGTATTTAATAAGTAAAGAGAACACAAGTGTAGGAGAGAGATAAGACATACTGGCCGAAGCCAAGTTTTATTCCGAGAGAGGCCGGAAACGGATGCAGATGCATGCTGGAGTAACAGGGAAGGGGGGGGGTTATAGTCCAATGTACATGGGTGGGGAGCATAATGTAACAGTCCTTACTTCCTTCCGACCCGGTTATGTATTTACTACCTGTCCATAATCAACATGGCTTAACGCGGATTATTTTAGTGAGTCACTATTTACAGCAAATATTTAATATTTAAAAGAAGTTTTAAGCAATTTCTTTTAAATATGTGAAAAAAAGGGGGGTGATACTTGCTGATTGACTGTGGGGTCAGCTTTCGGAGGGAAATATGATCGACAAGAGAGAAGATAGGAGGGATGGTGTTTATAGTCAAGAATGTGGTTAGGAGGATGGTGATGGGGGAGGGATAGTTAAAACCTATATATTAAGATTCTGCCATCCTCCCACCAGGGGAGTGTTCTTTGACTCAATAAAAACCAGACGTTGGATTTTTACTCCAGCATTGAAATTCGTTCTCTGCATTGTTACTTGACATTGTTTTGGTGGGTCGGCGAATGGGATTAGAAAATGTTATGAAGTAATAAAAAATGAAGTTATTAAGAAAAAAAAAGAACTTTCGGGTGATAATTTGTTTATAAAAATTAATTCAATGAAATGTTTTATTATTATAGAATATGTGAAGCTCCCCACCACTAGTGCTAAAGTTAAAAATAACCCCGCTGCCAAGGGAGACAACTTTTCGACTTGCTAAATTCTTTACGTGTTAACCCTTTTCACACATGTTTGAGTGCATCTTTCCTTAAAGCTTTCTTTGCTCATGAATTTTCTAAGACTCACAACCCTTGTCCACGACAAGGAGTCTGCTGTAGTTTTTTCACAAAACCACAGAGTACTACACCAGCAGCGTCTCTGCAACAATGGCCATCAAATGATTTTATCGAGCAATTGGTCCAGATGGCGATGTAATTCATGTCAATGTCGAACAGAAGTTACTCTCTGAAAGGGAACATGGCTGGAGTGGTCAAAGGTGGAATTAGAAACAATGGTTCTATTTATTTGCTGCTGGACCAAAAACTTTACATCCATGCAATTCTGTTCCAAGGAGCTGTCTATGTCTGCCCCAACGACCGTAGATTGGAAAAATTGTCTTCCGAAAATTTGCGCCTGGCGTTTGCTGTTGTAGTAGGCAGTGAAGGGCTTCATGTCGAGATTGATGAAACTCTCATCTCTCGCCGGAAGAATCACGCGGGCAGAGTACTACCTCAACAGTGGATTTTCAGCGCTATCTGTCGGGAAACAAGAGGTTTTCATGTCGTCTGTTGCCGATAGAAGCGCCGCAACGCTTCTGGAGGTTATTCATACATGCATTGCTCCCGGATCTATAATTATTTCCGATATGTGACCTGCCTACGCCGGCATCAAAAATATGATGGGTATGGCCTCCACGCACCAAACAATTAACCACACAACGAATTTCGTTGATCCTGTCTCCGGAGCGCACACTCAGGAAATTGAGTCGTGATATAAAAGGCAAAATAAGCGTCAATGTGGCGCCCATCGCACGCTTGTTGACAGCTACCTCTGTGAGTTCATGTGGAGGCAACGATACCGGGAAACTGACCTATTCGTGCAAATTCTAACTGATTTGACGCAATTTTGTCCCCCTCAATAAAAAAAAAAATCCCTTTTTTTTTTTTTAATTCCTTCGTATTTTTTGAAAACTTTAATTACAAAAAAATATAACATCCCCTTTTGAAAACTTTAATTACAAAAAAAATGGCTCTCCAGAAGGGTTCGCGACTGCGCTGACTTCCGGGTTATCCTGCAGTAAATTTCAAGTACTGATATCATAAATGATAAAAGAAACTTTTTTAAATGGAAAATTTAGAATTGTAGGTACTTATATCGATCTTGACCCAGTTTTCGCGAGTTTCTTGTCGGAAGCGTTCGGCTACCCTACGCAAACGCCCGAGAGATGACGAGCCGATTTGTACCAGATGACAATTTTGATACAGTGCTGCGTCCTATGATTTTAAGTTATATTTTCAATAAATTTTCTAGAAGAAACAACAAAAAAAAAACATAGCGAAGTTACTGTTATCAAATAAATATTTTCTGTTATTTTGATACGTTGCTGCGTCCTATAATTTTTAGTTGTATTTGCAATAAATTTTCTAAACAACAAAACAAATAAAACAAGCAAAACATAGCGAAATTACTGTTATCAAATAAATATTTTTAACCCTAACCCTAACAACAAAACAAGCAAAACATTATTATCATAGGACGCAGCACTGTATCAAAATTGTCGTCTGGTACAAATTGGCTCGTCATCTCTCGGGCGTTTGCGTAGGATAGCCGAACGCTTCCGACAGGAAACTCACGGAAACTGGGTCAAGATCGATATAAGTACCGAATTGTATTTTTAGTATAATAAAATAAGTTGTTATTTTTATGAAAATAAAATTAATCTTTAATAAATATTTTTTTATGAATCAAATATGTTGAAATGTCTTCTGTTTGTTTTTGTTTTTATGAAAATATCACAATGAAACAGCTATGTGTTTTGATTATTTTATGAAAATATAATAAAATAGCTTAGTATTTTAATAGTAATTTTTAAAGCAAATGTCTTTTGTATTTTGTGAAACAGCAACATAATTTAAAGTATTTAAAAAGAATAATAAAAGCGTATACAATAAAGAATATTGCCGAAATAATTTTGTTTTATTCGGCGCCGCCAGAGAAATTCTTGAAGGTAGCTAGTCCCTCGCATGGCTCAAGATTTATTTTGGCAGTGACTCTACGTGCCTTCAACTAGATTCGTGTGGACTGTAGGATCGTTTGGATCCACACAGTTGTATTTGTGATTCACAACAAAATGATTCGCGAGGACATTATATGCTCGCCATCCGTTTGTTATTATGCGTGTGCCAGGCAGAACATAGCGCCCAATGATGGGTAACAACAAAAAAATAGAATTCTAAATTTTCTGTTAAAAAAAAAGTTTCTTTTATCATTTATGATCATCCGTACTTGAAATTTACTGTAGGATAACCCGGAAGTTAGCGTGGTCGCGAACCCTTCTGGAGATCTAAAAAAATATAACATCCCTTAATAATAAAACATTCTTATTTTGTTAATTTATGAAAAAAATTAATTACAATAAAAATAACATCCCTTAATAAAATCGTATATAATAAATTACACATTCTTATGTTGTTAATTTTTAAAGCAAAAGTGGCTGAAAAGTTGTCTCCCTTAAATAGCGGGGCTTTATTTTTTGGTGGGGAGCTTCTTAAAAAGATCCGAATATGTTTTTATTTATTTCAAACACTTACATTAATAATAAAATGTGTTTTTTCATTGTAAATATTAGGTACGTGCAAAATCAATAGCCGATTCCCAAAATGTAAAAACATTTTGACCCCCACCCCACCCCACCCCACCTCTTCACTTCAAAATTCACTAAAATTTCAGGAAATCAACCAATTTTAATGAGATTTTCAATATTTATTAATCAACAATCACGGAATATAATGAAACCATTTTTTTTTTTTTTAAATCTTAGTGAAAATGTATTATTTTTTAAGACAAAATACATCGTTACTAAAGTTATATTTTTATATATTAATAAAAAAAAAATGCATGTTTTTATGTTTTTTATGAAAATGAAGCATTGTAGATGTTAGCAAATAAAAATGTTTAAAAATATTTCGTATATATTACTAAAAAGACCCCTATTTAATAAAATCACTATAACTCGAAGAAAAATTAATTTTTTGAATTAGCGATATTATTATTGAATAAAGCATTGTTTAATCAATATTTTCACCAAAAAATAATATAATTACAAAAAATATTTCATGTGATTTTAATGATTAGAGTTTCTGGGAAAATAAAAAATGCGACATAATTATATTTCCCTTTCATACATAAACGTGTCATCATTAGTGCAATAACCTTTTTTTTATAATCTTGAAAATAAACCAAAAATTGAAAATTTTGAGACCCAGGAAGATAACGATAAAAATATTTTTTTTAAATTGAATAATTTCTACTAACGATTAACTTGGATTCGTATGGTAGCCCCGTTCTGTAATAAACAGGTGGGATTAGCCCTCCACACCACTCACTTTTACACCGCCCTCCAAATTTTATTTCCAGAGATTCAACAATTTCGTTAATTTCACAATTCATTGTCAATTATTTGGAAAGATTTGTATTGGTTTTTTTTTTTCATTAATAAATATTTAAAAAGTTAAAAACAATTATTTATTAATAAGTAAAGAGAATTCAAACATGACATTTTCTTTCAAAATTGAATTCTACTTATTAATAAATAATTGTTTTAACTTTTTTTCAATGAATAAATTCTCAGTGAAGTCATTGACTTTAATTTAATTTTTTACACTTAAAATTTTAAAAAATACACTTTATTTTAAAAGGAATCAATGTAATTTATCGTTACGACACGTTAAGAATAAATCGAATAACTAAAGTTTTTAATCATCATGTAAAAAAATTGATAAAATTGACGCAGTTCGTAACGTAAAAATAATTTTTAACAACATTTTAAATAGTTTTATTTCAAATTCTAAGGAAAAACATTGATAAACAGACGTCATCAATAATTTCAGAGTATTATTGAATTCAAAACTAATACAAAGTTTAATATGAATCTTTCTGGTTAAAAATGAAATAAATAAAATCTTAATAGCGTACATTCACAAATATTTAAATTAAATAAGAATTTCTTTTTATTACAACAAAATGACGGTACTTATATTAATTAAATTTCTTTATAACCTTAAAAAGAATAAAGAAATTAATGGATAATCATTTTTCAACTTCTATAAACTATTACAAAACCATTTTTATATATAAAGTTAAAACTTATAAACAGAAATATTATGACATTTTTGTCTTCCATATATTCTCATAGCGATAGTCAATCGGTAAACAAAGTCGTTTACCGGTTAACTGATGCCGGATTTTACTAAACTATGATTTCTGAGGGGATAGTTTTGCTAATTTTTAGTAAAACGTAGGAAATTTTTGTTTTAATTCAGTATCTTATGATTTTAATTTAATAATTATCTTTGAAATAGTTACCAAAAATTATATTTATCTTTCAAGGGATTTTTGCAAGTAATTTCTTAAAAGTTAAAAATTCACCGAATTTTTGTTTTTTTAGCCGTCATGATAACATTTTTAATTATAATTTCTTTTTCACACGTAAATATACATTTTTTTTTCCTTTTAGAGATTAAGTTTAGGCTTTTATCTTTCAAACACAATCAAAGTTTACACGGAAACTAATTAAATACTTAATGATAAGCGCTTTTTAATAAGCATAGTCCGTACAAGAGACGGTCATTTTTGCACGTACCTAAAATATTATTTAAAGAAATATATTAAACAAATGTAGTAGTAGTAGTAGTAGTATAATAATAATAATAATAATAATAATAATAATAATAATAATAATAATAATAATAATAATAATAATAATAATAATAATAATAAAAAAAAAAAAAAAAAATAAATAAAATAAAAAATAAAAAATAAAAAAAAATTTAAAAAAAAAAAAAATAAAAAATAAAAAATAAAAAATAAAAAATAAAAAAAAATTAAAAAAAAAAAAAAAATATAAAAAAAAAAAGTTTTGCAACCCCCGACTACTGCCGACCCATAAAATATTTTTTTTACAATTATTAAATATTGAAATCTTTCACGCAAATAGGTCACAATCAGTAGGTAAAGCAAAATAAATTGTTTTTGACTAATTTCCAAACAGTATTTCCTTTTAAATAATTTATATCGCTAATAGTAATGATTATCGTCTACAGGGCGGTAGATAATTAAAGTCTACTGCGTATGGTATAAGTCATTTGATTTTTTACGATTTCTCGACTGCACTTTTACCTAAAAACTTGATGGATAAAAAAACGATTCTTTTCAAGCATACATATGGAACACATTTTTGCGATGAATATTTTAATGTTACACCGTTTTTCAAGTAATCCCTACTGACAAACCTCGACTTTTTTTCCACCAAAAGTTTTATTAGATAAATCAAATGATTAGAATTCGAAAAGATTACATCTTTTAGATGACGATGAAAAGGTAAGTTATTGTTTTTGAATGGTTTAAAAATGCATTTATTTGGATTGTTTTTAAATAACAAAAAGAAAAAAGTCTTGACCCAATGAGCTAGCTTCATTCACGCGTTGGCAAGCATTCGTTTCCCTGATTCCATTTTAGAAAATTTAAAATATTATGATAAAAAATAAGAAATAGTCAAAATTTAAATTAAGATAAAAGGCTGTTGGCGACATAATTCATTTTCAAGGAAATACAGTTGGAAAATTAATTACCTACTCATTTGTAACCTATTTGCGTTAAAAAAAAAAAAAAGAAACAAATATTTCATAGAAGGCTTACATTTACTGTAAATATCGGTTCTCGGCAAAGTAGCCATCTTGTTTTTTAAAGTTTTGGTTAAAGCCAATATTTTTATGTTTTTGTGACTTCCTGTTTAATAGATAGCGAAACAAATACCACGTCATGTACGGATGACGAGAAATGAAAATTAAAACCGTTTTTATTTCTGAATAACAAAAATTACTATTTACACTTTCACATTTATAAAACAATTTTTTTAGAAACATTTTATATAGGATTAGAAAATGTTATGAAGTGTAATTAAAAAAGTGATGTTATTAAGAAAAAAAAGAACTTTCGGGTGATAATTTGTTTATAAAATTTAATTCAATAAAATGTTTTATTATTATAGAATATGTTTTTATTTATTTCAAATAATAATAAAAAAAATTTTTTCAATGTAAATATTTGTTCATTACTACATTAAACTAAAAAAATATTAAACAAATGTATTATTATTATTAATAATGTATTATTATTATTATCGAAGAAACAACAATAATAATAATGATAATAATAATAATAGCAGCAGCATATAACAAAAACGTTTTATTTTTCATTTCTGGTCATCCGTACGTGACGTGACATTTGTTTCGCTATTAAACAGGAAAAGCATAAAAATCTTGGATTTAGCCGAAGTTTCTAACGTAAACAAGAAGCTAAAGAAGATGGCTACTTTGCTCAGAACCGATATTTACGGTAAATGTAACTTCTATTAAATTTTTTATTTTAATTAAATACGTCATAAATGAGTAGGTAAAGCAAAATAAATTGTTTGTTTTTTTACTAATTTCCCAACTGTATTTGCTTTAAAATAATTTATGTCGCGGTTACTAACGTTTATCAGCTACAATGGACCTTAATAATAGGTAAACATTTAGATCATCTAGCATTGACTTTTACAAATGGCGTGTTTTTGCGATTTAAAAAATGCCGGTTTCTTGTGTATCGTCACGTTTGAAGCACAATTATCAAAACGTTTCTGCATTTTTGTAGATTAATAGGATAAGCTACCCCCCCCCCCAAAAAAAAAGAAATTCTGGAAATCTTTAACAATAGCTCGCGAGTCGGGTTAAAAAAACGTTGTAGAACGTGGTCAAAAACATGAATATGCAACAAATAAATGCGACGTACGTCGAGACTGGAGATTTTCCTAGTTAGCTATTCCATTTGTTTGTATTTTTACGTACGATAAATGGGGTTTTATTAGACATGAAAAAAAAAAAAAAAATTTTCATGTCTTCTCACTTCAAACAAGATGGCGTCACTAGTCTTGGTTCTTGTTGTCACGTGTGTGTGTGTTTTTTACCGGGACTCATAATCAAAGCGGCGTTTTTTTTTGTTTTTTTTGGGGGGGGTTGCATTTTTGACATTTAATTTTATGAAACGAACATTTTAACGATCATTTTGGTCACCGAATGAGCGCGCATGTCGTTACGTCATTGGGGTGGGTGGGAGGGGGGGGACATTTCCCCGTATTTCTTGTTACTGCAAAGACGTGTGAAAATGACGCAAGCTCAAATTATACATTGAGCGAATTGACCCTCATATCTATAGGAGTACGTTTCAGTACTGACATCGACGAGACAATTAAATTTGCCAGAAGTGTGGGCATTATAGCTCAGAAGACGAAATGCTGCAAATGTACACGTCTGATGATGGAGTTAGGGTTAGGGCTGGAGTTGGAGTTAGGGTTATGAATTTTTAAAAGAAAGAACAGGAATAAAAAACATTACAGTGTGACGAATGAAAATAATATGTAAGTAAAAGCACAATGACATGTAAATCAAAAGAAAATGATTTTATTCCTTTTGCTTAAATTGTAGTTTTGTTTTGTTCTTTTGCTTGGCTGAAACATGAAAAGTTGCGCTTTGAATATGAGTCCCAGTAAAAAAAAAATCAGCGAAAACGAGGCTGCAAATTTTGAACGGCACGCCGCCATGTTTTTGGTCGAATTTGTATACGATAAAAATATCGATTTATAAATAATAGCACTTTTAACGGATTATAATCATTAATAACTGTCACATGTGTGTTGGAAATTCACTTTTATCGGCTTCGGTAACTTTTATTTTTTGTATATTTGTTTTTTCAGCGTTTTCGTTTGAGGGCTACTGTAAAAAATACCCCAAATTTAACGTAAAATGCTCCCCCCATTTCCGGATTAGGCACATGTTCGTCTTTGTCCACTGTCCATTTTTCACAACTTTTTACTGACCATTTTTTTTTTCTTTTTTCGGTGTACACTTACCTATCAGGCTGCTAGAGAATTCCGGTGTTTTGGGGAAAAAATTTCAAATATTTTACATTTTAGGAGGGGGATCAGTTTCCAATGTAAATTCAACGTAGACTGATCCCCCTCTTTTTGACCATCTCAATTTTTTTTTTAAATCTTTTTCGGTGTACAATTACCTATCATGTCAATAGAGAATTTCGGGTTTTTTGGAAAGAATTTTTTTTTAATTGAGATTTTAAGACGGGGGATCAGTTTTCAATGTAAATTCAACGTAGACTGATCTCCCTCTTTTTGACAATCTCAAATTTTTAAAATTATTCTTCTGCTTACAATTACCTATCATGTCGCGAGAGAATTCCGGGGTTTTGGGAAATAAATTTTTAAAAACAAACAATTATTAACAAATAATAAATTAAAACTGTTTTTTGTAAAAAATCAAAATTCCGCCAAAGGCTATGCAGCCTAAAAAAAAAAAAATAGGGATTTATTTGGATTTACACCGTTCGCAATTTCCAATTTCATGATGAAATGAATACTTTCTATTTTACCACGAAACTGATCCCTTCCCCTGTCTCTAAATTAATTGCTTTTTTTCTTCTTTCCGCTAAGTTTGCCAGGGTGTTCACTGTTCACACGTCATAGCCTAAAAAAAAGTAGAATCTCATTTTTGTTTGTTTTGGTGGGGGGTATCTGAGGGTGTTTATCTACAAATATACCTTCTTTTTTTTCATACACCGAAGAGCATTACATTAGTTTTTATACTTTTATTGTTACATGGATACGGATTTTGTAGCCGGTGTGACTGAAATAGTAATCACTCCCGTCTCTAATCGGGTATTTTTTATGCGTAAAACATGGCCGTAATAGGTGGAAAAAACACGAAAAGTGTAGTAATTTACAAATATGTCTTGCAAACTAATAATTTACGATGAAGATAATTTACATTAATTAATTGACATATTCGTTTTTTAACAGTCCAAAATACGTAGAAAAACAGGATTGGAGACGGGAGGTATTCTATAAAAATAGCGAAATCTTTTTAAGATTTAGCTGACAATGACAATTAGCTTTATAGAAGAAGAAAGAGTCAAGTTGTTGAACGTCGTTTGCGCTGTAGTTCCACCGGGCACCGACTAAACATGAAGGTATAATGGCGAAGTTACCCCTCTTAGACTCTTAGTCAATGGGTAAAAGTCTATATTATCTCCCCGAAACCGGATGTTGGATTAATGAAGTTTGTTTTTATTATTATTTTGCAACTAAAAAATTTTTTTTTTCTTTCAACTCGCACATCTGGTTTCGCAATGATAATATACTTTTACAGCACAAATTATTTATTACATTTATTTATATACTAGTGGGACCCTGTGGAAATGCCACGGTGCTATCTACATCAATCTTTATTATTTAATATTAATACTAATATTCCTTTTGAAATAAATGTATGCCATGTTAAGAAAAAATTTGACTCTTTCTTCTTCTATAAAACTAATTGTCATTGTCAGCTAAATGTTATTTAAATAAATAAAATGAATATTTCTCTTATTTCTTTCTTTATTTAACATAGTAGCAATTTAATTTTTTTAAAACAATAAATAATCTTGTTTTCTTATCGTAAAATAATTGTCAGCTTAAATATTCTTCAAATCAATAAAACAGACGTCACTTTTTTAATATATTTATTCAAAATGGTACTTTTTTAGTATATTTATATATTTATATAAAAAATTGTACTTTTTTAATATATTTATTTAAAATTGTACTTTTTTAGTATATTTATTCAAAAATTTTTAAGATATTTACTAAAAATTGTACTTTTTTAATATATTTATTAAAAATTGTACTTTTTTAATATATTTATTAAAAATTGTACTTTTTTAATATATTTATTAAAAATTGTACTTTTTTAGTCGATGAAACGACCTAATTTGATTTTGGAACAATTCATTTTAAAATGAGTAAAGTTGGATGTTTTACCTTAGCGACATCAGATTAATCAACAATTATTATAACCTTTGCTGATCAGATAATCTCATTGAACACGCCTCTATCGTATCAAAGAACCGCCGAGTATGATAAAATGATGCCAAATTGTTCTTTCGTTCCTTAAAAATACCATTCTTTTCTTTCCTTTCTTCTCTATTGACACATGTGAACAACACGATGTTCACCACCAAACTCACACCGTCGATAAAAAACCCTCCTTTTATTAACTTTTCTTCGCTGCTAACTGCACCTAATTTGTATAATGCAACCCTCTCGTGATGCAGATATCGCTTCCCGTAATTTAATGGGCATGGGTTCGCGCCTGCGTGTGACGACTGTTTCCTTCCGCGCCGTCACTACACTCATTTCTTTAAATAGGTCTGAAAGGTACATGCAAACGTGAAATATCTTAGCGTATCATTATATAGATTTTTCAAATTTTTTGGATTTTACACTTATTTTAGCAATATTGTGAATTAATACCCTCTGCTAAATTACACCCTCCCCCGCCTAAAAAGAGATTAGACTTTTTTAACTGTGAACATACTGAAAAACTTGGTGGAAAGAAGAAGAAAAACAATTATTTTAGAATGGGTGATCAGTTTTGCATATACATTTAACGTAAAATAATCCCCCATTCCTGGGTTATTCTAACTTTTTAGCACAGTTAACCAATTTGAGTTCTGTGTAGCAAATCTATGGGAGATAAATCCTGCTAGGTTTTTTTTTTATAGGTAGGGGTATGCTGAAAAGTTAGTAAAGTAAAAGTTAGCAAAGCGCTCCCCCTTTAAAAAAGATTCCTTAATCCTACCACTAGCCCAAAGTTCAAGTGGCAAAGCACCCTTCCCATAAAATCCCTCCTTTTACTCTACCACTAACCCTAAGTTCGTAATTGCCTTAAAAAGTATGGTTAACTGCCTGAAAACACTACAATGGCCCAGAAATGGGAGATCATTTTACTTTAAATTTATATACGAAACTGAACCCCCACTCTAATTTCTAAAATAATTGCTTCTATATATTTTTCTTACTTCTGCCAAGTTTTTCAAGGTTTTCACACGTAATTGCCTAAAAGAAAGTAGTATCTGATTTAGCGGAGGGGGGGGGGTAATATTAATACCCTATTTTATTAAACAATGTGTCATTCTCCTTTATAAAATGACATTATTTAATTTGTTGAAAAATAAAGTTCGATATGTATAATACATATCTATTCCAAAACAGACTTTCATTTAATGCCTTGTGTCACTGACTTTAATTAATCAAAGGTAATGTTTTCTAATTTTATTTGAGGGGACAGAAATAAATAACAGCACATCTCTAAAAACGGTACTTCTTGAGTTCAACCGCTATATGTAAAAAAGAGAACTCTCTTTAATAATGTCTGTTTTTATGTGTGTGTGATCTCTATAGAAAGAAAAGTTAGAGAATGTACATTTTGTTTTTACTAATCAGTCAGTACTTATCGAGGCGCAAAGGTCACTCGAGATTAATGCGTTTGTCGGGTGGACAGTGAGACAACACCATAATGAATGGTTGAAACGAGCCAAAATTTGATTATTTTAGAGGATGGATCAATAAGAATTTGTTTACATTTGATTTGAAAACGACTATATTGTAGTCAGCTGGGAAGCAGCTCTGTGGTCTTGTGTTCCACAGACGGGTAGTTCTAGGAAAGAAACTTTGCTCATGGAAGCTCTGTTTAGTTTTACATACACAGAGGGGAAAAAGAGAAATTAGTGACAGTGGATATAGCTAAAGGAGTTCTTGCTGTGAATGTTTTACAGTGGTGAACCATAGATTGGAGTGCAGTCTAGCACCTACCATGAAAATAACGATAGAGCAGAGAAAGACTAGCAATATCTTTTGAAGGAAAGAGAAGAGTATATCCCCCACTAGATTTCGAAGTCGGTTTTGTACTCTGTTAAGGCAAAATCTAAGTGTATTCTTATGTCAAATTTACTGGGGAAGACAATGGAAGTGTTCCCGAATCTCTAAGTGCACCCCTAAGGGGACTATGAGGGTTTGGCCATGACTTCGTAAAGTAATGACCTCATGCTAGTAAGTAGCAAGATTTGTCAAACAGTCAGACTATCGACAATGAATGAGAACTTACTTTAAAAAAGCAATGGAAAACTTTAAAAATTGCATTTAAAAAGAAAAGAAAAGAAAGAATACGATTCGGTTTATACTGAAACTGAACTTTATTCAATATAAATAAGAAAAAATAAGAATTCAAAATGAATAGTTAATTGTTTAAAGTTACAAAAATATCTATTTTTGTTGTGTAGAAAATATTGTTGGTTACAATGTATGTAAAACTATGGATGTTTTTAAGCACAATACAATCAAATACTGCAAAAACTAAATTATGAATGATTTAAAAAATGTAAACTAATATTAAATAAGTTTAAATAAAAACAAGCGTTAAGTTAGTTTAAAAATAAAAAACGATAAATTACAAAAAAATAAAACAAATTAAATTTAAACAAATAATTTAAATACAAACAAACAATAAATTGCTAGTGCTAAAATATATATTTTTAAAAATCAAACTTACAAAAAAATCTGTTGGATAATTTAGTTGAATGTTTGAAATTTTCTTTTTCTGATTAATTTATTCTTAGTTATGTTATCATTTTCTTTTTTTCTCCAAAAAAGCTTACCCAGAAAGGTAGAAGATTAACTTCTCTTGCCTTTGGTAACATGTATTTGCTGCATATTTGTATTTTCCCCCATTTTTTTTGTTCTGTTGACTTCAGTTAAAATACCTTTTGTCCCTTTTAATAACACATTCGTAACGTGCAAACAGTTGAGTTGCTTAACTGTTAATACTAACCACTGTGACATCAGCAAAAGAACAAGACTTCATGGAACCCCCTTAAAACTTCAAATATATCCTATTTTTATGAAATTCAAATCATGTATAAAATTTTGGAACCTCCTAACCTAAGGAAACTTCAAAATATCCTATTTTTATGAAATTTACATCATATGGGGAAGACAATGGAAGTGGTCTCGAATCGCTACGTTACCCTCTCTGTGCCGGATATCTATGTGACCTCTATGTGACTCATGGGAACACAACCCTCTTAAACTTTCAAATACATATCTTAGATTTTAATGAAATTCAAACCATGTGTATAAAACATTAATTCAGAGTTTTCCAACATTTCAGCTTCCAACTATATTAGGTGGCAAAACTGGAGGAGGGGCGATAAAAACAAAGAAAGTCATATGATGTTATGAGCATAGTTAAAAAGTACATAATAGTGATCCGTATTCAATCCTGAGCAATGTCAGATTTTCCTGCTAGTAATATATACATATATATATATATATATATATATATGAAAGAGAGATATGGATACAGTATATGTATATACAGGGTGATTCATAAATCACTTCACTTAGCTATTTAAAATGTCATTTACAATTGAAGAGCGAATTTTTATTGTTATTCATCTGGCCAAATTTGATGAATCTCCCACACTTGTTGAAAGGCAATGGAAACGTGATGTGAACAGAAAGCCTCCTTCGCACAACACCATAATCAATCAAATATGCTACAAAGAGTCGTAAATTCCTTGCAAAAAAGAATGGAGGTATGTATGCAGAACGAAAGTGGAAATTTTGAAAATTTGCTGTAATTTTAAACTCCCATAAATGAATTTGTTGAATAAACTTTCTGTTTTGTATTACCGTATTTTTTAACTTTAGAATTTAAAAAATAAATAGCTAAGTGACTTATGAATCACCCTGCATATTTATTAAGTGTTCTTATAATTATATTCAATATTAATGATTGGGCATTAAGTAAATCTAATCACTATGGGCCATATATGAATATACATATATATGTGTACATATTTTCTGTTATTTCAATTCTTAAAATTTGAGAGTTGCTTACCTTTTATTGTAGTTACTCCCCTTGATTTTAAATGTCTTATATGTCAGTATGACGGATGTATGTGTTCTTATTTACTTGCCTCCCCACGAGGGCAAAGTTAGACACAAGGTCTGTTTTTAATGTGGGGAAAATTTAGCTCCCCCAAAAGGTCACTCTAGATTAGGACAAAAATAAAAATTGCCTTAATCTAGGACTTCACCGTCACTGACCTAGGACAGAATAGTCAAAGTGTAACATCAGACAGATACTACACTTTGTTCCTAACCATGTATACGTTTTTATATTATTTTAATAATTGATTATTTTTACAGAGAAGATTTTTCTTGTGATTTGATTCTGTTTTTGCTAGAATTTTCAACTTTTTGGGACATGTATATTGAATGTAGGACATTTATGAAAATTTTGATTCGAAAATTTGTTTTGATAAGTTAGCATTTATTGTATAACGTAAAATAAATGCTGTCTTGAAACAGCTGTAAAAAACATAATACTTTGGTGTATGCTCTTTATTTGAACTTGATTTGAAAAATGTTTTGAATCGTAAAAATATCTATATACGATTTATTGAACACAAGTTCTTATGTTACCCATAGCTAAAGGATAACTATTGTCAGTGGGTAACACAGATATCTATGTTACCCACTGACAATAGTTACCCTTTAGCTATCGGTAAAATAAGAACTTGTGTTCAATAAATCGTATACAATAAATAGTTTGCAATAGGTTTTGTTTCGAGATTACATGACCCCACAAACAAATCAAACAGTCATAAAATCTGTTTCTAAAATTTTAGAATAAATTTATTGTAAAGTAAGTCTGTATTTACTTTTTTTGTTTTAATAAATATTGAATGACATAGATTTATTTTAGATGCTTCTTGATATAACAATCCTTAATTCGGATTTTGTTATGCAGAGTTGTTTGTATTATTTGTATTATTCGGACTTTGTTTAAATATATTTCAAAAGATTGAGCCAATGTATCCTCCAACATTCTTCAGGTCTTTTTGAACTTGGGAACCTGGATGGAATTTTGTACTGAATCCTTTGTTTAATCCATGGAGGTAGATTGTTTTCATTCCATCAACCAGGACCACGTAGAAGTGTTAATTTATGTTATTCTTAGTTATTATCACCTGAAGACTGTCACTTGTTAAGCAAGACTTTTAACCATTAGGCCATGGGTCTAAGTGGACAATTCTAGTATGAATTTTAGGCGCCTTAAAACCTATTGTGTGTCATATAACTACCTATTATGATGTTTTATTTTTAATAGCTGACGGAATGAAAACAATCTATCTTCATGGATTTAATAAGGGTTCAGTTCGAAATTCTATAGTTTCCCCAGCTCAACAAGAAGGATCTATCAACCAAAATGTTGTGAACATCACAAACCAGCCAGTTTAGTGTGCAAAAATGGGTAAATATAGTGAAATTTCTTTCAATTTCAACTTTAGGTAGCTCATTTATTTTGGCGGTTATCTTAGACAGAGCATTTTGGGGTTGCCCCCGGCACTATCAAAGTCCTGTCTGGCAATCTTAATAAAAGGTACTTTTTCTTATGTGGACACATTTTAAAACTCTCTGACTTTACATTGATGCAGTTTACCGATGGGTTATAGATTTCTTGTAGTATCCTTAGTTTTTCAGTAATGCACAGGTAACATCTCTTGAAGATAGTTTTGAGATTTTTTAAGTTAAAGTCTTATCCATTTGATCATGTTTGGAGTGTTTGCACCTTTCAGGTTCCAGATCCGTGACATTTCGCTTGTCCGGATTCTTAAAGGTGTTAAATGAGCATAGAGCTTTTATTTGAAAGTGCCTTGGATTATGCTGATGTAGATCTCCTTTTTTTTCAGTGGTGGTGCCTGAGGTTATTCTTGTCCTAATATACTACAGCTCTCACCATGCATTCTTGTCCCAGTATTCAACATGGCCTTAGGTTAATTGCCAGAGGTTTCAGCTTTAGAGGATATAAAGGATCTTAAAGTTTCTATTGAATAGTTTGTGTAGATTGGTGGATGGTGGGAAGTGCTTATCAAGTAGGGAGAGGAAGTGCCTGTCAACATAATTTCTTAATGTAAGGGAGAAAAGGGAACCAGATGATCTTTCTTTTTCTATTGGCTTTATGTGATACACATACATACACACAGATATTTATGTGTGTATATATACAGATATACACATGTATATTTGTAGAAAGTACTACAAATCCCAAACCAAAATTTTATTTTCATTGTATCTAAAAACTTTTCAAGTGTGAAAAACATAAACAATTAACAAATTTATTTTAGTAGCATAGTTTTTGCAGTGTATAAGTAAAAATATAGGCTTTTAACAAGTGAAAATTACTTACAAATGTAATTTCATCTTGTGGCAAATGATAATTAATCATAATGAAAGCAATAAGTATTAGATGAAGCCAGTTAAACATTAGGTAAAATCACATTACCTCTAAAAAAACATACAAAAATGACACGGAAGTGCAACTTTGACTGTTCTATGAATAGTCAAAGTTGCACTTCCGTGTCATAACATTTATTTTAACAGCTAACATATTGAATATTCGTAATAGCATAGCATATTAGAGATAAAGTAGATTTTTCTTTCAACAGCAAATCAATAAAAATAACTCACATTTGGATCATGTAAAAACAGACAGAAATACAATTTGATAATAGGGAAAAATTTTCATTCACTTAAGTTTTCAATTTGGATTTTTGTGAAAGACAACTTAAAACCTCATAAAGCCAAGTGGATTTTTATCTTTGAGATGGGACTAGTTTTATATGCATAGAGACACACAATATCGTGTTCATTAAGTTGAAAAACATCAACATTAAAAACTAAATCGCCTGTCACATAAAATTGAAGTAATCTGAAAATAAGCTATGTACAATTCGTTCTCTTGTGTAATTACACAAGAGAACAAATTGTACATTTATAACAAGAAAGATAGAATTTTGTTTACATCCAAATTCGATCAAAATAAACCTAAAAATAAATGAGTTATCACAAGTTGAAATTTAATCAAATTTTAGTATATTTACCTATTTTTGCACACTAAACTGTCTAATTTTTTTTATCTTACTCTAAGTTAACTGAATAACTTTTCAGCATCCAATTGTACTTTATTGTTATGCAGTATTTGTAGTATTTATTTTTTATGTTGTAATGTTTTACCTTCTTTTTTATACTTTTAGATACTTACATGAGATTCATTGTCAAGATGAAGGGTTGACTCCAATGAATTTTGATTAAGCAGCATAAGGAGATACCAAACCATAAGATGAAAACTATTAAAATAAACATACAATAGAAATTTTCTTTGTAGCTTCCATATTCAAAGGACGAACTCAGTAATAGACCTCATTCTCTTCAGTGCGGGAGTTTGTACACTTTTCTGTTATCCAAACTGTAGCAACCATGGACTTGCTGGAAAAAGGGAAACCATTTCACTGTCATATTTGCGATCGAGACTTTTCTCAGAGAGGCAACTTGCAGATGCATCTACGGATACACACTGGAGAGAAACCCTACCACTGCAGCATCTGCGAGAGAGATTTTTCTCAGAAAGTCAACTTGCAGATGCATCTACGGATACACACTGGAGAGAAACCCTTCCGTTGTGATATGTGCAGCAAAGACTTCTCTCGAAAAGGAGACCTGAAAATCCATCTACGGACGCACACTGGTGAGAAGCCCTATCACTGTAAAATGTGTAATAAAGACTTCTCTCAACATTCATCACTAGTATTACATATTCGCTCCCATACTGGAGAGAAGCCGTACAACTGTATTGTGTGTGATAAAGATTTTTCCCGTAAGGGGGACCTGAACAAGCATATGCGAATGCACCGAGGAGAGAAGCCATTTCCCTGTGAGATTTGTGGCAAGGCCTTTTCCCAAAATTCGGCTTTACTCCTGCACATTCAAAAGCATTTTAAGGAGAAACTCTTTAAATGTGATGTATGCAGCAAGAGCTTTTCTAGAAAAGCCAATTTGCTACTCCATGCGCAAATGCATTCAGGCAAAAAACAGTTTCTCTGTGAGATGTGTGGAAAGGAATTTGCCAAAGACAAAGAACTGCTGAACCATATGGCGACACACACAGGGGAGAGACTGTTTTACTGCAAGAATTGTAATAAGAGCTTCTCTCGGTATGGCAACCTGAAGCGACACAGATGCACACATGTGGACAAGAAGCCGTTTCACTGCGAGACGTGTAGTAAATCTTTTTTCCTCAAGCGAACACTGGTGCATCACATCCGTACACATACTGGTGAGAAACCATTTCATTGCACGGTTTGCGGAAAGAACTTTTCTCAAAATGGAACTCTCGTGATGCACACGCGTATACACACCGGAGAGAAACCCTACCGCTGTGAAATATGCAACAAAGATTTTTGTCGCAATGGAGAGTTGCTGATCCACCTTCGCACTCACACTGGAGAAAAGCCGTATCATTGCGAGACTTGCGGTATGAATTTTTCACAAAATGCTCACCTCTTTGCCCATGTTCGCACCCACACAGGAGAGAAGCCATTCATTTGCAAATTGTGTAATAAAAAGTTTTCCCGAAATGCCAATCTCTTAAAACATATGCGCACACATTCTGAAGAATCAACTTGAACCAAACAGCGAAACAGCAATTGAAGATTCCTGATTAGATGTTTGTCTGTTTATAATTTCTATATGGCTAGAATTTTTCTTGATCAGAAATATACTGCTGAAATCCACTCAGGTGGGTTTACCTTACATTTGATCATGGATTGAAGATTTAGAGTGTTTCCCTATGGTTTTCATTGTACGTCTCTACAACTCAAGTATAAGCTTACAATCATGTAAAATATAAGAAAATATTTTTAACTAGTCAAAGATAATGGAAGAAAATGTATGCTTCACCAGTGTTCACACTAATCTCTATTTAGATAAAGTTAGTTATGTGTTTATGCCTTTATATTCTTATGTACATGATTCACTCCTAAACTAATTACCCTATCATTATGAATTTTGGAATGCAGCTGCTTGACATACAGGTGCTTAATGTGGTTTAATTTGGTTTTCTGCAAAGAAGAATGGAAGCCCTTTGTAAAACTTCAGATCCTGTGAAATTTTAACAATAGGTTTTAGACATCAATTGATAAATATTCCCTGAATTTCAGTTTCTTTGGAGTATTTTAAAAGGTGTTTATGGGGCATAATATGGGTACAACCTATTTGAAAATTCAAATATTTCGGGTTTGCATTGAATTTTGCACATAGTCATTAGTCACCAATGAAGTAAGATTCACAGAATTTTTCTAGTATCTAAATCATTTAATAGATTTTGATCATAATTGGAATAAGAATTTAGTATGATTTATATTGTGATTTTAATCTTTGTAGGCGAGATAAAAGTGATGTTAAACTGTTTTGTTAATGGAATTAATTTTACCCATCCTAAGATATGTAGTAAGTATTATTATTCATATAAAATAATTTCTCAATTGATGCAGTTAAAAGAAATAAAAAAGAAAACTTCTAAATCTGAAATGTTTAAAAAAATAAATATTGGTGTGAACACTGGCAAATCATAATTTTTTCTGTCAATTTTGACGGTATACACTCATATAATATATTACATATATATATTTTAAGTATTTACTTCAACAGTCTTCAATACATGAATAGAGCTTAGTAGAGAAATTAACCTGATGATTTCCCTGTGAGAATGAAACATAAACGTTTCTGTGTCGATTACTTGCCATAATCACATTTTCATACTATATAGATCTATGATTTCCTTGCTTCTATATATATGAGAGTGAGGAATTCAAATTTTCTTTGATTATTGGGAGGTAGGGAGATGCTAAAGATTAAAAAAATGATGCTGATGTTAAAAACCTCTAAACCATTTGCAGAAGATACTGAAGATAGAGAAAAAAAGAAAAACGTATAAATCAGTATAAAAAGCAGAAAAAGAAAACTCTTATGGAAATAAATTGAAGGCGGGAGGTGGCAGTTGTCTAACTTGCACCCTTATTCGTCAGACAGTTTTGTACTTGCTAACTTTTGAGTGCCGATTATATATAAACATGTATGTTTCGATTTTTCCATTAGTTAATAATATCTTTTTAAGTTATTTTCCTTAAATGCAACCTCCTGTCACAAAACTCTTGAAATACTGCCGCTGTTAGTCACTTTTTACATCAACTGTAAAGAATTGATTTTCAATGCTTATTAAATTCAGGTTGATCAGTCGCTCTTATATAATAGACCTCAGATATGTTTTATCGATTTCAGTTTCAAAGATGACCTTTCTCAGCTTGTGATTGAAAATCTAATAACATTACAATCTTATTTGCTCTATTTCTTTTACTATTGAGTCACAGCTTATCAAGGTCAAGAGTCATTCAAAGATAAAAATTGATGAGACTTGAATTATTATCAGCTGAAAGATGAGGAAAACTATGGGAACACTGACATTAACCAAAAAATATGAGCTTATTACTTATGGGCGGATTTTAACAAGTATATGTTAACATTTGGCTTGGAGACGACTAGGTTGTAATCAGCAGAGAAGCAGTTCTGCATCAATGTGTTCCTCAGTCCTTGCAAAGAAGCTCTGTCTCTGAAAATTCTGCCTGACAGTAGGCACATGGAGGGAGAAAGTATCGTCTTTTCCGATGTGATAGAAAAACGAGTTCATGCTGTGAATGTCTTATAAGAAAGAACAAAAAATCGAATGCTCGGGGTCGCTACTTCATTAGCCCCTCGCTCTGCACACTGCCACATTTCATTTACGATATGTCTGATATTATTTCCATAAAAATAACTGTTTATCACGAAGTTAATTATTTCTTTTCAAACTGTTACCAATTTGTTCTGTGGCTAATGTGCAGTTTCTTGTAAATACTCAAGACCTCATTAATGTTTTTTACTAATTAGTCACCACTTATGAAGGCCAAAAGCCACTCAAGGCTAAGAGATAATGAGATGGATGGATTGTCACTTAAATGATGACGAATATATGAGAGAATGGAAAATGATTAATGGAATGAACAAAATTTGATTACTTATAACGATGGTTTATAACAAAATATTTGAAAATGACCATGTTGTAGTCTGCAGGGGAGCAGTCACATGGTAATGTTTTGCAACTGTATAAAAACAATTGTAATAATTTTTGCAACATTTTAACAATACTTACCACTTATGTGCATACCCTAGAGAGCTTCACCGCATGCTTGAAAACAAAATTTTGCCACTTATCAGCCAATCAGGAGTGGCATGCCAGTTTCAACCCTAATCTGGTTGTCCCATATCATTGGTGGACGTCCTCTTGATATTTCTTTAATTAAATCTTCTGGATATGATTTCTTTACATAGCTAGAATCTTGTAGATGGAACACATGTGCAAACCATGTTTATCTTAACCTAAAAGTTTGACATGAATAGTATTTAAGCTGGCATATTAAACTTTGATTCTGAATTTTCATTTGTTATTGTTATACTATTTTATTCGTACTATAATAATCTATTTGCTGCAGTTTATTTACAAAATTATGTTATGTTGGTCTGGTAGGCTTAATTTTGATCTAACATATATGTTGGTCTTTGTGATTAAACATGATGTCGTACACTTTTTGCAAGCGAGATATGCTGAAAAGTCAGGCAGTCAATAATTCATTATAGCTTTTTTTAAGTATTTGAAAACTTTAAAAAATGCATCTATAAAAGGAAAAAAAGACACGCTCCAATTTATACTGAAACTGAACTGTATTCCATATCAATTTAAAAAAACAAGACCTAATTCAAAATGAATCGTTAAGCTGTGTTGTTTCTGCATTAAAGTAAATGAAATCATGTTTCATGGATTTTAAAGAATAAAATTTGTTTATTATGAACAATCTGAAACAATCTGAAAACAATTTTCCTTACACACGTTATTAAAATAAAAATAGGTCAAGCAATGCTTATTGTAATTTTTATGTTACGACATCAACCTATTTGCTTTGTAGAAAATATTGTTGGTTGCAATGTATACAATTATGTGTATTTTTAAACAGAATAAAATCAAATGCTGAAATGATAAATTTAGGAAACTAACAAACAGTAATTAAATAAACAAACAAATTAAAAACGAACGATAATTATTTTAAAAAATGAAAACAAACAATAATTAAAAACTAATTAAATTTGTAACTGTTATAAAACTTGTCAATAAACAACATTTAAAACTTTTTGGGAATAAATATATAAACAAAGTTATTTTTTATCAATTTCACTTGGTTTAAATTGTGTTTTCGTCCTGAATTAAAATTCTTTTTAATGTGTTCAGAATGTAACTTTAATTCAATGTTTTAATTATTGGCAGGCATTGTCTTTTCTTGTTTCTAGCACCAAACATATTTGAACTATTTTAGAATCTTATACGCAAAGATATTTTTGACAAAAATAAACTGAACATTATTTTCATGCAAAATGAAGCAAGTTTTAACAGAAATTAAAAGCGAAAATAAAGAGGTTTTTAGTGTGTATTATTCAAAAATAAATTAGAATTTTGTATCAGAATAAACAAAAACGTTTTGTATTATGTTTCAGAATTCGTTTTAGATGAGGATTGGTCATTTGGATTATTCAGACTACTGTTCTCATCTTATCTACGTTTTTCCCAATGTAACCTCTGACCTTCTTTAGGTGTCTTGTAGAATCTTAATGAAATTTTGAACTGAACACTATTTTCCAAGTAATTTTATATTGAAACAACACCGACTTTTCTCAAACTCTACCACTTTTTCTTTTAGTGGCAATTTTAAACTACATCCTAACTTAAAGGATAGTCCAGCTTGTTTTTAGTTTAAAAAAAGTTGCAACACTGAAGAATGTGTGTCTTTTGTTTGTTTTTCTGATAGTGTTGTTTGAAGTAAACTGCTTGGATTACCTTTGCTTTCCTTCAACTCCTCTAGAAAAATGTTTTTTTGTTTGTTCTGAAACTGTTATTAAATAATAGAATAGTATGATTTTGATTTCAATACTGTTGTGGACCTAGGTAAGGCCGAATGAATGACACAGGAAACACATGGTTTAAATGAACAAAGGTATATATTATATAATAGAAAGAAAGAGATACAAGGAGATGGTGCTCTCAACCGCCATTGCCGGTTTGCCGGGGAAGAAGAGAACAAGTGTCACGTGCTTCCCGTATTTATAAGGTGGACGAGTCCATTAGTTCTCCGTAGGTAGGTACAGCACCATAACACCCCCCTTCCAAGCCTTACCTCCTCAGGAGTCTTAATAACGTTTCCTTTTCGGATCTATCTCTAGGTAGTCCGGAGCCATTCGTTTTCTTTTTGGTTGTCGTTTACGTGTGACTACCTGGGGTGCTGGTAAGTTGAAGGTGTCATATATCATGTCCATCACGTCTTCTCCTTGTGGGGCGCTGTCAGTGTCATCTGACAGTCTTTTTCTGATCTGATTTAGATGTCTCTTATGCGAGAACCGTGGTCCTTTTATGATATAGACCATCGATCCGATCCTCTTTTCAATTGTACCGGGTTCCCAGAACGATGCATTGTTTTTAAACATCTTAAAATATACCCTATCTCCTGGGTTGTATTTTTTCTTCGGTACCGTAGAGATTCGGTCATAATTATTATGTTTAGGTAATAATTTATCAAACACGGACTTCACATTCCGCACAAATATCTCTGCGGGGGATAATGATGATGCTATGTTCATGTTTTTTGTAATTCTATATACTTGTAAGAATTGTTGTAAAGCCTTCTCCTTAGGAGTATCACCGGCCTTTTTTAATGCTCTTTTTAATGTGTCTATGAAGCGTTCCGCCGGGCAGTTTGACCTAGGATGATACGGGGGCGTCGTTATATGTCTGATTTGAAACGTCGCGCAGAACTCTTCAAAATCTGATGACGTGAACTGCGTCCCATTATCACTCACCAAACAATCCACTACCCCAAAACGGGCAAATAGTTCATGTAGGAATCTTATCGTAACCTCTGACGTGGGACTCTTGCCACTTTGAAAAACTGTCGACTACGATTAAGTAGTAAAATCCTTCCAATGGTCCCGCGAAATCCACGTGAATTCTTTCCCACGGACGGTCGGTCTTTGGCCATGGGCTATGCTTTATATGTGGTGCTTTTGCCGCTAAGGCACAGCCTTTACACAGCTTTACTGCTTTTTCAATGTCGTTGTCCATACCTGGCCAGTACACAAAACTCCTCATTAACCCCTTCATCCTGATTATCCCTGGATGGCCAACATGAAAATCTTTCAGAATTTGCTTTCGTAGTTTTTCTGGGATGACCACCCTTTCGTTATGCATGAGTACGTCATCACAGAGTAAGAAACTCTTTGCCGCATGTAAATCCTTATCTACCAATTTCATTTTTGTTCTGGTGATAAATTCATCCTCTTGAGCTTCTTTTTTTATCTCGTATAGTGTCACCGGGAGTTCTCTCACTGCGTTGCACAAAATCTCTTTAAAATCTCCTTCTGTTTGAAGAGACGCAATCACTGTGTCTTCTAGAGTCTCTCTCTGTTTTGGCACTAATCTCGACAATCCATCTGCATGATAGATTTTATTTGAATGCAAATGTTGCATTTTAAAGTTGTAGTTTAATAAGATAGTTCCCCATCTTTGTAGTCTATTAGCTGTATATACAGGTAGGCCTTTTTTAGATCCATAAATTGTAATTAGCGGCTTATGGTCTGTCTGTAAGGTAAATTGTCTACCATGTATGTATCGGTGAAACTTTGTTACTTCAAATATTATTGCTAGGGCTTCTTTCTCGATTTGAGAATACTGTTTTTCCGCTGGGAGCAAGGTCCTTGATGCATGTGCAATGGGTTTATGGGTTCCATCAGGCATTTTGTGTAGGATACATGCTCCTAAACCATATGAACTAGCGTCGCTAGCTACGATTATGTCCAATTCTGGGTTGTAATGTGTTAGAAATAACTCTGACGTAAGTCTTTCTATGATTTTATTAAATGCATCCTGACATTCAGGTGTCCATACCCAGGCTTTACCTTTTTTTAATGGAGCACGCAAATTATGCATTTCTGGGATAAAAGCCTGGTAGTAATTTGCTAGGCCCAGAAAACTCTGTAATGTCATGACGTTTTCTGGCGCCGGCATGTTTTTTATTGCGGTAGCCCTTTCTGGGTCTGGTCTTCTGCCGTCCTTGTCGATCACATGACCCAGATATTTTATTTCCTCCAGGAAAAAATCACATTTTTCTTCTTTTACTTTGAACCCATAATCTTGGATTCTCACAAACACTTGATTTACATGTTTTTGGTGTTGTTCGATATCTTTGCTGTTAATCAAGATGTCATCGAGATACGCTATTGCGAAATCCAGTCCGCCCAGCATGGTGTCCATTACTTGTTGGAAAATGTCTGGCGCGACCTTAACTCCGAACGCTAATCTTTCGAATTTATATAAACCACGATGTGTGTTTATACATAACAGCTTAGAACAATCTTTATCCACCGGTATTTGTAGGTATGCCTCACTTAGGTCTATTTTTGAAAAAAATCTTCCTCTATTTAATCTTGCAAACACTTCTTCCGGGGTATGGAGTGGGTAGTGATAGTCCGCGAGGGCAGTATTCAGTCCTGTTGAAAAATCTGCACATACACGAATCTCATTAGATTTTTTCTTTACATAAACCGTGGGTGCTGCCCACTGGCTGTGTTGTACTTTTGATAAAATACCCATCTTTACCAGTCGGTCTAATTCAGCGTTTATTTTTTCAATCGAGGCGAAGGGTACTTTCTTTTCTAAATACCGGCAGTACATTTTCTTTTAGACGGAATTTTGCAGTCATTTTAGTGCAGCATCCAAGACCGCCAGAAAAAACCTCTGGAAACGATTTTTTTAAATTCTCGTAGTTTTTTCGATTCTGTTGCGCAACTATTTTTTTACAAAATGTATTTATCGGCAACTTCCATAAATCAAATGCCTGCATAAAATCTGAACCAAAAAGATTATTCGAATCCTTCAGTACCAGTAGTTTGAGTTTTTTAGTATTTCCCATTAGGGACACATTTGTGATTAATTCTCCTTCAAATGTAATTCTTTCACCAGTAACTGTGCTTGCCAGCCTGTTTGTTCTTGATAGAGTAGGTTTATTTAATCTCCTCCATGTATGTAAATTTATAATGGAAACGTCTGAATTCGAATCCAATTGCAATTTTATATTTTTATCCAGGATTTTCACCTGTACATATTTTCTTATGTTCATGCATTTTTCCTTCTTTGTCCTAGTGGCTTGAATCCGCATTTTATTTCCTCTGCCCGTTCTGCAGTGCGAACTTTTATGTCCAACTTTTTTGCATTTCATACAGGTTTTAAAATGGAATGGGCAATCATTGTACCAATGTGGATTATCACAGCGTGAACAAGGGCTTGGTGGCAATTTATTTATTTTTTTACTGGTTTGGTTTGTCTTTGTTACATCAAAATTATTATTTCTTATTTTTCTATAAGGTTGAGCTTTTGTTTTCTGATGTACCTTTTTTATATGCGCAATGATGACAATTCAATGTCTTTTGAGTCCTGTTTTACATTTACAAATCTTTGACAGTCCTCAGCCAACTTTTGCAGCGTAAGGCTTGGTTCATTCTCTAATTTATTTAGAACTCTACGCCTTATCTCCGTGTCATTTCCTGAGATTAAACCTTGTACAAAAATTAGACACTTGAAATTATCTGCACTTAATTCAGCTAGTTTAAAATCGTCACAATGCTTGTTCACTATCGATGCAAAAGTAGCGTAGTCTTCCTCGTCTTTCTTTACCAGGTTCATGCACTTCCATCGTTTGTGGAATAGTGTAGTTCTGGGACTAAACAGTTCTGTCAATAAACCAACCGCTTCTATGAAAGTTAGCTCGCTAGTTTTCCGAGGCAAAATGAAATCCACGAATTTCATATGTTCTGTGGTATTTAGTTTTCTAAGAAGGAGGCGTAGCTTCTTCGCATCACTCCAACTACCGCAGTCAATTTTATATAGGTCTTCATATCTTCGGAAATATTCTTCAAATGTATTATTTTCCGTGTATGAGTAATTATCAATACTGTTCCAAATTGCGTTCTGCGAAAACGTGTCGTCTTTTTCATTTTTTTGGTCACTGCGCGATATTGTTTGTATCAGAAATTCCAATCTTTCATCATACTCCTTTTTGTGTAATAAAACATTTTGGTTCTGTTCTAATAAAAGCTTTTGAAATCTTTCCTCAGTTTGTTGTTGCTGGGAGATTTGGAATTTCGCTAGTTCGGCGATTATAGACTTAATATCTTCCATATTCAACCATTTAGTTTCTGATTTTATTTAGAAAATTAATATTTTCTCATTACCTTATGATTTTATAAGAGTTCTTTTCTTTAAATTAGCGTTTGCTAGGCGCCGTTTTAATTATGAAAAGATTATGAAACTTTTCCTTTTCTCTATATACGTGTATATTCACTTATTTTTTATTTTTTATTTTGAAAATTAATATTTTCTCGTTATTTAATGAATTTACAAGAAGTTCTTTTCTTTAAATTAGCGCTGGCAAGACGTCCTTTTAGTTATGAAAAGATTATGTAATGTTCTTTTCTTATACACGTTTTTAATTTTAACGAAGAGAAAAAAAAAATCTGTTTCACAATTAATTCTTTCTGCATTTTAAAATATTTCAGTACAAGTCGGAAAAGAGAGAGAGAAAATAAAACTGACCTTTTTTTTTTATCGTGCGTCTTTTTTTTATGGAGTAGTGCACGTGTGATTCATTTCATGTTTTGTTTCTTTTATCTGGTTTCTTAAAATGAAGCACGTGGTGTCGGTTTCATTTTTTTTTTGTGTGCTCGTCAAAAAAAACCCGCTGTGACGTTCGTCTAAAAAAAAACAATGCTCGCTTCCTTCGTGTTCGGTATTCTTTTTTTTTTTTTTTTTGTTAGTTTTCCAAACCAGAGAAAAAAAACGCGCATTCAATTTCAGTTGTTTTTTTTTAACTAGTTTTCCCAAACTAGAGGAAACGCGCACTTAATTTCAAGCTGTTTTTTTTTTTCGATAAGCAGTTTTCAAAATTAGAGCACATGTCCATTTCAGTTTTCTTTTTCTTAAAAGAAAACAATTTTCTCGCACTTAAGAATTCAACGTGTTTTTTTTTTGTTTTTTTTGTTTCAGTTGAGTTCCCTTTTCTTCTCTCGACCGTTCGGCAAAAATCTTTGTTTTTCATGCGTGCGGCTTCCTGCATTAACCGTGTGAGTGCATTTTCACGTGGTATTTTCAGTTTTTTTACCCAAGAGTTCGAATTCCTTCGTCGCCATTTGTTGTGGACCTAGGTAAGGCCGAATAAATGACACAGGAAACACATGGTTTAAATGAACAAAGGTATATATTATATAATAGAAAGAAAGAGATACAAGGAGATGGTGCTCTCAACCGCCATTGCCGGTTTGCCGGGGAAGAAGAGAACAAGTGTCACGTGCTTCCCGTATTTATAAGGTGGACGAGTCCATTAGTTCTCCGTAGGTAGGTACGGCACCATAACAAATACTTATATATATTGAAAAATCTGCTAATATATAACATGAAAGAAATTTTTTTCTTTACAGACTCCATGTAAAGATTTTTTGTAATTTCATAATTATTTTGACTGAGTTTGCCTTGATTTCTGAAGGACTTTTCAAGGAGACTTTTTGATGTGTATCAGAGTTTCTTTCTGGACTTTTGACTTGATTTTAATGAAATTA
Organism: Sepiola atlantica; assembly: GCA_963556195.1. Lineage (NCBI taxonomy): Eukaryota > Metazoa > Mollusca > Cephalopoda > Sepiida > Sepiolidae > Sepiola > Sepiola atlantica. The sequence continues at coordinate 96,653,760 of OY744525.1, read as the reverse complement.
AAATCTTGGCCTTTCTGATGGAGTTTTCTAATATTTATCTGAAGGCTTTTTACATGCCTGTTGTGTAGTTTTCATCAGAAATCTTAAGGTTGAAATCAAGAAGTGATAGGGATCCAGAAGCATCAGCATGCTCAACAGTGAACCGTATACATGGGTCTGCTGAGGGACCAGACAAAAGACCACTGGACAAATCTTACCATATAAAAAATAAAAAAACATTTTTTATATTTTACTTTTAATATAATTATCAATGATATTTTCAGTATGTTTCTTGACAAAAATGTTTTATTTAATTTTTAAGCATTTCTTTGGACCCTTTAAATCAACTATTTTTTTAAAGGTTACCCAGCGAATTTATGCAAATTTTCATTGTTTTTTGTTGCTTTTTTACACAAGTAAAATAAATTTGCCTCATATTTTGTTATTATTATCTATAGATTTTAGTTTACCTGTTAGTTTAAAAACAATAATTATTTACCATTTCATCATTAGTACTAACAATGGTAAATTAAGTTAAAAACATTCAAAGAATCATTTTTGGAATTGGAAATTAGGCTAATTTTTCCAATTCCGATACCCCGAAAAGTTCTGATTTGTCCGATTTTTATTAATTGTCCAAGATAGATTTAGTATAAACTTCATTACATGATCATTTATTTGCGCTTCAAGAATTCAACATAACAACTGTTAGTGTACGATCGTTTCTGAGACGATATATCTTTATTAATATAGGTTCTCTTCACCAACACAGGGTTAAGACACCAATTCATAAGCTAACAGACAGCATCAAGGTAATAGAGTTTAATACTCCTAATTATACAGCAAATTAGAAATAATGAGGGGAGTCGGGTTTAGTACAGACCGTGTAAAAAAAACAATAGAGAGACTCAAAGTAGAAAAATGTATGTAACATTACATGCAAGAAGAAACACAATATAAGGAAGAAAAAACATTTATATTTTCTAATATATGACATAAAAGCCACTAGAAGGGAGATGCACTCTCCTTGAAGAATACTGCATATATATAAAAACATACAATGCGAAAAAGTTAATGGTTCAAATTGCTTATTATCAGTGGTCAAGCAATTGAATATTACAGCTTTAGTAAGAAGCTTTATCAAAAACTAGTCCTAATAGATTAGAAGTTCTAGAAAAATAGAATTGAAAAAATTTATTAAAGGTAAATGTAGATAAGTAAGATTGGGACTCAAAAATAAAAAATTGTAATAAAGGTTTAAAGTTAAAGTTTCAAAGAACTATGGGAATTTATGCTCAGGCATCTAAAATAGTTTGCATATCTGTTGATACTCTAGAAAGAAGCTGTGATAACCATCCAGTGACACCATAATAATAATAATAATAATTAATATATATATATATATATATATATATATATATATATATACACTAAACAGACCGTCCCAATCTAGAGGAAAACTTGCTTGTTATTCTGGTTGCTTTTTACCAGACTTCATGGTTATTATCAAGAAACATATATATTTATATATATATATATATATACTTAAAAATAGATTATGTCATAAAGGATGAATGCTAGTTGCCAAAGATGTAGACATGTATGTCTGTTTGGAAGTAGCCAGCTGTTACAGATGCTGCTGCTTTCAAAGATTGTCACAGTAAAGAAATGATATGTTTAAGAATATATATAACAAATACTGACTTAAAGGGTCACAGGTGATCTAGTTATTTATCAATTTTATTTCTTTGCTTTTCTTTGTAATTCTTAAAATATTTATGCAATTTAAGAAGGAAACAAATTAAATTAAAAAGTTAAAAATAATTAAATTGAATAAAATTAAATAAAATTAATAAAAATAATTCATTGAAACACATCAACCCATTTTATGTGGAACCCGGTATATCTGAATTAATGATCAAAAGTCACAAACTCCCCAAAACTGGTCATGCCAACTGGCTTCAGATCAATAACTCAGGCAGCACCCATATGCATGAATTTGCTTATATATTTTAGTCATTTAAATCATACTTTGTTCTCCATTGATTGCCGTTATCCTCCCAGACTGAAGACAATTTGCCAACCACAATCAAAAGTCACTAATTATGATTCGAGCTGGAGCTAAAATTTCCAAATTTAATTAATCCAGCATGAATCATCATGATGAAGGTCACTTTTTCAAATATTCCGGTGCTTTCTAGTCGTCCGTGGTCTCCAACTCTCAAACACATGAATAATACATAAAAACCACTATCCATTGCACTTTGCCATTGTTAAATACTTCAAATGCTTCTGAAATAAAATAATATCAATACATCAAATTTATCTTGAACATACTGCATATGAGATTTTGTTACAGACGTACAGTGCTTTCTGGAGACAAACACAATTTCTGAATGCTTAAAATAAAAAACTTTCTTTATGTACATTTTTAGAATTCAAGTGATTATATATTTAAAGAAAGGAAAAATAAAGAGATATTGTTGCTTGGTAGGCGAAACAAAAGTAGGATGGCGTCCATATGAAACATGAAGAGAGGAGAAGGATAGAGAGAATGAAATGGTGTTTATCTGAAACTGTACCCTATTAAAGGTTTGTCCTGGTGTCAATGGGGAGAGTAACGGTAGATCTGAAATATAGAGTGAAGATCCCTCCCACTTCCTTTATTGATGACTAACGAAAATTAAAATATAAAAGTCGAAGAAATTGATAAAAAGTAAAATTTTCTTTTTGACAACACGGACCAATATGTGCCCTATCGGACTACCACATATATTTTAATATCTAGCTTTTATTAAAATATCTATTTAACACTGGTGTAGGGGAGAACAATGACTTTATATATTAGATTAATATTCTTGTGACATTAAATTAATTCATCAGCTTCAAAACTCACGATTTTTCCAAAATTTCTATTTTTAACACTTGCTTTGTGGCAATAATTTTACATCTGATATGTTCAGACAATGTCCTGGAGCATTATTATGAAGGTGTAAGGAACCGATCCTCGAGGTGCAGTGTCACTGCTCGGTTGTTCCCTTTGGTTTTACCTAAAATAGGGTGTGTGTGTATATATATATATATGCATTATGTGTACACACACAGAAATATACTATATATATAGTTTATATAGAAGTATTCACGTATGCTACTTTTATTAGATATTAGCATTAGATGGCAAAGCTATTGAGGTTGTTGAGAAGTTCTGTTAGCTTGGTGATACTATTGGAGCAGGTGCCAGTGTGATTGCAAGAATTGGGAGTGGACAAAGTAAGTTCAGGGAACTTCTGCCATTACTATCCAGCAGAGTGTTACCACTGTCAACCAAGCAAAGACTCTGTCAGGCATGTGTGTGCAGTAAAACCTGGCTAGTGACGGGTCAAGGATATGCGTTGCATGGAGAGAAATAATATAAGCATGATACGATGGATGTGTAATGTGAGTCTTAATGACAGGGTTAGTTCTGATGGCATCAGAGGAAGATTAAATTTGCACAGTATAAGAAGATGTATGCTGCAGAGTAGACTTTGATAGTATGGCCATGTTGAAAGAATGGATGAGAGTTCTTGGGTTAGTAGATGTAGAACAATTGATGTAGCAGGTTCAGTTCACGGGAAAATATAGGAGGAAGAGATAGACATGGACTGAGAGTAAAAGGAATAAATAAATAAAAACTTGGCTAGAGATAGGTTAATTTGAAAGTCAATTTTTTAAAGCCGTCCAACGCATGCCAGCATGTAAAATGGATGTTTACCCAAATATGATGATGATATTAGAAGCAAAAAAAACAAAACAAAGTAATTCCATACAACTGCAACTAACTGCCTTGTTTATTAATTTTTGTCTGGTATTTTGGGAATTTTTAGAAGCATGGTTTAATATATTGTTTTGTTTTTTCCATTCAGAATCAGAAGTTTAGGAGGAATCTTCCCACTTTGTCAATCTGTTACAAAATGTGAAATTAGGTTAAGTTCAGACAATCGCATTCGATTAAATATACGGGTCTTTTTTTGCATGAACTCCATGGTCGATCCATTTATAGAAGAAGCTAATCTTTGCACAGATTATAACACCAACTCCTATAATATTTTGTAACAACAAAACGTTCGTAAAACGAAAGGAAAACGAAGCCCTTTTAAACAACAACAACTATATGTATTTATTAAAGGGACATACATCATTTGGCATAAGTTGCCGAAAGTTAAAATAGTGACGTCACAGTAAAGGATGTAATAAAGTAAAAAAGTTCGGCTGCTGCTTTTCTTCAAGCTGTATTTCTTCCAGTTGGGAATAGCATTGCTCTACTGTCTAGTGGACAGAAGAAGGAAAGAAGACGTCTTTTTTCATGGGTGTCAGGAAGCTCTCTCTCTCTCTCTCTCTCTCTCTGAAGCTACTGCCCAAATCCTAATAGGTCTGACGTAGTCCTTCAAAGTTCCGGTAGAAATTAGTACACCCTGGAGGCTGATTGATTCCCATGTGACCAAACCACCTTGCAGGGTTTGCTCTCTGCCAGAAGAAAGAAATATAGATGTTTCTGACTGCTAAATAGATAAGGGTAATACACATTAAAGAATACATATAATGAAGCATCCAACATATGCTTATTTTATTAGACATTATTAGTGGAAATACAGGTTTGCCAGCCACCAAGAAAATCATATTTATCCTGGAAAACCCTAGAATTAAGAGGAAAAATATTAAACTATCCTGAAAAATCATGAAAGTAGAAAGTATTTTTTTTCTTTTATATATTTTCCAATTCAGTCAGTGATTGTTACGTGCCATTCCCATTTCCCATCTGGCTGAATTCATAATTTCTGTAGTCTTATAATATGTATTTGACATTTAATTTGATTGATATTTTTGTTTGATTTGCTTTTTCTCTTTCCTTAAATTGAGTAAAATTGTTATATTATGTTCCATATTTATTATTATTGCATCATTGTTTCTTAAAATGTTGGAAAGTTCTGGAATTTGTACGGTATAGATTCTGCAATATATGGAAACATACCCTGGAAAATCCCTGAAAGTCTTGTAATTTTAGTTTCAAATTTTTCTGGCAACACTCATTAAAACAAGCTTTTATGCAGACATCTTTATCAATATATATATATATATATATATATATATATATATAAAACCACATTACGTTAACCTGTTTCATAGTGGATTGTCTTACGAAATCTCAGTTTGATATTTCATAGCCAAAAATTAGGTAATGGTGGAACAACTAGACTGAGAACTACACACCCATTATTATATCCCAAGGTATACACCAAGTTTTGATTTATTTTTAATGTTGTTAAAGTGAAGGTACACATATATTTCCAGGATATTTAGTAAGCAAAATAGTGGATGATACACAATTTAATTTATTTTTAATGTTGTTAAAGTGAAGGTACAGATATATTTCCAGGATATTTAGTAAGCAAAATAGTGGATGATACACAATTTAATTTATTTTTAATGTTGTTAAAGTGAAGGTACAAATATATTTCCAGGATATTTAGTAAGCAAAATAGTGGATGATACACAATTTAATTTATTTTTAATGTTGTTAAAGTGAAGGTACAAATATATTTCCAGGATATTTAGTAAGCAAAATAGTGGATGATACATCCAACATTTTTTTTTTCTTTTCTCCACGTGACGTACGTACGAATTTACAATTTGAAACAAGAATAATAAAGTTACTTATCTGTTTCTTATCCTTTTGTACATCTTACTTAGACATATCTTCATCCCACCGCTGCCACCATGTGTCATTTTAGAGGATGTCAATGGATTGAATAGAAACATAACGACAGAGATCAGGTTCTGTAAAATGGCGTCCTTTATTTACATCAGGCAAAAACATGAGTGCCCCGGTAAAGGGGCGTAACTCCAGACAGTGAAACTCTTATTCAGTCCCTCATGCAACAGAATGAATGTCATGGCTTTTTGAACCGATACAAGTTAAAAACATTGAGGTTTTTACTCTGTCTGGCTTTATGTCGCTTTCCGTTGCTATCAAAAAGAGGTTGAATTCTTTTTTCCATTTTTTCCATTTTTTCCATGCTGCAGCTAAGTTTTCTTGATTAAAATCCAGGTATTTAGGATGTGGTAAATTTTCTATTTATTTTTTTCCGAAGTGTGATTGAAACTTGTATTTTCTTTTCTTATTTTAGGATAGGTTCTTTTAGTCTATGTTGTTGCTTTAACTAATATTATTGCTCTATACACTATATTGAGCTTTGTTTTTATCCTGATAGTCTACTGGTTAAAGATTTAAAGTATTATCTTAATCTCTCTCTCTCTATATATATATATATACATATATATATATATATACATGTATACATGAAAATATTTGTTGTTGTTTATTATCTACGGACGTATACGTTTCATCTTTTTTCAATCAAGACTCTTCAGCGTAGAAGTTTGACTATTCACTACTGGTCACACGATTCGAAACCCTGGATTATAAGTATTTTTCAACTCCAACCCAACGTCTTAAACCTCGCGGCCAATATCTGAACGGCTGATAAACTGTGGTAGATTAAATACATTTATAAGCGGCGATATATATATATATATATATATATATATATAGAGAGAGAGAGAGAGATTAAGATAATACTTTAAATCTTTAACCAGTAGACTATCAGGATAAAAACAAAGCTCAATATAGTGTATAGAGCAATAATATTACTTAAATGACATAAGAAATTAATCAGATTTTATTAAAGTTTAAAAACAAGAAGTGATACTGTGTCCTTAACTCATGAGTTTTCAAAGAAAATCTTCTCCTCAGAGGAACATTACTGAAGGTAATAAAATTAAGCTTTGAAAATGTTATATTATTAAAGCGTATGGTGGCAAGCAGAAAGGAATAGACAACACAGGATGAAAATTATAACAATTCAATCATTTATTTTCCAAACAAACGGAAGGAAATTACCAAGAATTGTCGTCGTTGTTGTTGGTGGTAGTGATGGAAGCAGCGGCGGCACTTGTTGTTGTTGTTGGTAGGAGTAGACGCAGTGATGATTGCTGTTGTTGGTAGAAGTAGACGCAGTGATGACTGTTGTTGTTGGTAGGAGTAGACGCAGTGATGATTGTTGTTGTTGTTGGTAGGAGGAGACGCAGTGATGACTGTTGTTATTGGTAGGAGTAGACGCAGCGATGATTGTTGTTGTTGTTGGTAGGAGTAGACGCAGTGATTACTGTTGTTATTGGTAGGAGTAGACGCAGCGATGATTGTTGTTGTTGGTAGGAGTAGACGCAGTGATGACTGTTGTTATTGGTAGGAGTAGACGCAGCGATGATTGTTGTTGCTGTTGTTTTTATTGGTAGGAGTAGACGCAGCGATGACTGTTGTTGTTGTTGGTAGGAGTAGACGCAGTGATGACTCTTGTTGTTGGTAGGAGTATACGCAGTGATGATTGTTGTTGTTGTTATTGGTAGGAGTAGACGCAGTGATGACTGTTGTTATTGGTAGGAGTAGACGCAGTGATGATTGTTGTTGTTGTTGTTGTTGTTGGTAGGAGTAGACGCAGTGATTACTGTTGTTATTGGTAGGAGTAGACGCAGCGATGATTGTTGTTGTTGTTGTTGTTATTGGTAGGAGTAGACGCAGCGATGACTGTTGTTGTTGTTGGTAGGAGTAGACGCAGTGATGACTGTTGTTGTTGGTAGGAGTAGACACAGCGATGATTGTTTTTGTTGTTGTTGGTAGGAGTAGACGCAGTGATGACTGTTGTTGTTGTTGTTATTGGTAGGAGTAGACGCAGCGATGACTGTTGTTGTTGTTGTTGGTAGGAGTAGACGCAGTGATGACTGTTGTTGTTGTTGGTAGGAGTAGACGCAGTGATGACTGTTGTTGTCGGTAGGAGTAGACGCAGCGATGACTGTGGTTGTTGGTAGGAGTAGACGCAGTGATGACTGTTGTTGTTGGTAGGAGTAGACGCAGCGATGATTGTTGTTGCTGTTGTTGGTAGAAGCAGAAGCAGCGATGACTGTTGTTGTTGGTAGGAGTAAACGCAGTGATGATTGTTGTTGTTGTTGTTGGTAGGAGTAGAAGCAGCGATGACTGTTGTTGTTTTTGTCGTTAGTAGAAGCAGCAGCGCTGATAGTCGGGGCGGAGCGACCGCGATGCCCACCGCAGCAGCCGCGGGTCTCTGTGGCCAGCGGTCCCTCTGCCTGCCTGTTGCTTGTCCCCACTATTTATAGAAAAGTGGCGGACGTAGTAGTAGACATATGTCTTCGGATGAAAGATGGCCCCATGATTCAGAAAATTGTGTTTCTTTTGGGACGTTCTGTTTGCCACAGTGAGCATGGCACATGAGCAATCTGTGTGTAATTGCTATGGTAACAAGTATAATCATGTGCTCCGACTTTTGTGCCATCACAGCGATTACAGAACGAGTCCCAATGCAGCCGATTCCACTTTTAAGCTATCAGGTATCACGTACACAAGGCTTACTTGGGTAGCAGTCATCACGGTGACTAGTGCCGACAGTATGACGGCGTCTTCAAACCAAAATGAGATCTAAAAATCATAACAGCTCCCACAGATCTCATTTTGATTGTAATTGCCTGGTATGTGTAAAGTCGCATGTGTGAGGGAAATCATTTCATGATGAAGTCCTTAAAACGTGCAGGCAGCTGACCTCGTGTCAGCCGTCACGGGATCAGGTTTGGTCTGTATCCTGATGGCGTTTGTGGGATTTCTATGCGTCTGGAGTCTTGTAATGTCTGCACGGTTGTTGATGATGAGCGCAAGTTGGTCTGCAAGGTTGTTGATGAATGAGCACATTGGTGACTGCTACACATGTGGGTCTGCACGGTTGTTTGATGAATGAGTGCATTGGTGACTGCTGCACATGTGGGTCTGCGCGGTTGTTTGATGAATGAGCGCATTGGTGACTGCTACACATGTGGGTCTGCACGGTAGTTTGATGAATGAGCGCATTGGTGACGGCTACACATGTGGATCTGCGTGGTTGTTTGATGAATGAGCGCATTGGTGACTGCTGCACATGTGGGTCTGCGTAGTTGTTAGATGAATGAGCGCATTGATGACTGCTGCACATGTGGGCCTGCGCAGTTGTTTGATGAATGAGCGCATTGGTGACTGCTACACATGTGGGTCTGCGTGGTTGTTTGATGAATGAGCGCATTTGGGGTCGTGCGTATGTTGGTGCGCGTCGTTCGAATTGATGGGTCCTCCTGTTGATCAACGAACGTCCAGTTGTTGCGCATTTAGTTGTGCTTGTGCAGGTGTACTCGTTTTTGAACTGGTGCGATTTCTTCCATAGTGTAGTCAGTGATGTCCGGGAATGTTTGGTGCTTGATGAATGTCTGGGAAGATTTGGTTGTCGCGTCTTGTGTTGAAGAGGGTTGGTAGGCCTTGAAAGGTGATGTTGATGCTGGCTGAGCCTGACTTTTTACAACCAGTATTAAGTCATGGGGCTTGGTGATGTTGTTCGTGTTTGGCTGAGTTTGTTGAGATGTTCAAAATCGTGGTTGATCAGGTCTGGACGAAATGTCATCTTCTTTACCAGATTTTATGTTTGATAGTTCCGATTTTTGATTTTTGATGAGGCTGAGAAGTTCATTATGAGTGAATCCTGAGTAGTCCATTCTACTTGTCGCACGCTTCTGACACCAGTGTTATATTATTAAAGCGTATGGTGGCAAGCAGAAAGGAATAGACAACACAGGATGGAAATTATAGCAATTCAATCATTTATTTTCCAAACAAACGGAAGGAAATTACCAAGAATTGTCGTCGTTGTTGTTGGTGGTAGTGATGGAAGCAGCGGCGGCACTTGTTGTTGTTGTTGGTAGGAGTAGACACAGTGATGACTGTTGTTGTTGTTGGTAGGAGTAGACGCAGCGATGATTGTTGCTGGTGGTAGGAGTAGACGCAGTGATGACTGTTGTTGTTGTTGTTGGTAGGAGTAGACGCAGTGATGACTGTTGTTGTTGGTAGGAGTAGACGCAGTGATGACTGTTGTTGTTGGTAGGAGTAAACGCAGCGATGATTGTTGTTGTTGTTGGTAGGAGTAGACGCAGTGATGACTGTTGTTGTTGGTAGGAGTAGAGGCAGCGATGACTGTTGTTGTTGTTGGTAGGAGTAGACGCAGTGATGACTGTTGTTGTTGGTAGAAGTAGACGCAGCGATGATTGTTGTTGTTGTTGTTGGTAGGAGTAGAAGCAGCGATGACTGTTGTTGTTGGTAGGAGTAGACGCAGCGATGATTGTTGTTGTTGTTGGTAGGAGTAGAAGCAGCGATGACTGTTGTTGTCATTAGTAGAAGCAGCAGCGCTGATGGTCGGGGCAGAGCGACCGCGATGCCCACCGCAGCAGTCGCGGGTCTCGGTGGCCAGCGGTCCCTCTGCCTGCCTGTTGCTTGACCCCACTATTTATAGAAAAGTGGCGGACGTAGTAGTAGACATATGTCTTCGGATGAAAGATGGCCCCATGATTCAGAAAATTGTGTTTCTTTTGGGACGTTCTTTTTGCCACAGTGAGCATGGCACATGAGCAATCCGCGTGTAATTGCTATGGTAACAAGTATGATCATGTGCTCCGACTTTTGTTCCATCACAACGATTACAGAACGAGTCCCAATGCAGCCGATTCCACTTTTAAGCGGTCGGGAATCACGTACACAAAGCTTACTTGGGTCGCGGTCGTCACGGTAACACGTGCTGACAGTATAATGGCGTCTTCAAACCAAAATGAGATCTAAAAATCATAGCAAAAATATATAAAAATATATTTTTTAAATACATAAAAGTATATAAAACATCAAATATATTGTCCAAAAACACACTTTTTTGTTAAACTTATACAATTCATCCAAGTCATAGAGTTTAAAGCAATTTCAAGAAAGATGTCAAAGAAGTCGATTAAAAAACAATCCAGGTGGTGAATAGTAATCCAAAAACGAAACAGTTATCCAGGCAGGAAATTTGTTTGCTATCGATGCAGTAGATGACAGTGAAGAATGTATTCAGGGTGTATGCAAAATAATAATAAAACGATAGAAAAAACAAAATCATACGGCTTAAATTTAAAATCAGCAGGAGCCAACTTAAAGGAAAACTTAAATGTATTTAAGGTAGGGGCGGTTCGGGGAAATGGCAAAATACGAAAGGAAAGGAGGGGAGGATATAAAGTATAAGACAGTGTCAAAAGAAGAAGGGTGTAGGGTTTTAAGGTGGGCATATTAAAGAAAGATAGAAAGATAATATTAAATAGAGAGAGAGAGTGGAAAAAAGAAGAAACAAGAATATATTGAGGGAAACGGGCCGGAAGGATATAGAAGCAAAGTGTGGTGGGACTATTGTCTGGCTATGTGGCATCAGCCAGACAGGAAAATTAAGCAACTACAGCCAAATATCTGTAAAGTTAAAGCTGAGTGAAGTATCAGGTCCTAGATACATTCATAGATTCACAAGCGTACCTACACACAAGGATATGTGCACACATACTCACAGACGAATAAAAACAAACACATACGTACATCCACTCATACACATGCGTACATACAGGCATATATACACAGATGTATACCATATGTACACACAAGTATATTTATACACACACATACATATACATACATGTATTGAGAGGATCTTACATAGTTAAGGGGGGGATTATGTGGAGGACTAAATTGTGCATATTTAAATTTTCTCTACATCTAGACACCAATTCATTTTTAGAGTTGATCAAGTTTAATCGTTTAGGAGCCGTGGCTATCAAAACTGCCTCAAAGTTGCACAGGTTGCAGGCTTTGGAGCCTGGTGTGTATGATCTTGATTTTTTTTTCATGATAGACCATTCTAGGCAATGTGGGATCTTTTTAGATCTAAGATTTTTAACTAGGCAAGTCAAAGATGTCTTATTATTATTGACATCACTATTAAAAGAGTAAAAATGAGTAGAGATGCGGGTTTTAATTAAATTGTCCGAAGCCCCTATATAAGTTAATATCTTAGGATTAGCCATTCTACTCAAACTAATGCTATTCCCATTATCGGGTGAGTTTGGAGGTACAATATTATTATTATCTAAACTGGGTTGGAGCAAAGTCGTACTGTTGACGCCGACTCGTAACAGTCTGCCTATGTCGTGCAAATGACCACGCACCTGCAAGAGAGTCTTTCGATCTCATTGAGGGGTTGACGTGTGAATCCGAATGAATTCCTCAGTGTCAAAGTTTCTTCAGCATCGTAAAAGTCTGTCCATATCCACTACTGTAAGTGGAAAAACTGTAGTTGAAATGTCTCACTCGTAAGAGAGTCTGTCGATATACTACTCGTAAGAGCGGCCGTTGATACACCACTGCTAGTGGAAACTGTATCTGAAGTATCTGACTCGCAACACAGAGAATGGCAATGCCAATGTTCATCTCTTTTTCTTAATGCTCCATTGAATAGGTTTGTTAACTACTTCCCCCCCCCCCACCAAAAATGCGCCAGTCCGACCCTGCTCTGTTGTGTATCATATCCCCCTTCCTGATATTTTTTTTACAAAATAAATGTATTGAAAACGAGTAATCTTAAACGATATATTTCAGAATTCTCGTTCTAAAATGTTTTTGTGTCACTATTTACTTGCCTCCCCACGAGAGCAGAAGGCATGATAAAATAAAATCTTATAAGGTGCGTTCTGTTCTTTTTTGTACAATACGTTTTAGTAAATACAGAAGATTCTATTTTTCGTGTTGTTTATTTTAAGAAAGGGGGGTGTTATGGTCTCTCTATGTTAGGTGAAAGATAACTCCAACACACAACGTTGTATTCTTAATGTGCCTCGAAGGACATCCTATTTTGAACCGCCGACGGGAGGGAGTTACACTTTATTAGTCCTCCCTAAATGGAGAGTTCCAGTAAGGGGACGCTAGTGGCAATAACATCACATCCCTCTTTTCCAAACAATTGTTGAATCATCCTTGGGTGGCCTGAATGGTGCGGCCAGATGGAGATGTGTGGTTAGGAGGGGTGTTACTCTCTTGATTTGTATCAGGTGCTGTGGCTGTGTGTGGGATGTAGTTAGCATGTTGTTTGTGTGTGTTTTTGTGTGTTCGATCGTCCGATGTGTGGCCTGCTTCAACTCTGGGTGTAGGACTTCCGAGGGAACCCTGTGGGGTGTCAGGCGGGTAAACCTGGTGTCTTGGGGAAGTCCGAGATAAGTCTTCCCTCAAATGTTGTCTATTCCTGTGGATTACTTTTCCTGATGGGGTCTACACCAGGTATGATCTGGGTTTCGGGTATGCTTATGTGACAACTGCGGGGAACCATTTGACAGCATCCTCCTCCAGTATCTGTCTCACCTGCAGATTGGGGAGATCTCTAGTGTACTGGTCGTAGTATCTCTTTTGTTCCACTTGCCTTTGGTATAGGCGAGTTGTGACTTCCTCTCTTTGTGGAGTGTAGTTGGCACATCTGACTGGCTGGTGATACCAGATCAGGATGCCCTGTGGCTCCCTGAGACGAAATTCACCTACATTGACGTTTTTTGTTTTTCTTCTTTTTTTTTTTTTTTTTTTGTAAAACTTAATTATGTTCTACAAAACCAAAAACAAAAACAACAGCCCCTCTCCCGTTCTCCCTCCCCTTTTTTATTTTATTTTTAGAACTTGAAGCATAAATCTTTTACTATAATGACCAGGTTCGGCATTGAATAGCCCAGAAAGGGTTGATATGCCGTAAAACAAAACTACCAAACCAAACCAAACATCTGACTGGGGGTTCCCTACCAACTTTTTGTTGTACAGTAGCTCACCAGGGGACGGGACTGTGTGGTCTAGAGGAGTTGTTTGAAGGCATAATAATACCATGTCCAGGTCACACCCACTTTAAGTGTCTTTCTTCATCGCAGATTTGATTGCCTGTACACACCGTTCAACCAGGCCGTTCAATCGCGGGTATATGGGTGATGATGTGCGATACTCAAAACCCCATTCCTTAGCGAACTGCTTGAAGGGAGCGGAGCTGAAATGTTTGCCATTAGCACTGATGACCCTCTCTGGGATCCCTTGCTCTCCAAAAATTTGTCTGGTCAGATTTATGTTTATTACTTCTGCTTGCATAGACTTGGGTATAATAATCCGATCGCCCTTGATTAGGATCCCATCCTCGATGACCAGCTCGTCCCGATAGGGCCATTAGGGTCGCATTCTTGTTCCAACCTCTCTGATTGTGTCAGGCCAGCCTCACAAAATCAAGTCCCTCAGCTCGCACAGGGTGACGTCAGCATTTGTTGCCTGGTGTATTTGTGTCAATTTCTCTGCTGAGAATTGTACAAAGTCAACTCTGAGGTCGAGGTCGATTGCTTCCTTTGCTTTCTTGTTGGATAGTCTTGAGAATCCATCAGCTAGAACCATTTCCCTGCCAGGACGATACACAATGGTTTGGTCATAACCCTGGATCCATTGTAGACGAGGTGGAGCTGCAGTCAGGTTCTTCAGATTGATCATCTCCAGTGGTTTGTGATCGCTTTCGACCTGGAATGAGCATCTGTCGAGGTATGTCCTGAAGTGCTCACATCCAAACACAACTGCTAATAGCTCGCATTCAATGTTAACATACTGTTGTTCGCTGTCTTTTAGGGATTTTGATGTAAAAGCTATCGGTTTTCCTTCCTGTAGAAGAGCTGCGCCTAAGCCTTTATTTGATGCACCTACCTAGAGTACAGTCTTTTTCGTGGGGTCAAAGTATGTTAAAAGCATCTCTTTGCATATGATGTCTTTGATTTGCTGAAGGGACGACCTCTGATGACTTTGAGTCCACATGTATTCAGCATCATTCTATAGTAGATCTCTCAGGGGTGCTGTTAGATCTGACATGTGCGGGATGAACGGTGCCATGTAGGTGATGATGCCTAACACCTTTTGTAGGTAGGTGATTTTCATTGGGTTGGGTAACTCCTTGATTTCATCCACCTTGTGGGGGTCAGGGCTTATTCCATTTTTGTCGTACATCGCTCCGAAGAAGTGTATTTGCTTCTGGGTGACTGCACAATTTTCACTATTGAAAACAAGTCCTTCAGTTCGTGCTACCTTCATCAAGTTGTGCAAGCTCTCATCATGCTGTTTCTTGGTTTTGCCATAGATGATGACGTCGTCAACTAGCCCGAGAGTTCCAGGGCATTTCTCCAGTATCATGTCCATTTTTTGCATAAAGACGTCTTGTGACATCACTAGGCCAAAGGGCATTCGCTGAAAGCAAAATCTTCCAAACGGTGAGTTGAAAGTAGTCAGTAGCTGTGATTCGGTGTCTAGCTTGACTGACCAGTACCCATTTTTGGCATCCAGTTTTGAGAAGTACTTGGCACCGGAGAGCTTGTGTGCAAGCTCCTCCATTGTGGGAGTCTTGTGGTGACATCGCATAATGGCTCTGTTTAGATCTTTTAGATCCAGGCAGAGGTGCAGTTTCCCATTGTCTTTGCAAACGTACACCAGGCTGTTGACCCATTCTGTCGGTTCACTTGTCTTCCTTATGATGCCTTGTTTCACCATCTCCTCTAGCTCGGCTTGGATCTCATCTCTCATGTGGATAGGAGATTTCCGGGGTGGCTGTCTTGCTTTAGGACAATATGGTACTCATCCTCAAAGTTGCCTACACGATCAAACTGCTCAGACCCGAACACACATAAGCTCAGTAAAAGAACTAGTGAAGATGTATATCTTCACTAGTTCTTCTACTGAGCTTATGCATGTTCGGGTCTTCTGAATGTCAAAGTGCAGAGTTACCAAGCCCAGGTTTCTGAGAGAAGGTGATTCTATGATGATAGGTTCCTCTGAGGTCACCACAAAGAATTTTAGGGTTTTCCAGATTCCCTTGTAGGCATACTGTATCTGTAAGGATTCATGTTGAGTGATGCTGGAGCCGTTGTGCGCAGTCAGTACAGTTGATTCATAATGAGTTGCACCGGCGAGTGGTTACCCCACTGAGTTGACTTGGTCTGGGAACATCTTACGAAACGTACGTAAGGGGAGGGTATTGCCTTCTGCTCCGGTGTCCATCTTGGCTTTTAGTCTATGAGTACCTTCTCAGTTGGGAAGCTTTATACGAAGGTCTGTAAAAGCTTCAGTCCGAGTGTCACTCTGTTTCTGAATTGTATCGAAGAACAGTTCCTCAAAACTTTCCTGAAGCTCATCGCTGTCTCTCTGGCGGGTATTTACCGAGTAGATCCAGTTGCTGCACTTTTTGTCCTGGTAATTGCGCTCGTTCTTACCCTGGGCTCCTGGATATCTGGTTTTATCTCGGAAATACTTTGGTGTTGTGTGGGTTTCCTTTCTGTTGGTGCACACTTTTGCCCAATGATTTTTTTGTCCATATGCTGAGCATGTGGTACCCCATGCCGGACATTTCCCGTTTCTGTGGGGTTGGGTGCTGCCACATCGTTTGCAGTTGTTGCATCTGATGGCGTCTACCTCCTGGCTCCTTCCTTCCTGGAGTTCGGCCAGCTGCATCATGTGGCTTATGGAAGCCTTGTGTACTCTGCCACTACTTAGAGCTTCTTGGAGTGTGAGTCCCTCACCCCTTGCCAGAAGCTGCTTCTGTAGTTCCAGGTGCCTCGTTTCAGTGATGATTTGCTTTATCCACCTTTCGTCGGTTTCCTGGGGGTCTTGGAACTTACACTTCTTTGCCTGTAACTTGCATCTTGCTAGAAAGTCATCTATGCTTTCATCGTCCGTTTACGTATACCGACGCAGGTAGAGGGTGCGATGCGAAAATTTACTTGAGGCTCTAGTCGTTCCTCAAATTTACGCCAAACAATTTTTTGGGTCATTCCGGTCAGAATCGTTTTCGAACGTCCATGTATTAAATCTTCTCAGGCTTTTTTCTCCAGCCAGCAACAGAATGTGATCAACCTGTTTATCTGCTGGAATATTTTTTGACCGAAAAATAAAGGTTGAAACATTGTTTAAAAAACCTGAAAGAGTCTACCAGATTTTTCAACGTCAAACATAATACAGGCATACACGTGTTCATAGCCATGGTAAAACAACAAAAGAGACTTGACATCAAATACAGTAACGATAGTATAAACACTATCGTAATTTACTTACTTGGATACGTTTATTTTTTTAACGTCTATTCTCTGTCCGTTGTTCGCCGAATTCTTGCTTTTGTTTTCGTATTCGTTTATTTTATTTTTTTCAAGATGGTGTCGTCCATGTCACACGTGTTGTATTTTAATATGCTCCTTCAGTTGCGATAACACTTCTTTTTCTTTGTAGTTTACATTCTTTTTGTTGCTGCGTGCCGTTTCCTGTAGGCGTGCATTTTTTTATCCGCTTATCGCAATTTTAACCACGTACAGGCCAAAACCGATACACGTAAAAGACCTCGGGCAATAACTAGACAATAAAGCAAACAGTAAGAGAAAAGAACAAGCTATTTTAAACAACAAATAATTTATTGAAGAAAGAAAAAAAAGGCAAAATGAGTTCGGCAGAAAGTTCATGGCTCAAAGTTCACGTTCATAGACTGAATTTAAGTTCCGATGGACACACGGAAAGGCTGCATAAATAAAGTCCTAATTATGCTGCCCGAAGGCTTATTAACTTTGCTAGGAAAGACATGTCAGAAAAAGAGAAAGACTTACTTGTAAGAATTTTGTTAGTAAAATAAAAAAATACCAGAAGAATATAGAAAAGTCCTTTTAGTTCGCGCTGATTTGTTTCCCTTTGATTGTTCATTTTTTTCATTAACATCGCATCGTTTCTTCGATCGACTCCTTTTGAGAATAGTGGCACTCTTTCACGTCAACTCTTCATTTGGAGACATCTTTCGAAACACACTTCGTTTTGTCTTTTCTAAAGGCACATTTGCCTTTCAAATTAATATCTTCCTTGCTTCTGTTTTTAGAATTCAGTGGACTTCTCCGTCCAACGTAAATATTCAACCTCGAACACTAGTTGAAACTCCAACTTCTTTGAAGATTTTTACAGGCATGCTCTCTACATGTTCCTGTTTTTAACATTCTTGTTTTTAGGACTTTCTCATGTCCGAGTTGTGTCGACCGACCTCTTCACCTCGAGATTGTTTCAGCAACTGATTGAATTTCGCGGTTATTTCAACAGCTTCCGGCGTCAAACGCCCACGCTTCAGACACCCGACGCGTGCCATCAGCAGCAGTCATTCATTACAAGTTCTTATAAAAGGGGGTTTTAGAAGAAGAAGAAAAGAAAAGAAGAAGAAGAAGAAGAAAATAAATTTCTGACACTCTCCCGAACAAAAAAGAAAAGAAAAAGAAAAAGATCGCTCACTTACAGTCTAATAGTAAACATAGTCAGGATTCTTATCCTTAACACATTTTCTACCTCTCTTAGGTTTAGAATTCTCAGCTCCATCATCATCACTGCACGAATCCTTATTTTTCCCAGGTCTCACTTGGTACGAATGAGATATAGATAGCTCCATAGGATACAAATGCTTAATAGAATGCTCACTACATGTCTCTCCCTTCTTTATCAAGGCAGAGCGAACAATTCCGTCAGACCCCTGAGTGAGCTTAACAACTCTACCTAGCTTCCAATAGGGCCTAGGTTTAACGAGATTCCTAACTAGGACTATATCATCTACCTTAATTTTGTTACCAAATTCCGCTTGATGCAAATCCCTAGATAATTCCCTCAGACTCAGTAAATATTGCTCATACCACAATGACTTGAATCTGATTAAAAGGCATTCTCTACTTTTCAAACTCTCGATCAAATCCACTCGATTCGGGGGCACTTCTAAACAAGAATCGTTTTCAAGGTTCAAGAACACGGTTTTCCCAGGAGAAAAACGCATAAAGGCACTAGGAGAGATGACTTCCAGGGAAGCATCATCGCTACAACGATAAGTCAAAGGCCTATCATTTACCGCTCTTTGTATGTCAGACAAAATGGTTAGCAGTTGAAAGTAATCCAACCTCTTGCGACCAATTGTTTTGAATAGACAACACTTGACAGTTTTTATCAACCTTTCCCATATTGCTCCGAACCAAGCAGAATACGAAGGAATCCTGCAGTGTTTTATATTACACATTTCCAAATCTCCTCTGAATCCATCAGAGAGAAGAACTTCTTTTACTAAGTCGCACCCAGCAACAAAGGATAAAGCATTGTCTGAGTATATGTGTGATGGCACACCATATACATTGAAGAACCTCAAAAAGGCTAACACTACCGATTGAGTACTCATTTCTTCAACCAACTCCATATGTATAGAACGCACACTAAGACAAGTGAATAGCAATATGTACATCTTTTTTACTTTACTACCGTCCTCTACCCACAGGTGACCCGTGAAGTCTATCCCCGTATGGTAGAAAGGTCTGATAAGATTAACTCGATGCTTGGGTAGGTTTGTCATCTTAGGATAACGAAAAGACAAGGAATTAAACTTCTTGCATATCATACAACTAGCAAGAACAATTTTGACGGCCTGCCTGGCCTTGAGGAACCAAAACCCAGAATCGCGCACCTTATCAAGCGTAGCAGCAATCCCCAAATGCTTGCATTTTATGTGACACTCCATCACCAACAAACTGGTTAGGTGACACATTTTAGGCAGCAGAACAGGACTTTTCACTTCTTCGGAAAAATATTCAGAGTTTTCTATACGTCCCCGACAACGTAACAAATTGTTGTCATCCAAAATTAGGTTCAACTTATTCACCAACAAAGGAATATTACTTTCAACTTTACTTTTCAGAAAACTTATTTCTTCAGCGAAAAACTCACTCTGAGTAACCTTAATCAAATAGGACTTTGCCTCAGATGTAAAATTGACATCACGCTTATCGCCCTTTAACTTGGCAATAAATTTAAACACAATCTCTAAGGTACTTATCAACCTTTTGAGAGAAGAGAATCTTTCTAACTCAACCACACATGAGTTAGAATCCCCATTCAAGCCAGTATAAGCAGTTACCAAGGTCTTGCATTTGTCACTAATGCAATCCAACTTATAGTCAGGCCACTTCAACTTTTCTGTCTGTAACCATACTGGACCTCTAATCCAAAAGTTTTTATCCTTTTTAAACTTACTAAAGGAAACGCCTCTAGTTAACAAATCTGCAGGGTTTTCACTAGTACTTACATACTTGAACTTTAAGGTATAACCCTTACAACTTATCTCATTCATAATGAATTTTATATCCTTCAAACGATTTTTAGTGAACTGGCATTTAGTGTGTACAGATTCAGACAACAACCAAGATAGCACTACCTGTGCATCTACAGCAATGATAATTTCCTCAAACAGCTTGGGAAACATTTTAATCAAAATAAGGAGATGCTTAATTCCCAGATATACAGCTAGTAATTCCAACGTAGGAAGAGTTCTTTTAACAGAAGGAGCCACTTTGGCTTTCGCATAAAATAGCCTGGCCTCTCCTCCCTGATACATATATTCGACTATGCCATAAGCAAGATTCGAAGCATCACAAAACACGATCAAGGTAACAGGCGAATTGGTTTGTACTGAACATCTTTCAAAACCAATTTTTTGAACATCTCGGAGATTTGCCTGAAAACTATTCCAAACAGACAACAAGCTATCAGGAACTACCTGATCCCATGCCACTCCTGATTTCCAAACTTGACTTAATATAATTTTTCCTTTTATAGTTATAGGCAATACTAAACCTAACGGATCGAATACAGACGAACTAATGGATAGCATATCTCTTTTTGTGGAGACTGACTTTTTAACTTCACCTTTGGAGATACCAATTTCGTCTGACTCAGGGTCATACCAATACCCCAGTACTTTCTCACAGGGCACTCCATGAGAAGAGTAATTGTTATCTGCTCGAATGCGAGCAGACACCAATTTACTGTTACTACAGCACGTTTTCAATAAGAAGCTTCCCTTTTCCATGACATTCACAGCCTCGGTATAGAGTTTCAACAATTCATCAGGAGACCCATGTGTTTTCACTAGATTATCTACGTAAAAGTTTTTTAACAACATGTCTCTACAAGGTCCCGATGAGTGCTTCTCAACGTGGTGCTTCACTACGTAACTTAAGATGAAGGGACTAGACACAAACCCGAATATCAGAGTTTTGTATCGAAAACACACTAATTCATCTTTTATTTTTAAAAAGAAACAGAATCTATTTTTGTCAAAGTTATTCTTTAGTCTAATCATCAGAAACGCCTTTCTGATGTCAGCCAATAATACATAATTATCTGTTCTAAACTTGAACAGAAGTTCTAACATGTCAGTATACAGATTTATGCAACTATAAGCACAATCGTTGAGAGAAGGTTTATTATTTACCCTCAACAAGCAATTGAAAACAGGCCTAATCTTAGTCGTGCACTGCACATCATTTTTAAAGACTGGCCGGTGCGGTATCCACGTATACTTGTAGAACTCCGAAGGAGTCGGATGGATTCTTTCAATCACACCCTCACATTCCTGGTCTAGGAAGACTTTGCAATACTCAGAATATAAGTTCTGAGAGGATAATCTGTCCACTACTTTATCTAGGACAGCTAACGATACTCTATGGTTAGAGGGTACTTTCTTTAATTTATCTAAGTCCCACGACAAACCTATGTAGTAATTATTATCTCTGTATTCAATAGAGGAGCTGAATTCTTCTATTTTCTTTCTGTCGTAATCACTACTAACTTCATCAACTATCCCTAATGATTCCAATTTGAACATTTGTTCAATACCTCTGTCCACGGAAGCTCCATCAAGACTATTCCAAGGATCCAGATGGTTGGACTTAGGTTCTAGAGCAAAGTAAACATGGGTCACATCACAAGAAGCATGTTCACCGATGACTTGATTATAATTTAAACCAATCTCCATATGTGGTGCAAAATCAGAGGGGTCGCCAAATAATATCATACCTAGCGAGGACTCAAAAGCAGAACCATTTTTAATCTTTGTTAATCTTAAGGGTCCCAGAAATCTAATCACATCAATCCCTATCAGACCGTATATTTCAAGAACATCACTTCTCAATTCGGAGAAATCAGCAGCAAGTTTAACGTCGCTTTTCTTCAAATTACTGATCACCTCCTCCAACCCTTTCATTTTGAAGGACAAATCCAACTGTTCATCCATCAGAAAACTGATACTTCTCGCAACATCGGGAAAGGACACCTTCAATGTTACTTCATTCAAGTCTTTCTCTTGGCTACCAATAAAGGTCTTTATTACGTATTTTCGACGATGCAAGGGAGACAACTCTTCTTTCATAAATCTATCAGAAAATCTTTTACCCATATAAGACCATTCACTACCAGTGTCTAGCAGACCATTTACGGTGTGAAATTCGCCACCTACTTCAACTGTGATACCTATCACAGGCAACAATGAAGAACTACTCTTCAACCTGCAAATATTTGACTTCACCACAGGTTTGAGAAAACTCGGACACAAGGCGGACAAGTGTCCCGTCTGATCGCACGACCAACACGTAATCTTATCGTTTTTTTCATAAGGACACAAATTCTTCAGATGATAAGAGCTAGTACACCTAGCACATAACTTTAATTCGCTACATCTTTTAAGTCTTTCTTCGTAAGAGGGAAACTTATTACAGTCACGAGACAGATGATAATCGTTTCTACAAAAACAACACTTAAACTTAACCTTATATGTTTTAACATGAAAATTTTTCAACGTGGAAGGTTTCTTTTCAGGTTCGAAAGGCCTGAATTTACTCTTTTCCTTAAAGGAATCAACTTTACGATATCTCGAATCGTGTTCACAAAATTCCAGTGTTTTAAATATCTCAACACTATTCTCCAGAATTTGGTTCAAAGAAGGATAATTTCCGTTCACCTTATGTATTAATTCTGACTTAAAGGAAGTTGTCAGTTTATTGAATACAATGTGACTTAACAAACGATTTCCTGGAGAATTACTTTCAAAGAAATCTAAACCGAACGAGTTCTTTAACTCGTACAATTGGGTTTTCATCTTAGTCAGGAATTTCTTTACGACATTATTATTATACATGCGATTTTCATTCAACATGGACGAAAATATAGAGTCGACGATACACTTTTCGTCTAAGAACTCTTTCGATAGCAAGTCCAAAGCTACTCGATAATTTTCATCTGATACAGACAGATGTTTTATCACATGAAAGGCATAACCAGAAAGATGGTTTTTCAATATCACTAATCTTAATGCGTCACTATCAAGATTAGCTACACAATTCAAAAATTCTCTATGGAAGTTTAGATAAGCTAACTTATCCGTTTCCAGATCCCTATCTAGTTAATTTTTCTATCACTTGTATTTTAAATAAGGCAGCTCCCTTATTAAAACTTTCCACTAACTCATCGTCTGCACCATCAGAGAGATAAGCATCCATAACTTGTTCCTCCAACCGAACTACGTCTTTCAGATATTCATCAATCTGTTCTTTACACAAAATATATTTAGATTCTTCTATCCTACTAGAACATTTTAACACTTCAAATACGACTAATATTTTATCTTTAGCGTATTTTATTTTTTTCAACAAGACATCTGCTGTTAAACTCGCCATTTTTCAAATCCCTCCCCACCGACTCGTTTCTACATGTACTAAGAGAGGGGGGGGGGGGGGGGTTAATACAGACAGTGACACCTACACTTGGCGCCAAATTTTCCCGCCAACTTAAACTGAACAAGACAAGATGGCTGACTCACCACGTGGAGACAATAAAATGGCGACACGCACGCGCGCAAGATAAATTACACAATGAACTCAAAGCAGCGACGAAGATGTAACAGAAAATCATTAATTGACTATAAAAGCAGCTTCTTCAGTCCAGTGAACCTTGATAAGTCTATATACAGTTTGGGCACAAACGACTACCTTTACAGTACAATAAAATAGCGTTTATAGAACCACTCCCAAACGATAGACAGAAAGAAATGGTCTCGCTCACTATTCTTAAGAAGACAGAGCGTAGAGAACCATTAGGCCGAACACCTCTGTGTTTAAACATAGATACAGAATAGAACACAGAGACCTAGAGCTTTATTTATGCAGAATATCGCAATTTTAACCACGTACAGGCCAAAACCGATACACGTAAAAGACCTCGGGCAATAACTAGACAATAAAGCAAACAGTAAGAGAAAAGAACAAGCTATTTTAAACAACAAATAATTTATTGAAGAAAGAAAAAAAAGGCAAAATGAGTTCGGCAGAAAGTTCATGGCTCAAAGTTCACGTTCATAGACTGAATTTAAGTTCCGATGGACACACGGAAAGGCTGCATAAATAAAGTCCTAATTATGCTGCCCGAAGGCTTATTAACTTTGCTAGGAAAGACATGTCAGAAAAAGAGAAAGACTTACTTGTAAGAATTTTGTTAGTAAAATAAAAAAATACCAGAAGAATATAGAAAAGTCCTTTTAGTTCGCGCTGATTTGTTTCCCTTTGATTGTTCATTTTTTTCATTAACATCGCATCGTTTCTTCGATCGACTCCTTTTGAGAATAGTGGCACTCTTTCACGTCAACTCTTCATTTGGAGACATCTTTCGAAACACACTTCGTTTTGTCTTTTCTAAAGGCACATTTGCCTTTCAAATTAATATCTTCCTTGCTTCTGTTTTTAGAATTCAGTGGACTTCTCCGTCCAACGTAAATATTCAACCTCGAACACTAGTTGAAACTCCAACTTCTTTGAAGATTTTTACAGGCATGCTCTCTACATGTTCCTGTTTTTAACATTCTTGTTTTTAGGACTTTCTCATGTCCGAGTTGTGTCGACCGACCTCTTCACCTCGAGATTGTTTCAGCAACTGATTGAATTTCGCGGTTATTTCAACAGCTTCCGGCGTCAAACGCCCACGCTTCAGACACCCGACGCGTGCCATCAGCAGCAGTCATTCATTACAAGTTCTTATAAAAGGGGGTTTTAGAAGAAGAAGAAAAGAAAAGAAGAAGAAGAAGAAAATAAATTTCTGACACGCTCACTGCCACCATGTTATGGTATCTCCATGTTAGGTGAAAGATAACTCCAACACACGACGTTGTATTCTTAATGTGCCTCGAAGGACATCCTTTATTGAACTGCCGACGGAAGGGGGTACACTTTATTAGTCCTCCCTAAACGGAGAGTGCCAGTAAGGGGATGCTACTGGCAATAACATCACAGGGGGAGGATATATGAAATATTTATCGGCAGACTTGAGTAATCTTCCGTTTTGCCTCCCCATCAGAGCGTAGTTAGATTCAAAAATAAGTTTCCAAACTGAGGCAATTTAAAGTTTTGCCCAATCCAAAATGCTCCATTTTGGGGGGGAACTGGATGTTCCTTACATAAAAAACTGACTTTAGAAATTTATTAAAAAAATACATTTTTAATTTTAAAAAAAATTACAGACGTTTGGCGTATTCACTGGGACAGATTAGGCACAAGGTCAGCTTTTAATGTAGAAAAAATCAAGCTCCTCAAATAGGGGCACTCTGGATCGGGACGAAAATTAAAATTACCTCAGGACGAAAATTAAGATTACTCAAGTCCGACAACGAATATTTCTTAAAATACACAACACGAAAAATAGAATCTTCTGTGTTTATTAAAACGTATTGAAAAAAAAAAAGACGCACGTTATAAGATTTTATTTCATTCTGCATGTTGCCCTCGTGGGGAGGCAAGTAAATAGTGACACAAAAACATTTTAGAACGAGAATTCTGCAATGTTTCGTTTGATTATTAAAAAAGTTTTGTAAATAAAAACAACGCATCCTACATTGAAAATAAATATTTAATAAATATTTCTTAAAATAAATCTTTCCCTATTTAATAAATATTTCTTAAAATAAATCTTCCCCAATATTAAAAAGCGAGCTTTTGACGAAAACCCCCCCAAAACACAGCGTTTGTTTACAAAAACCGGTATGGTTAACCGGTGTAGACAGAATTTCGTCTCTTTTCATCTTTCCAATTTCCGGTGTCGTTATTCCCTGTATGATTCTTTTTATTTATACCGACATGCACAAAATCTGCGATACTGGTATATCGATGTTATCGATCTACAGCTCTTAGAAACATGCAGAATTTAAATCCGATCCTTCCCTCAGATCATATTTGAGATCTCAGTTTCTAACAGGTGTAAATCGATAACATCGACATGCCAGTGTCACAGATTTTGTACATGATAAATAAATAATCAAATATATATATATATATATATATATATATATATATATATATATATATATATATATATATATATATATATATATATATATATGAGAGAGAGAGAAAAGGATATTATACACTAAAAAAATAGCCGTCCCTGCACTGGTAAAATGAATTCCCCAAGCAGGAACAGTTTACACCACTTTTATCTTACCTTAGAAAGATTAAAATCAAGATATAATGATACTAAACCTTATGTCTAGAATCCTTATTAAAATTTTTATCAAAATCTATTACATCATCTTCATTTTAGAAAATGTCTAAAATTTAAAACTTAAGCTTAAGGAGTTTTAAGAGGAAATTAAAATTCAGGGAATCTTGCTTAATTGATATCTAATCACTAGGTCGAATTCAATGCAAATCTGAAATATTTGAAGTTTCAAATGTGTCCATATTATGCGCCCTAGTAAAGTAAATTTGTATCAATCAACATGGTACAACTTTGTTGACCGGCTTGATTCTGGTGTTGACATTCTTGCAGGAAGACCACATATAGTTGACAACATCCTTAAGTGAAAGTGATGTTATGGAACCGACTGGATTCGAACTTGGCACACCCAGGTCGTCAGTACGTATCGTTATCCACTTGACCACCGTCACCTCCCTAAAAACTTTGTAGAGTGGTTGGTGTATTATGTTGAGATGGGAGATAGCCATCGCTGTATTTATCTGACTGTGCTGGCTTGAAATGAAGAAGATAAGGTCACCAGAGTTCTAAATAGAATAGCAACGTCACCTCTCTAATAAAATCAACTTTTATTTAACTGGAACATAGGAATGTCAGACAAATTTGGTTTGGCACGCATGTATGAAAGTAATTAGTCTCGAGTCTATTGCCACCTCTCGTCAATGGCGACGAGAGGTTCTCACCTCTGTCATTGAGGCCTCACCTGGAACTGATTATATTTGGTGTGAATCAAGATTTGGGCGGAAATTAGGAAAAGGCATGCATGCATGCAGAGAAGTGCTCCAAAACGCCCACGTTACTAGCAAAGTTTGAACATAAGAGTGCATGCATGAGAGATGACATGTAAAATACAACAGAATAGATTTCAATCATGTAACTGCTATAACCTTTAAAATATTCCAAAGAAATTGAAATTTGGGGAATATTTAGTAATTGATGTCGAATACCTATTGTCACAAATATTGGGATTATCTGAATTGTCATGAAGCGCCTCCACCCCCTTTTTACCCTTTGCATAAAACTGAATATAGCCTACATTATGACCCTTCAGGCTTAGAAGCTTTGCTCCAAAATTCGTAATAATCGGTTAATTATTTCTCAAATTTTAAGTTTCTTTTTTCAATATTTTAAAGTACATTTGAAAATTCAAATATTTCAGATTTACATTGAATTTGACCCATAGTCATGAGACACCAATTAAACAAGATTCCCTGAATTTCAATTTCTTCTTAAGACCCTTAAGCATAAATCTTAAATTTTAAACATTTTCTAGAATAAAAATCGTGTAATTGATTTTGATCAAAATTAGTATAAATATTCTAGAAAGAAATATCATTATATGTTAATTTTAATCTTTGTAAGGGGGACATAAAAGTGGTGCAAAACTGTTCTGTTTGAGGAATTTTGCCCGTTTTGCGATGGCTATTCTTCTAGTTATTACATTTTAAAAAAACACTAATTCATAGTGAAATATAGACATATAAATAAATATTTACTTTGTTATGTCTTGATTATATAGCTGTATTAACCGGATGTTGCCCGGGATGCAGTGAAGTCATTTTAGTTTTTCATTGTCAGAAGAAATCATTCAAATTCTCAGATAATTTAAAAATAAATAAATATATAAAAATATTTATCCTTAATTTTGTACATTTTAAATTAATACTCACATTAGATATTGAAACATTTGAAAAAAAATGAAATTTATTACGAATGGAGATTTGGTATCTGTTTGTCTGAAGCCGGACCTATACTATTACTTCTATTAATATTGGTCTATCTCTTAATGTTCAATTTAGTTTATTTCAGACTAATGTACTATCTTTCAGTGCTCAATTAAGGGAGGAGGATAGTGTAGTATCAATTAAGGGAGGAGGATAGTGTAGTATCAATTAAGGGAGGAGGATAGTGGTATCTATTAAGGGAGGAGGATAGTGTAGTATCAATTAAGGGAGGAGGATAGTGTAGTATCAATTAAGGGAGGAGGATAGTGTAGTATCAATTAAGGGAGGAGGATAGTGGTATCTATTAAGGGAGGAGGATAGTGTAGTATCAATTAAGGGAGGAGGATAGTGTAGTATCAATTAAGGGAGGAGGATAGTAGTATCTATTAAGGGAAGAGGATAGTGTAGTATCTATTCAGTTGTTTTGAGATCATCCTCACAAGCATTACCTTCTCCTTTGGTCGGGTAGAATAATATCTATTCTGTTATCATAAGACCATCCTCTCAATCATTACCTCATCCTTTGGAGGAGGCCGTGTAGTATATGTTCATCATGATACCATCATCCCAGGCATTCCCTCCTCCTTCTTTGGATACCTGTTCTGTGGTCATGATACCATCCTCTCAGGTATTACCTTCTTTTATATTTGGGGGTGGGGGTAGTATCTCTTTTGTTGTCATGAGACTATCCTCCCAGGCATTAACTCCTTTGTGAGGTAGTGTAGTATATGTTCTGTTATCATGTGTCCACCCCCCAGGAAGTACCTCCTCATTTGGAGGTAGTGTAGTATTTGTTTTGTTATCATGTGCCAATCCCCCCCCCCCCCAGGCATTACCTCCTATTTTTGGGGAGGGGAGCCGTGTAGTATACATTTGTTCATCATAATACAATCTTCTAAGGTTAGCAAAAATATGTGACCCGAGCATTTATAATTTAAATAAAAACATTATTTAAATTATAAATGCTCGGGTCACATATTCAAAAGAATATAGTTACATTCATGTAAACGAGCAGTTTTTATCCGTGGAATTACAGGTAGGTAAAGAGATGATTAGCAGTTTGTGTGTCAGAAGTGTAAGACAATGGAGACGGATGCGAACTCAGATGTGGAGAAAGTATATTTGGACGACGATATTATATTGAGGTTGTTCATAAGTTTTGTTACCTTGGAGCAAAAGACGGAGCTAGCGCTAGTTAGGAACGGATGGCGTAAGTTCAGGGAACTTCTGCTATTGCGAACTAACAGAGCATTACTATTGTCGACCAACGGAAGAGTCGATCAGGCATGTGCACAAAGTGTGATGATGTATGGAAGTGAAGTTAGAGGATATGTGTTGCATGGAGAGAAATGATGATATAATGGATGTATAATGTGAGCCTAAAAGATGCTTAGATTTGATGACTTCAGGAGAAGATTAAATCTGGACAGTATGGGTGCAAAACAGGATCCTTTGTTGGGTTGGTCACATTGAAACCAAAGTGAGTGTTGGGTTAGTAGATGTAGGAGAGTTGAGGTAGCATGGTCAAAGGAAAATATAGGGAGGGAGTAATAAGGACGGATTTAAAAGACTGATAAATAAAAACCTAGTCAGATAGGTTAGTTTGGAAGTCAATTGCTGAAAGACATCCAACACATGCCAGCATGTAAAAGAGACATATAGAGTTATGAGAGAAGCTTGTTTGAGATCGCCATTTTGTAATAGGGTCACAGCGTCTGTATTCCTCTTACTGGCCTTGTTTGGAATAAAGAAAAGGATCACATAGTTTTCAGTTAACAGGACAAACTTCTTCTTTACAAATTAAATCAATTTTATTCAACAGTTTCATCAACACAAAATATGGTCCAGAAAGAGTTATGAAAACAAGAATATAAGACAAGTTGGTTCAGCTGACATGTATGTACTATCAAAATGGAATTCAGTCCATGAGTTCCTTCTCATCTAGCAACGTCATTGCTTAGAGGCGAGAAGAGAGATATACGACTTGTTACCTTGACATCTTAAACGGAACTATTTATAATTCGCCATGAAACTTCAGTAAAGTGTTGACATTTCTTCTTCTATTCATTTAACGTCATTTCTGCAACGGTTTATCCAGGAGGATGAACGTTCCACATTACAAATCCAGCGTAATCAATTCCCCTCAATGCTGAGCAAGTGTAGTGCTTTCAGAAAATCCTCTAACCTGATCTTTTGGGTTTGGTCAGATTTCACATTGCATATCAATCTGATCAATGATTTGCCATTGTGCTGCAGATGAGCATTCACTGTCATATATCATGACGCTTCTGACACAGCTGCTATACAACTTAGCTCGGATGTAGAGAGGGACAGTTTGCGATGTTATCAAAAGCAACAACAAAATTTCGCCCAAACTGCCTTCACTCTGTGACTGTACAGAGTTCACATCCACCACCTGAACTCAGCATATCTCATAGATAGCGGGAACAGTCTACTACCACCAAGGTATTGTCATCTATTGTTATGACCGTCAATAGGATGCGCCTGTCCCATGCATCTCCTACACTTGAAGTTGGGGTTCTGAGTAGGCACAGGTTACACCCTTCCAGCGCACACAACAAGATTAGTCAAATTACTTATTTCTATTATTGGGACTTTAATTCAGATCTTGTTTGTTATTTTCACAATGTTTTGGCCGATGTAAACTCTGATCTTCTTAAAGTGTATCTTTTTGAACTCATACGGAATTTCGAACTGAACCCTTTATTGAATCCATGTGGGTAGATTGGTCTAATTAGGTCAGCCATGACTAGGTAGAAATTTTAAATAATTTATATTTTATTCTTAGTTATTATCGTCTGTAATTAGGATTGAACCGTCAACCTTCCTGTCGTGTAGAACCGATTGATATTAAACACCTTTAAACATTGCACCATGGCTCCACACAAAATTCTGTATAGAGTTCCAAGTTCGACAGAAAGATTCCCGAGTTCGATAAAATATATCTGACGATGGTTAGAGGTTACATAAGCCGAAACGTTGTGAAAATAACCAGCAAGATAAGATTAGTAATCCAAATATTTAAAATAATACAAATTATCCATCCTTATCTAAAAAATTCTTAAACATAATATTCACTAATTCTCATACATATCTTTATTTATATAAAGTTAAGTATGGGTAAATGCTTATATATTTGTATGTACAGAATTCACTCACAAATATTTTAACCGATCATTATAAATTTTGGAACAAAGCTGCTAGGCATAGTGTCGTAATGTGGGCTATATTTAGTTTAATTTAATTTCATGCAAAGAGGATAAAAGGGAGTGTAATCTTTTCACGAAAATTCAGATACCGCAGATTTTTGTGAAATCAATTAATATTCCCCAAATTTTAGTTTCTTTAGAGTATTTTAAAGAGTTTTAGGGGCATAATATGGGCAAAACCTCTCATTTGAAAATTCAAATATTTCAGATTTGCATTGAATTTAATCCATATTCATTAGACATCAATTAAACAAGATTCCCTGAATTTCAGTTTCTTCTTAAGACCCTTTAAGCTTAAGCCTGAAATTTTTAGAGATTTTCTAAAATCATGTAATAGATTTTGATCAGAATTAGAATAAAGATTCTAGACATACGGTTTAGTAGTTGATTTTAATCTTCCTATGGGGACATTAAAGTTGTAGGAAAATTTTTTGTTCGGGGGAATTAATTTTACCCGTCCTGCGACAGGTATTATTCTAGTATTTTGATAATACACATTGTACATCTCGATGTATTTATTTTCTGCCATTAAGTAAAAGAATATATACAATGCAATCTTTTATTAAATACATATAACATGTCAAGTTTCCATCGTTAGAAAAATAAATAGAGATGCCAGTAACTTTAGTTGATGTGCATTACTAAAAATTATAATTCTCCCCAAATTTAAAATGTATTAAAATTCAATTCATATAAATTTTAAATACTTCTTGTGCATACATTCCCTAGGTTTTGAATTATGTCTAAAATATGACAAGAGTCAACGTTTATTGTTCTTATTCTCGTAAAGTTTTATCTATGTGTATTGAGATGTCTTTTCAGATATGAATTCCAGGCAAAAGCCTCTCCACATGTTTCACACCGGTAGGGTTTTTCTCCAGTGTGTGTTACCATGTGTTGTTTGAGATTTGAGTTGAGAGAAAACAATGCTCCACATAATTCACAAGGAAAGGGTTTCTCTCCGGTGTGAGTCATCCTGTGCCGTTTGACACTAGACTTGTGAGAAAATGTGGCATCACAGATTTCACAACAAAAACGCTTCTCTCCTGTGTGAGTCAACAAATGCTGTTTTAGATTGGAATTCCGGCTGAATGCAGTGCCACAATCTTTACACTGAAATGGTTTCTCACCGGTGTGTGTTCTGACGTGTTGTGCAAGATCAGAGTTATATGAAAATGCTAAGCAACAAATCGCACACTGCAAGGGCCTTTTTTTTTTCTTCCTTGAGTTCTTCGAGCTGATCTTGCTCATTCTGTTAGCAGACAGCTTGAACTACAATTGTAAACAAACAAAAACAAACGGTAAATAAAAATACATTAAGCATTGTGTAAAGTTATACAGATTTTTTTAATACTGTAAAATAAATAGAAAAATTTAATTTGAAGTCAGGCAAACAAATATAACATAAAAAAGACCGTTTACTTTACTGTTACTATAATTTGGTTTCTCCTAAAATGAAAATTAAATAAATGAATTTTTCATTTAAAATTGCACGATTGTTTGATTTTCAAAATATTTCACTTCAGTTATATATTTTTTCTTTCATTACTATTTCAACTATAGACACATATAATATTATAAGGTGATATAATATCTTGTTTACATATATTTTCAGTATTTACTTCAACAGTGTTCAATAAGCGAGTAGAGCTTAGTAGTAGTATGAAAATACATCTATGGCAAGTAAGCTACAAAGAAACGTCCGTGTTTTATTTCTGCGGGAATCATCAGGTTAAATGCTGATTTCCTGCAGGAATGAAACATGGACTTTTTGTGTAGCTTACTTGCCATAGGTATATTTTCATACTCGCCTCATAGTCCAGTAGTTAGAATCGCCAACTATCAACTAAATGGTTGTAGGTTTGATCCTTACATTGGGTGGCTGCTAGCCTAGTCGCACTAAAGAGCTGTGATACAGCGAAACAGTATGTCTGTGGAAAACTATATATATATATATATATACTAGAATACCCATCCCAAGACGAATAAAATTAATTCCCCTCTAGAAGACTGTCACTTAGAACTGATTATTACTTAGCACTTTTATCAATTGTACCACTGAAGGTTGAAGGTACGGACGATACTAAGAATACAATTACGAATTACTTAAGACGACTACACAGCCCTGGCTGAAGGAACGAGAGCCAACTACCCCGTTCCGTCCGAAATTCCATCCAGATTCAAAAGTTCAACAAAACGCAGCTGAATAAGTTTCAATCGACATTCAGGATGAGAACAGTTGTCCGTAGCATCCAAATAATACAAATTATCAATCTTCATCTCAAAAATTCCGAAACGTAATAAAAATTAGTGTGACTAAAAAAGATTAAAGAAATTAACCGTTTACAAAATTAGATATGTAAACAGTGGATATGGCAATCAGCCTATTGGAATAAGGATTATAGACATAAGGTTTTGATTTTCAAAGTCTGGATAAACCCAACGGTTAATATAATCAGGATTTGGGGGCAATTTTAATATTAAAAAAATCATCATCTGAAATAATTGTTTTTGGCAACAAATACTTTGTAAAATAATTTATTTTATTACAAACAATAATGAAAACGAATGAATCTTTGTGTAATTTGTATTATTGGATGGCTATTCACATTTTTATTTTTATTTTCACAACGTTTCGGACGATAGAACCTTTAATTTTCTTCAGATTCATTTGTGCAAACTCGGGAATTTTTCTGTTGAACTTGCGAATGTATACAGAACTTCTAACTGAACCCTTTATTTAATCTAATGTTCTCATTTCGTCAGCCATGACCAGTGTTATATAACAGATCTCACTCTATCCGGAACTAATGTTGGACAGCGACATGCTGAGCGTTCACCGTTTCCGGAGAGCTACAAAAAGGAAAACAAGAAAAGGGGCTTGGCGCTAGTTGGAGGTAGCCGCCATCTTTTTTTCCCCAGCTAGCGACCAACGAGTGAACACGTAGAAAAAAGGTCACTCCGTCGCCGTCGCCGCCGTCATCAAGAATTAAGATAACAACTTAACCGTCGCCGTCGCCGCCGTCATCAAGAATTAAGATAAACAACTTAACCGTCGCCATCAAGGAATTAAGAATAAAAAGAACGATCTTTGCTTTGGGGTAAATAAATATATTTGATTAATCCTATTCAAGTTGTCCGTGTTTCCTTGCAACCATACGCTTGTCTATCACACTGGTGTCAGAAGCGTACAGCAAGTTAAATATGGAGAACTACACGAACTTCACACGGGACGAACTTTTCACCCTCATTAGAGAGCAGAGAACACTATTGTTCAATTTGAAGACAGGGGCGGAACAGCCATCCGAACGTGTAATTCAAGAGGTTCAAACCGACTTAGACGACATGCTGGTGGCTTTAAGGCTGACTCCTTCAACAGCAACCCGTACGAATCAGAAGGAGAACGAGTATAGCGTAGTTATACGTCAACAGGCTATCCGGGACGTTCTCAAAAAGCAGAAATTATTCCGCCCGGGAAATGACGTGAACCAATTCATCACGGCGCTGAACAAAGCTTATACCATCCACGTCGCACCGGAATTGGAGAGATATCCCAGCCTAGAAGGCGAGTTCGTCAAATCTGCGAAAGATTTACTTGACCAGGGTATCTTTCAGCAGATGGTGGATTCAAAGTCAGACTCGTCCACTTTTGAGGAACTAAAGGAGTACTTGCAAGCGGCCCACGGCAGCCAGATGACGAGCTTCCAGCACCTTAGCCGAGCCTGGGACTTGGAGCGAATAGACGGCGAAAAATTACCAGACTTCGCATCTCGCCTGGAGAACACTTTGAGAGATGCTGCCGTCCACATTAAAACGAAATTCAAAAAGGATAAAAAGACAGACCTGACAGTGGACGGTCTGGTTTCCATAATAGGCGCGATGCTGATGAGCGAAAAGGTGAAAACCTGGACTCCAAATATTTACACTCACCTAGTAAAGATGATGGACAATCATTACAATGCGATCGGCATAGCTTGCGAGGCCCAGCGATACATCGATCGTGGTGTAAAATCTGACGTCTCCTCGCCACAAGAAGCCTACTATACACAGAAATCACAGCAGTCTTACCAGGATGAGGCGTCACTCAGAACGACCCTGTCACCCCAACTCAGTAGGCAGCCACACCAGAGAGGCCCCGTCAACCAACATCCGAAGCAAGACCGTCCGCGAGGTCGCAAAGGTCGCCAGCACAATTCACAGACCCTGTTATGCCGGAATTACCTCGGGGGTCGACCCTGCTTTCGCGGGCACAATTGCCCATTCCGCCACCCGCCTCGCACCCAAGCACAGGCTCATATCGCTGCAATGGATGATGACCAGACATTCATAACACAGGATTTTCCGTTCGGGCAGGACGAGATGTGATGCTTCGTTCGCCCGACCCTCACATCAGCCATCACGTCTTCAATTTTCAAGGACCTAACCACCATTCACCGCTCGTCCAATCCTCATTCAATATTGATGGTGTGTACTTCTCCGGCATCGCGATGTTAGACTCAGGATGCTCCACGTGCATCATACCGCTGTCCCAGCTTCCCAAGGAAGCTGAAAAATATATGACCCGCACTGATATTCGGGTGAAGGGTATCAATGGGAGCATAGCCGCCCTGGGTGAACTGACATGTGACGTCACGATTGGCAACCACAATTCCCCCACGTTCAAAAAAGTGAACGTGCTTGTTACAACCCAAAACACACCAATCCTGATCGGCCAGAATATCCTGCGTCACAGCACGCTCAGCTCATATATAATTGACAACCAAAATTCCACGGTAAAATTCAGGCGCACATTTCCCTCAGGTTCCTTATCACACGCCGCGACCATCGCGCCGCCGACATCGTCGACCCACGTTCCTGCATGTGAACCCCAAACTGCTGTATTCCAGAGTCTCAAGTCGGAACCTCAACCCAACGCCCAGACACTGGAAGATAAATTAACTTGGCTGAAGCAGAACACTGGGCTATCGCTGCCGAATCACCCAAACCGGGACGAATTGGAGGATACGGCGAACCTTCTTATCAAATTCGCTGACATCATCGGCTCGAATGACAACAAACCAGGGACGTTCATCCGACCCATCCGGATACCGACCAACGGCCAATCCCGCAGTCAGAAGCAACACCTGATCGCCCAGGCCTTGGAAGCCGATGTCGATAACGAAATCAGACGCATGGCGAATGAAGGCGTTATCGAAAAATGCAGTGACCCCAGGGGCTTTAACAGCCCAGTGTTCGCTGTGCGCAAGAAAAACGGTTCAATTCGCGTAGTGGCTAATTTCAAGAGAACACTGAACAAGGTCTTAGTCGATCTGGACCCTTACCCAATACCGAGGATAGACCATCTATTTAACAAGATCGGCAGGGGCAACACCTACTTTGCTTCTCTGGATCTTCGCAGCGGCTACTGGCAAATCGAAATCGACCAGCAGGACCGTCACAAAACCACGTTTACATGGAAGGACCAGTGCTACCAGTACACTCGCCTGGCCTTCGGTCTTACCTCTGCCGGACAGATCTTTTCAAGTTGCGTAGCGGAAGCTTTAGCCACAGTCAGTTCACGCGATAACATCTCGTCGTACATCGACGACAAGTTGGTACATGTAAGAACATTCAATGAATACATATTCGCTCTGGAACAGCTTTTTACCGCCCTCCGGAATTTTGGTCTCAAGCTAAACCCGGAAAAATGCTCATTTCTTGCACCTGAGGCGAAATTCCTCGGACGCATTATAACCAGTGACGGTTTCAAGCCTGATCTTGAATACGTTCGGGCTATCCGAGAAATGAAGCCCCCCAACTTTGAAAAAGGAACTACAAAGCCTTATCGGGCGGTTGGTATGGATTAGGCAATTCCTTGAAACGCGCTTGCAGGAACAAATCCGATTGGACACATTTTCAAAACTCATGTCTCCCATTCATGACCTCAACAGGGCCAATAAACCTTTTCTCTGGACTGAGAGTGCCGACAAAGCCTTCAGAAGAATCAAAGAACGGCTTGCCTCTCCACCAATCATTTCATTCCCGGATTTTTCAAAGCTGTTCACACTCACCACCGACGCTAGCGATGTCGCATGTGGTGCGATCCTAATGCAAGAAGCTGACAACGGGAAGAAGAATATCATAGCTGTTGCTTCACATGCATTCAACCCCACGGAACAGAACTGGTCCACGACGGAACGGGAGGCCTACGCTATCAAGTGGGCGATAATTAAGTTTGATTATTTTCTCCGAAACCGCCCCTTTGTTCTTTTCACCGACCACAGGTCATTGACGTATCTGGATCAGCGGGTATTTAATAATGCCAAAATACGGAGATGGCAAGAAGAAATTTCGTGCTACGATTTTGTTCTCGAATACATCGAGGGCGAATCGAACATTTGGGCTGACATGCTCAGTAGGGGTTGCGGGCAGAAGAAGGCCAAAACTCCGTATGACCCGACCCCAGCAGGCCAGACTTTCGAGCTAAGTGGGTCAGTTTTACGCATGTATATACCGTCTTGGTGCCTCAGCGAACTTAACGGTTTACGGTTGATTCCTAAAACTCACTCACCACAAGGCACCCGTGCACAAGAACACATCAGCAAGGCGTTCTTTGCATATCATTCGTCATCCTCCATCCCTACAGAGAGAATCTGCAATCACTTGGGCATTGCAGAAGAACAACAGAAGGATGAAACATTAGCGAAGATCATCAGTGCCCTCCAGTCACCCTCACCGGATAAACCACATATTGATCCCGACGATCACCGTGCTACGCTCTTCAATAGACACTTCCAACAATTTTTTCTGGAGCCAGGCACCTCCGTTTTGATGATTCGGGACAGCAACAACTCCCCCAAACTGGTTGTGCCATATAAACTTCGTGCCAGATACCTCTCGCAAGCACATGAAGGCACCAATCACTCGGGCATCACGCGCATGCAAGAACTCATGTCCAGTTATTGGTGGGAGTTCAAGAACCGCGACATCAAGGCCTACGTTGACTCTTGCGTAACATGCGCAAAATGCAAAGGGAACTATGGCAAACGCACCCACTGGCCCATGGGTCACTGCAAACGCGGAAAGAAACCATTTGAGTTGGTCTTCATAGACTTTGTGACAATGCCAAACTCGAAAGGAAAACGTTACATCCTGACAATTTTGGACAGCTTTAGTCGGTACTTCACGGCCATACCATGCGCAAGGGACCGTGCCATTGACGCAGCCCGTGGGTTGTATCAATTCTTCCTTCGACACAGGGAGATTCCACGGATTGTTTCATCTGACCGTGGCACACACTTCACGGGAGAAGTGTACAGACGATTCTGCGACCAGTTGGCTATCACGCAGGAACTCCACTGTCTGTGGAGACCACAGAGCTCAGGCAACATCGAGCGACAACATCGAACGATGAAAAACGCGCTATATATGCTATGCGAGGACAGAAATTGCGAGTGGACTGACGTCCTGGGATCTGTGGTCTCGTCCATGAACGCCACGATCAATAACGCTACCGGTGTCTCCCCCCATTACGCAATCACTGGTCGTCATCCCAACATTGGTTTACCTATGCTTCACAATAAACAAATCAGAAGCGACGATCCGGGGGCATATGGCATGGAGATCAATGCCCTGCTGAGGCAGGTTCACCACCATGTCACTCTGGCCAACGACGAGGCTGACCACAAACTTGAGAGGAATGCGCATAATCCTACTTGCAAAGACTCAATACAAGTGGGTGACAGGGTCTTACTTCATCGGCCACAATCAGGACCGGCCCGAGCATCTCATCTACCTTGGGTGGGGAATTTCACGGTCACAAAGTCAAATGATGTGATGTGCCAGGTGCAAGATGAAAAGGGTGATACAGCCTGGATCCACCGCGCACATATCAGACAACTGGCCCCTCGACCACCACACCTATGCAACACACCCTTACCCCTCTCACCATGTACCAACCACAAAAATCACGTCGAACCGCAGTCACCAAGGGACCCAGATCCAACTCACGACATACACCCTACAACATTACAAGAGGGCAATACAGACAGTACTCCGCTACCAGCGAGAATGACGAGAGGACGACTACATGCACGCTTCAAGGACTTTGTCATGAACTGAGGATATCCCACGGACTAGTTCACAAACCTGATTGAGATCTGAGGGGGCATTTGTTATATAACAGATCTCACTCTATCCGGAACTAATGTTGGACAGCGACATGCTGAGCGTTCACTGTTTCCGGAGAGCTACAAAAAGGAAAACAAGAAAAGGGGCTTGGCGCTAGTTGGAGGTAGCCGCCATCTTTTTTTCCCCAGCTAGCGACCAACGAGTGAACACGTAGAAAAAAGGTCACTCCGTCGCCGCCGTCATCAAGAATTAAGATAACAACTTAACCGTCGCCGTCGCCATCAAGAATTAAGATAAACAACTTAACCGTCGCCGTCGTCATCATGGAATTAAGAATAAAAAGAACGATCTTTGCTTTGGGGTAAATAAATATATTTGATTAATCCTATTCAAGTTGTCCGTGTTTCCTTGCAACCATACGCTTGTCTATCACACCAGGTAAAAGTGTTGAGTAACTTTTTTATTTTCTTCTAAGTTATTATCACCCGTGGTGAGGATTGAACCTTCATCCTCTAGAAGACTATTACTTAGAACTGATTATTACTCAACACCTTTATTCATTGTGCCACGGGTCCATGTAGATAGTTCTAGTATGAATTTTGGGAGCTTTAAATCTAATTTTGTTTTGAGATGTGTAGTATTACTACTTATTTCTTTTCTTTATCCTCAAAATGAATAGTTTTAATGATTATACCAGATATGTTGTGTATTTTTTGCCAGTGTAAATACAGGGTGTTGCAGCAAAATCCAACACTTGATAAAAAGTAAACGAAATACCAGGAGCTTGGTGAAGCCCTGGAAAAACGAAATCACTGTCGGACACCCCTACGTCTTCCAGCAGGACTCTGCTCCTGCACACAAGGTCAACACGACCCAGGCATGGCTGCCCAACAATGTTCTTCACCACTGGTCGCCAGACTTGTGACACCCCTCTTCACCTGACTGCAACTCCCTTGACTATTTCTTCTGGGGTGTGAACAAGACCAACAAGCACACCCACAACACGGTCGACTCTCTGAAGACTGCCATCGTGGAGGCATTCATCGCTATAGACAAAGACATGATCCCCAAAGCGTGTGACTCATTTTGCGCCTGCCTTGAGATTGTCTTCTCTGTTGGAGGCGATTACATTTAAAAATTATGTAGTATGCAAATCTAACTGTTGCTAAATAAACTGTCGTTTCTCTGTACATACAACTTTTTTTGTTGTCAAGTGTCGGATTTTGCTGTAACGCCCTGTATTATTTTTTTTTTTTTAATTTCCAACTCACTACTTACCTAGAGATGTCAAAAGTATGAAAAACCTGCATCCGGATGGTAGGCTGCAATCGGAGTTTTCAGGAGTGTGGAGTTATCCCTTTGTTCTCAGGTCCACTTTGCTCCGGACTGCCAGTGTTCCATCTATGAGATAAATAGAATCTGTCCTTTATATAATGATTGGCATGGTTACCAGGCGTTGCCCAGGAGTATGGACAACAAAATAGAACAGTTAAAAATTGTGTGCAACATCTTTCTTTTAAAACCTCCATCTCTCTCTCGCTATTACCCTCTCTATCTCTTTCCATCTATGTCCTCCCCATCTCTTCTCATTCCCATTTCTCCCCTTTCCCCTTTTTATCACTCTTTTCTCTCTCTATCATCTCCTTTCTCGCTTTCTCTGGCAACTGGAAAAGAATCGTTGACGAATTACTATATAGTAGCATTTAAAAATTGTTATAAATGCCGACCCCCCCCCCCGAATAATTCTGTTTCTGTTGAACCCCAAAAGAATGAATATTTTTTAAAAAGTGCCTATATTTTGTCCAAGGCAATACTGAAAAAGAATATATCAGCTTTGTTGGTGTTTCTTGGGTAGGTTTTTCTGTTAGCTGGACACACAGCCAGGCACACATACTACTCTCCTTTATATATTAGATTAATTAATGAAATTAAGAACTTGAAGCATACTGGTTCTTACCAAAAGTACTGTATTCGGCATTAAATTACCTGAA
Organism: Sepiola atlantica; assembly: GCA_963556195.1. NCBI lineage: Eukaryota > Metazoa > Mollusca > Cephalopoda > Sepiida > Sepiolidae > Sepiola > Sepiola atlantica. The sequence goes on along the minus strand of OY744525.1, from coordinate 96,612,362 downwards.
AAGGATTGATATACTCTAAAACAAACATAGGTTATATTAAAGCAGATAGCACTCAAAACGGCTCTCAAATTTTATCCATTAGTTTTGTCTGATCTGCAAACCCGTGAAAGGCAAATTAATACGCCATATTAATTTGTTGTCTGATTTTTGCAGATTTCTATTTTTATTTTGCAAATATTAATTTGTTTTCTGATTTTTGTGGATTTCTATTTTTATTTTGCAAATATTAATTTGTTTTCTGATTTTTGTGAATTTCTATTTTTATTTTGCAAATATTAATTTGTTTTCTGATTTTTGTGAATTTCTATTTTTATTTTGCAAATATTAATTTGTTTTCTGATTTTTGTGAATTTCTATTTTTATTTTGCAAATATTAATTTGTTTTCTGATTTTTGTGAATTTCTATTTTTATTTTGCAAATATTAATTTGTTTTCTGATTTTTGTGAATTTCTATTTTTATTTTGCAAATATTAATTTGTTTTCTGATTTTTATGGATTTCTATTTTTATTTTGCAAATATTAATTTGTTTTCTGATTTTTGTGAATTTCTATTTTTATTTTGCAAATATTCATTTGTTTTCTGATTTTTGTGGATTTCTATTTTTATTTTGCAAATATTAATTTGTTTTCTGATTTTTGCAGATTTCTATTTTTATTTTGCAAATATAGTTTAATTTTTTTTTGTATTCGCCTTTTTTTAAGCTTTTAGTATTTTGTTCACATTTTTTCTTCAAAAAGTTAAGGCATTGCCCCTAGATTCTATAAAGTCAGGTGGGGCGTTAAGTAGCTGCGCTCGTTCGCCAGTTTCTGTTGTATGGGTAAACTAGTGCGTTTGGTGGTAATTTGGGAATCGTTTCTGTCAGTGCTCGAATGTGGGGAGTAAAAGCATGTCCAGAGCACATACATTCAAAGAACGAGCGTTTCAAAATGACGAAAAAAGAAGTCTAAGTTCAAGTCATGTTTTTACAATGCAATATAATATATATATATATATATATATATATATATATATATATATATATATATATTAATGTTATGTTTTCATTACTTTACGTAAATTGTCAAGCCAAAAATATATATTTTTTTTACCGGTGTAAAAAGAGACAAACATTTTTTTTAAATTGGTTCTACAATAAGTTTCTGGAAATTAGCTATGGTTAGGAAATTGGTGATCATTTTACATTAAAGTTATATAAAAAAATGATCATCTCCCACTCTAAAATCTAAAATATTGTGTAAAAGAAACAACAAAAAACTGAATTCTCTAGCACAGAAAAAAAATCATTAAATGAAACTTTTCCCTGACTTAAGGTTAGGGTCAATTCACACCAACCCCACTGTGTTAGGGTTACGGTTCACTCTATAATAAAGAGCAATATTTTTCCTTACCGTCACATAAATGTTAGTGAGTAAAAAAACAAAAAAACTGCTGGACGAATACATTTTAAGTATTTAGAGAAATTGAGAAAGCAAATTTATTTTCATTTTTTTCTTTTTCAGTTTTTAAAACTTTTCAGTTTTCTCCCCGCCCCCCCCCCCTCCCTTACACACACTTTTTTAAGTTTACGGTTTCAGACGTTATTTTATACTTTTTGCACACTCATTTAATAATTTTCTTCAAATCTGTAGGGAATCAACTTTATTTACTTTTTCGTGAGGAAGTTTTTTCAACTTTATTTTTGGGGGGTGGGGGGAGGGCTAAAGAAAAGTTGTTGCTTCGTTTCGTTTATTATCCATTTTGTATTGTTTCCTCTTACAATATTAACCTAAACCTAACTGGCAGCCATATGGATTTAGGGTTAGTGGTAAGGAAATGGTTGTTAACTGCCCTAAAACGCTAGAACATCATATGTTAAATTTATATATGAATAGAAAGAAATCTCGGTAATTTTATAGAACCATTTGGAAATGTACAACAGTTTTTATACCCTCATCAAATCAATCCTGTGGGATCTGGAAGCTCCAAGGCCTTTGCAAATTATCACACCGTTTTTTTCTGAATACACCTATTGCCCTGAGCGACAGTTAAATTCCATATAGGAACCAAAGTTGTCCTACCCGGATCCATTCCGAGATGTATTTGAAACATCCAACGTGGAAAGAAATTTGGAAGAAATGTTTGCTGTAGACATAGCTGCTGCCTTCCTTGACGATGAACTAATTGGTGACTATGACAGGAGTAAAATTGATAGCTTTAAGGAATCTATTGAATTCAGAGACAATTCATATTTGGTGGATCTACCTTGGCATAGAGACAAAAACGATTCTGTTCCTTCCAACTACCAAGTCGCTCTTAAAGTGCTTGACAGAACAATGCTTTCTTTGGATAAAAAGAATTTGGATAGGACCTATACTGATATTTTTCATCAGCAAGAGTTCGAAGGAATCATCGAAAGAATTGAAGCTGCCCTACAAGATTTTCACGCGTATATTTGGATACCCTGTAGATCGGTTTTCAAGTTTGGTCAACAGGTAACTACTAAAATCAGACCTGTTTTTAACTGTTCACTAAAGACTGGGGGGGGGGGGGGTACTCCCTCGATGAAGCATGTTATCCTGGTGTGAATATGATGAATAGCATGTTTGAACTTTTGCTTTTGTTTGTCACTAACAAATACGTCTTATTAAGAGATATAAGGAAAGCCTTTCTTATGATCAGACTCAAGTCTGATGAGGACAAAAATAGATTTTGTTTTTGTGTGAAGGATGGAGATAAGTTGCTTTGTTTTCGATATTGTACATTGATATTTGACTTCAATGCCAGCCGTTTTATTTTAAATTATGTTCTCAAGCACCATGTCAGTTGTTTTACAAATGATGCATGTACTGAGATGCTGAAAAATCGATTTTATGTCGACAACTTAGGCATGACGAGCAATATCAGCCTCTATAAAAATGCAGTGCTTCGTTTGCAAGAAAGAAATTTCCAGCTGAGGTCGTGTAATTCAAATTGTGAACCCCTACAAGATTTAATAAATGAGGATGGCAGAATTGTACAACATGGTTGTGAATATGAGAAAGTGTTAGGGTATATCACTATCAGCATTGCTAACACTTCAGTTCAGAAGAACATATTCTTTGTGCTCCGGTTATGATTAAAGCAAAAATACTTCTTTGAAGATTGTGGTTGCTCAAGTTGAGTTGGGATGAGGAGGTACCACGTGACTTAATGACGATCTGGTCGAATTTGCCCAAGGACCTTTCTGAACTAAGTGATCTGTTTTTCACAAGACAGGCTGTGGACTCTGACAGCCAACTGAGATTATATTTATTCTTATATTTGTTGTCTATGGCGTGCAAAATGGGAAATCCCATATAATATTTTCTAAAGTTAAAGTAGCTCTGATGAAAACAAAAACATTACCTATGATTGAGTTGCTTGCTGTGTATATTGCATTCAAGACTTTAACCATGTTACTGGGGTCCTACTCTGGTATCAACATTGAGAACATCTTTGTTTCTGTGGATGCGCAAGTTGTATTATTTTTGCTTCTCACAGAGAATATTAAAGCAAAAAGTCTGTATACCAGGAACAGAATCAGAGACATTCAAGAAATGAAAGAGAAGTTGAGTAAGGAATTTGGGGTCAACATTCATTACAAATATGTCCCCTCTGTTGACAACCCAGCTGATCTTCTTTCCTGTGGTATCAACCTAGAAAAATTTAAGCAGAAATTGGACCACTGGACATATAAGCCCACATGGCTCGTTGAGGAACCTGAAAGCTGGCTTACAGGTGTGCTGAGCTGTCTGAGCCCTGAAAACAAGTGTAGTGTGGAAAACGTTTTCCATAATACATTGAGTGAAGCTATTGGGGAACCACTGATTCCATTTGACAAGCTAGTTCGTGCAACTGCCTTCATTTTCAAATTTGTAAATGTATACAAACGACAAAAGGAACAATCCGATCCAAAACAGGCAGCATTAGATTACTTACTAAAATTGATGCAACTACAAGCATTTGATAAGGAAATTGTCTATTTGAAGGATCCTATTAACAAAGAAATTCCTTTGCTGGTTAGGAATCTTAACGTTTTCATCGATTCTGACGGGATTTTGCGAGTTGATGGCAGAATTGCGAATTCAACAACATATGAATATAATTTGGTCTATCCTATTTTAATTGCCAAACATCACCCTCTTACAAAATTATTAATCATTGATAGCCATCATACAAACATTTGGGTATGACAGTGACCAAAATTGAAATTGTCAGGATATTGGGCTCCACAGGCAAGGCAGTCTGTGAAGACTGTGATCTCTAATTGCAATACTTGTAGAAAATTCAACAACCTAGCTTTCAAGTACCCCAAGTTGACAAATTTGCTAAAACACAGAGTGAGGTTATAAACCCATTCCAACACATTGGCATTGATTACATGGGTCACATCTGAGTTCAAAGAGATGGAAAGTCTCATAAGACGTATTTACTGATTTTCACATGTATGAACATGAGAGCTATTCACATTGAACTTGTGCCTGATATGAGCACACAAATCTTTGTCCAATTTTCTAATATTTATGGAGCACCCAGTCACATATACAGTGACAATGCACGTTCTTTTAATGCAGCTTTAGCTGATGATGTAATAAAACATCCCATCAACAGTAATGAGTTCTGTAACTCATATACAAGCTTTGTCATCAAACATATAAAAATACCTTTATACTCCCCTTGGATTGGAAGTATTTGGAAAAGAATGATCAGGGTGATAAAATCCTGCCTATTTAAAACACTTGGCCGATCCAAAATCGGTTATTTTAACCTTCTAACCGTCCTATCAGACATTCAAAAAGCAGTGAACTCCAGACCTCTGACCTACAGATGTTGATCTGCTCCCCTTAACACCCAACTGCTTCATTCATCCAAACATAAACTGTGAGCTCTCCTTCCAATCTGACACACCCAATTTGTACTTTTTTAATAGGGAATTATTTTACCTAAAAGAAAAGGCTACGAAAAAATATATAAAGAAGGGATCCTTAAAATGATTTTAAAGAAAATAAATGACATATTCTTCATTTTTAGTGTAATAAATAAATAAAAAGATCAATATTTGTATTTAGTTAGTATTCTTTCGGTCTTTTTTGTTGTAGGGAGTCTGTTGCCACCTGGACTTAGGGTTAGTGGTAGGGTTCCAGTACTTTTTTTTTTTTAGAAGTAGTTTGGAAGTGATGTTGTTGAAATAGAAGAAGATGGGCGATGATGTTCATACGAACACGGGTACAAATCAGAAATCAGCGGAAATAAACTGGCGAAAGGGTCGGGTTTTCCAAATATTTGTCTCCACAAGTTATCGTCTACATGTCTCGGCGAAGTCCGTAATTTGTAGGCGAAATTCGGGAATCTCCATTCAATTTTTAGATGACTATTCTACATTCGTACTATTATATTAACTTCCTAAAATTGTAAACGTAAATTTAATTTTAAAACTACTTAACGTAGTTTTTGTTTGTTTTACAAACAAAAACGACCCAAATTCCGAAATATTTAAATAATCTGTAAGTAAAGTGACATTTTACAAAAATTTTTTCATTTATAAATTTGTAATCGAAAATATATTTTTAAAAAATCGACTTACCTTTTTTTCTCGAAATATTAAATCCTCAAAACAACTACAGTTAACAAACAAAAACAAGCAATAAAGATTGAAAAAAGGTAAAATTAATAATAATATGTTGCTTTTTTAAACTTTTAAATATGCATTTTTTCCAATTTCGTTTTGGTCATTAAGATTGAAGTATCTTTCTAATCTTAGAAAATAGTCTCTAAAGATTAAAAAACAAAAATAAACAGAATGATAACATCAACACAGATGATAACCGGTGTAAATAGTAATCTGTCCCGTTTGGTAAATATAGTCAGACATCATGTTTGGTTTGGTTTGATTTCATTGTTTTACGGCATATCAAATATTTTGGGGTCTCTTAATGTCGAATTGAGTAATTTTGGTGAAAATTTTTTTTTTCATTAATGAGTCAACGTCTTACTATCTTTGTGGTCGGGAATTAAAACAGGAGGTTGTCTTCATAAGCACTCTAGATGTCCCACAAAGCCGATAGGGTTTTTATTTCTTCTTTTTACTTTTATTCACCCCAAACAAGGCATATTGCCACTGAGATGTAAGGGGCTACTGTGATTAGGGGCCAGATTTAAAGGGGGCATTCTAATTGGGGAGTTGTGAAGCAAGATGTTTGTTCACATTACATTTAAATTTCTGCGGAAAAAGGGAGGAAATTCCAAATGCGAGCAGTCTGAGGAAAGAATCTATTAGAGTAGAAAATCTCCCGGCCTATAGGGACCTCTACAGTGAAGGGGTGGGATTTTGTTGCACTTGTACCCCCTTGATATAAATCGAGGGGGTACAAGTGCAGTTAGTTCATTGGAGCTGCAGCTTGGCAGACAGTACTAGACCTGAAATTCTCTTTTGCACCCTGCCCAAGAGGGGGAGGCTAATAGTTAGTTCACCAGCACAGATATGACAACACTACTTTATGCACGTGTGAATAATGACTTGTTAGAGATATAAGATACTGGCAGGTTGCCACCCTCTATAGTGACAAAAAGTCTCCTTCAATTCAACTAAAAATTCAACTAATTTCCAATGGGTTGAACGTAAAATTAGTTCAAATTACTAAAAAGAATCTAGAAAAAAAAACTGCTGTAATATTAAGTTTACAACCCTCACAGTGCAGACGTTGATTTTACAAATCAGATCAGTGTGAATATATGTGTATATGCATGTGTCCGTTTAGTGTGTATTATTGTATTTGGTGAGGAGTGAACAATTTCCACATGTTTCTGTATATCAATTATTTTTTGTTGTTATGTAACTGTTCTTTTATGTATTTTTATGTTTTTCTTTTCTTTTTCTTTACTTCTTTTTATCATTTTATCATTATCATTAAGAATAATTAAATTAAAGAGTTGGGCAGAAGAATACCTTATAGATAAGTCACCGCTCCTGCTACCATTTGTATATTTTTGGGTTTGAAAATTATGCAATAAAGACGTTGTTTTATTATTATTATTATTATTATTATAATAATAATAATAATAATAATAATAATAATAATAATAATAATAATAATAAAACAATTTATTATAATTTGGTTGCAACATGGAGGTAGTTTTCCCCTTGTTGCAACGTGGAGGTAGTTCCCCAAGTTGCAATATGGAGATAGCATTTGGGTCAGCTGAAACCCTGTATGAGGGATAAATAGTTATTTGCTTGGTTTAAGATTGTTATGGGGGCGCTTAGATCTGTAGCAGTCACCAATAGGAACTACTTTTGAATGCGTAATCACTGTCCCTGTGAGCTGGCTTGTCCAATCAAATCACAGGGCATAGTAATATCGTTAGTTCCCTAAGGGACTACTTATGTCCCCTTAGGGTTCGAGGAAAAAGATGAGACGACCTCCTGGCACCAGCTTGGACACATCGCAGAGAGCACCAGCGAGGAACGAGGAAACGCTCTCTCTCCCGCCGCCACCTTCATCACTTGACGACTACTACCATCTTCACCTGAAGAAATCCATGGGCGCCCCTAAGAACTCTTAGATTCTTCCTCTTCCTCAAACGGACACCGTCCCTCTCTCATCTACCTATACCAAACGGTATAGGTAACCTTGAGTTAATAAAACCCCTTTTTGTTACAGAAATACTTTTCGTTGTTCCGTTTCTTTACGAGAAGATAAAAGGATAACCCCTTGCATCCTCTCATCATTCCTTTACAGATCTTCCAGCTTAGATATTCCAGCCTGAAGCAACTCTTAGTTAAGAAAATGGAGATCCATTAGTTACCTCAATAACGTTGAAATCGTTGTAATTCTTTATGATTCTGAGAGAAGAACTTCTCACACACGAAAGAAGAACACAATATATAATATAGCATTCATTAAAAGCAATGCAACTGTAAGTTTTACCATTATTTAAGGAAACATAAATAAAAAAAACCGCCGTCGGAAATCACATGAAAAAAAAAGCACTGATTGTTTTCAATATTTGGTAAAAAAATTTTGCTGATAATTTTTAAGCTCTGTAAAGTGGACTTTTCTGTTTTCTTTTATACATTTACCGTTACTTTTCCTTGTTCAGGGGTCAGATGTTTTCTGGTATTATGCGAACTCACTCTCCACTTCTCACGGTTCAGCAGATCAACTGTATCCAAATTCCACTCTGTGTGGTCTTGTCCAATCGCTTGCTTCCAAGTTTTCCTTGGCCGGCCAACCTTCCTGCAATTTAGGGCATTCATGCTTCTGAAAGGGTTTATCCAGGAGGATGAACATTCCACATGACCATACCAGCGTAATTGATTCATCCTTAGAATAACCTCCATGCTGGGCAAGTGTAGTGCTTTCAGCAAACCCTCTGACCTGATGTGTTGGGTTTGGTCAGATTTCACATTGCAGATCCACCTGATCATTGCGCTGCAGATGGATGAGAGAGGACTGGGTAAGGCCCAGCATTCACTACCATATATCATGAAGCTCCTGACACAGCTGCTAGACAACTTACCCCAGATATAGAGAGGGGCAGCACTTGAGGTTATCAAGAGTAACAACTCACGAAATTTTGCCCAAGCTGCCTTCACTCTTGTGGCTGTACGAAGTTCACATCCATTATTTAATCCATTATATTTAATGAAATGTATTAATTATATTTTGATGTAATAGTTATTTAATCTTTGTAAAATTTATATTAACAGAATACTAAGATTATCCATGACCACTACCACTATTTTACTTTGATTTCATTCGAAAATCCATAAACTGGGAAATATCTGTTATTATAGTCTTTTGGCATAACTAAAATAAGCCAATTTACCTCTATATTATTAGTATTATTATTATTATAGAAGTAAAGCGACTTTTTATTTTGCCATCAAATTTATTTTTTATTTGAGTATTTAGTCAATATGTCTTGAATAATCCCTATACATAGAAATCGAAAAAAACTCGAGGGCGGTGTCTCGTAGGCATTCAAACTCTCTCCATTTTTTAAAATGTTATTTTGTTTTTTGCTGGGGGTGAGGCATCCTACCGGAAGCCATACATTTACCCACTATTTCAGAGACTCCAACCAAGAGATTTTTTTAGGATTCTAACCATCACTTTAAGCACCATTATTTGTATCTCTCTTGCACTTGTTTTGCCGGGTATATTCGCTAAGTAGTTTTTGAAATTCCTTTTCATGAGCCCAGTAGCTCCAATAATTACTGAAAAATTCCAGTTTCATTTCATGTCGTACATAAGACCTTGGTATTCAGTCCCCTTTTCCTTCTCAGCTCTGTTTAAGCCAACATCATTATGGACACTGGCTTCTTAATCTTTTTGGTGAAGGTTGCTCCGCAATATTCATATTGGAATTATTTCTCTCTTAGTTGCAACATGGAGGTAGTTTATGATCAAGGTTTATTTTTAAAAAAATTATTTTCTCTTTGCCTTTTTTGGGAATGAGGCATCATACTAGATGTGTTCTATTGCAGAGACTCCATTAAGAAATGCATTATGAGAAAACATAAAATCACAAAAATCGCACTGAAATGTTTTTTATCCAGTGTGTACCGATATAAACGTTTTGACAAATGAATGCGAAAAATCAGCTTCACAAAGCTCACAGCAATAACATTTTTGTGTTTTTATCCTGATCTTCTCTTTTAGGATCTCATTTGACGTTTTGTTTGACTTGTCAAACTTAGAACAGTAGTAGCAATTTTTTTGTGTGCGACTAACCATGGCTGTTTTTTTAGGCCTCAGATATTTATTTTTGTTGTCACTGCACATGGTGGATATAGAGGGGCAGGACCTTTTTTTTATCAAGGTCTGATGACTGGAGTGCTACTTTCAGAGGCAGAAAGGTCTACACCATTGCTTACCTCTTTCTGCCTGGTGTGTAAACGGGTTGAGTATCTTTTTGTACTGGGTGCCGGCCTGCCAGTATTGGGTTTTGTTTTTGTTCATCTTTTTCAGAATTTCCTCATTGTCAACGACATCTTATTGGCTATTCAAAGCTATCATAAATTAAGAGAGGAAGTACCCACATCCACAACCTGAAGGGACGTGTTGGATGGCCTGAAGAGACGGCATACTGTTATGAAGTGGTTATTCCTGAAACGCTTCGTGCATACTCTCCCGAGTGACACGTTACAAAACCCTTTTATGTACCTCAGTTGGTCCAAGGGAAATAACTCAAATTCAAAGCGACAAACGCTACATCCCTTCCCACCTACCAAACAGTCAGATTTTATTATATACATATATATATATACATAGTCCACGTGTGTGTGTCTGTGCATGTGTGTGTAGGGTTACCATCCATAAGTTCATAGTTCGATATGTACAATGTGTGTGTGGAAGGTCTCTGTGGATCTGCTCTGATTTCAAGGGGGGACCCTTTAAACAGATTTAGTTGATTCGACTTGTCTCAGTCGAAAAGGACTTTTTTTTCTAAGACAGAATAGAAGTTTTACTCACTTTTTTTTTATCTGATATAATCCTCGAGCCGTATTGGTGAAAGTCGTTTCCGCGTTGGATTGCGTCTTACCACTGATGGGTTATGTTTTGGTGTTTTCGGTTTGGGCGGTACTCGCGTCTGGCACTCGTGTCTGGAGTCTGTGTTTTCCTGTTGTGGATGTGAGTATAACTCATCTTCAGAGTCTGATTCTACACTTTCTCTGGGAGGGCTATCTGGACTTATTCGCTTAAAGAGAGAGGAATTTCGAGTGATTTGGTAATCTTCTCTTTGTGCTGTCACCATGCTACCCTTTATACCGATAATCGTCAGTTGTTTCAGGTCGAACGGTGGGGATAGCTTGTTGAGTACTTTGTCACCTAGGCAAAGAGGAGAGGCCTTTGTCTTTCTTTTTGTGTCGGCATAGGTCTTAATTTTCCTCTTCCCTGGTGCATCATTCTCCACTATGTGAGTGTGAATCGACTTTGGCATGGGTTCTTTCAGAACAGCAGGTATGCCGATTTTCATCTTCCTTCCAGTGAGAGCTTCGAATGGAGATGTTTTGGTTGTACTGTGGGGAGTGGCCCTGTATTGCCTTAGAAAATGAATTAGTTGGGTTTTCCAGTTCAGGCCCTCCACAGTGGTGGCGCGAACATACTTGTTTAGGGTTCTCATGAACAGTTCGACCTCTCCATTCGCCTCTGGCCACGCAGGGGTAACTCTTCTGTGGCGGAATCTTCGAGGGTGATGGACTTAGGTATGGCATGGTTAGCCACGTATCTTATATATGCCTCAGCCGAATTGTCTCTCTCGGGTTTGTGGTGAGGGTGTCGGCTGAGGTAGTCGGCGGGGTTCTGGTCATCTTTTCCCGGCTGGTATACCAATCTATACTCATATTGCATGAGGCGTAGGCGCCAGCGTTCGATTCTGGATGTGGCTGGTTTAAGACTTTTTACAATACCGAGATGTGATTTGTGGTCAGTGGTGATGGTGAACCTTGACCCATACAAATAAAGATGAAAATGCTCAGCAGCGTATACAACGGCTAGCATTTCTCTCTCCGTCTGCAAGTATCGCTGTTCCACATCTGTGAGAGAACGGCTGGCATAACACAAGACTTTCCCGTCTTGTGTAAGCATTGCCCCTAGTCCAATGGGGTCGCGTCTACCAGGATATTTGTCTCCTTGTTCTGATCGAAGTAGACCATAACTCCAGCTCCAGTCAGGGCCTTTTTTAATTTTATCACTGCCCTCTCTTCTGTCTCTGACCACCTCCATTCTCTGTCTTTTCCTGTGAGTTGTCGGAGTGGCTCGGTGACAGTGGCATAGTGTGGGATGAACCTGGCCACATATTGGACCATGCCCAGGAATGAGCGCACTTCTCTAACGTTGGTGGGTGATTTGCAGTTTGTAATTGCTGCAATTTTGACTGGGTCTGGTGACACTCCTTTTTCGCTGAAGGTATGTCCAAAAAAAGTGATCTGTTTAACCGAGAAAAGGCACTTTTTCCTGTTTAGTCTGGCCCCGGCATTTTGTAGACGTTCCAGCATGGACCTCAAACTGGCATCATGTGAGGCTTGGTCACGTCCGTAGACGATAATGTTGTCTGAGAGGTTTTTGACTCCTGGAGTGCCCCTCAAAAGATCCGCAATGGCATTTTGAAATATTTCAGAGGCTGCATTTACTCCGAACAATAGTCCCTTGTATCGGAATAGTCCAGCATGTGTGGTGAACGTGGTGATGTATCTGCTGGACTCCCCCAGCTCTAATTGGTGGTACGCGCTAAACATGTCTAGCTTGCTGAACACCTTTGAGTGGTTTAAATCTGCAAACAAGTCATCCACAGTCGGCATGGGATGTTTGACCCTTTGAATAGCTTTGTTTGCTTTTCGCATATCTATGCAGATTCGCACGCCACTCGGTTTTTTGGGGACTATCACCACGGGACTTACCCAGGGGGTAGGCCCAGTAACATCCTCAATCACGTCCATCTCCTTGAGGCGTTTGAGTTCCGACTCAACGTCCTTCCTCACGTGGAATGATATTCTCCGTTGTCTCTGTGTCACCGGTGGGACCGAAGTATCAATGTGCAGCTTAACAGTGGGTCCAGAAATCTTTCCCATCTTTCCGTCGTATAATGAGGGGAATTCATCTGGGATCGATGTTGTCACATTAAACGTAAAATTAAAGGATATCATACCCAGTGCCTCAGCAGAGTGGGCACCGAGTAGATTTTGTAGATCGTGTTTTCATTGTTGATGACGAACATTTTTGCTTTGCAGCGTCTTCCTTTAAATTCGATGGAGGTAGTGATGAATCCACGGGCTGGCATGGCTTTCCTGGACCGATAAGCAAATATCTGTGTAGCTGTGTTGTGTATTTTCGGCCTGTACTGAAGACCATCGTATGTGCGTCCAGACATTATATTTACACTGGCACCGGTATCCAAAACGAAGGTCACTGGGGAGTCATTAACGAGGATGCTGGCTGTGGGTGTTTTTGTCGACGTGGGAGTTTTTACTGTGTAGACAGACTCATCACTCGACGTAGAAAGTGATTCAATATCATTTCGATATTAGTGATAAATTTGTCTTACCGGTTTTGAATTGCATACTTTTGCGAAGTTGTTCTTTTTCCGGCAGTTCCTACATTCTTGTCCCTTAGCAGGACACGTCACATGTGTTGCTGAGTATCCACAGTAGTGGCAGACATGTCCGGCGTCTTTGCCACGTGGCTGGGTCCTCGGAGTAAACTGGCGATTACTGCCTTGTGTGTGTCCGTAGTTGCGTTTTTCGTCGGTATTTCTTTTTTCTTTTTCTCTGTGTGTGTACTGCCTGCGATCTCGTTTATTGTTATGGGACGACAGGGCACTAACCACCTCCTGTCTTTCGATGTCTGCGGCACGTGTGCGAGCTAATTCAATTGCTCTGGCCTCGTCTAACACTTGTTTGAGTGTGGAGTTGTCGCGTAGTGCCCTTCATCTAACCTTAGAGGGTGAACAGCCTTGGGCGATCTGTGCGAGTATCTCCCGATCTGTATCCACGAAATCACACGTGGATGCTAGGGTCCTCAATCTCACATGAAATGAGTCTAGACTTTCGTCAACATTCTGCGATGCGCGTCGAAATTTGAATATCTCATAAGATATATTTCTTTGCGGTGTGAAATAGTCGGTCAGTGACTTCTTTGCTATTTCGTAGGTGTTTGGTATTTTTGATCTATCCGATTCGACGGTCGCACAAACAAAAGTATACAAAAGTATCTCCGTAAAGTTGTGGAAAATATCAAAAACTTCGTCTCCGGCGAAATGAAGTAGACACGCTTTCTTCTTACCGTCATCTTGAATATCTAAAGCTACGAATAGATTCTTAAGTTTGTCCAACCACTTTTGCCAGCGGATTCCATTAGTGCTCGGATTTTCGTGGACGCTAAAACTTGGAAAATTGGATAGACCGTTGTAAGACATTCTGTTTCGTTTTTGTTTTGTGGATATTTCTTCGTTTTTTTTTTTTGTTTGTTTTATTTTAATTAAAAAAAAACGTGAGCTCGTATGTTCGATTACTCTGTGAGTTTTTTCGTTTAAATTCTCGTCGCCAGTTGTTATGAAGTGGTTATTCCTGAAACGTAAGACAATACACAAGCGAAAGGAAAGATCAGAGAGAGACAGACATGTTGTTACTCGTCGGCAGCTTCGTGCGTACTCTGCCGAGTGACACGTTGCAAAACCCTTTTATTTACCTCAAATGGTCCAAGGGAAATAACTCGAATTCAAAGCGACAAACGCTACACATATCATTTGTTTTATGAATAATTGGTCAGGTTTTACTTCATACAACCAGTATTCTCATGTCAGGGTATCCTGATAAACCTTTGTACAGAGAGACTGAAGACACCCGAGGATGGCATCTAGTGTGTAACTTATGTTGCTTCAGATCAGATTTAAAATAGAATTTAACTGGACACTCATCATTTTTCTTGGGCATGTTTTATCATTTGCTTTTTAAGTTTTATTTGAAGGAAAAGTCATTACAATGAAACTATTTTTTTCACACTTTTAAAAATGTTCCTTTCTCTTAATTTTTCTGGGAATGGGGCATCCTACTAGATTCAGAGACTCCATCCGAAAGATCTTCTTTGAATTCTAACCGTTTCTTTAAGTGCAATTGGTTCTCCGGGTACATTTATGAGGTAGGTTTTTCTTTTCTTTTTCATGAGCTTAGTGGCTGCTATCATTACTGGAATGATTGAAATCTTCTTAAAGTTCCAGTTTTTTTTCATGTCGTACATAAGACCTTGGTGTTTAGTCTCCTTCTCCCTCTCAGCTCTGTTTAGGCTGCCATCATCAGGGACACTGACTTCAATAAGGGTTGCTACCCTTTTCCTCTTGTCGCATATCACTATTTCAGGTTTAACAGCTACATTTTCTAAGTATGTAGTGTAGGGATTGAATAGACTGAATGGATGGTGTATGAATTATTTCCCATGGTATATGTTCCCAGGACTTTCTGCTACACTGGATGTTCAATTTTCTGCAGATGTTTGTTTGAATATTTGGTCATGGTGTACTTGTAAGCTTTTCGACCTGTGTTTGCTCCGCCATTTTGAATGGCAGTGAGACATAGGCCCAAAACGCTTCTGACTTGTAACGGCTGCAGCTTAATAACCATGCCATGATTAGGTAGATATGCAGCAGCAAACTAGAGGAGAGAATCCCTTCAGCCATGCTCTATCAGAAGCTTGATATTGATGGGATTTGGGATGCCTTACACGCTCGGCATCTCGGGTAGTTTGGTCATGTACAGCATTCCACCTCATGCATCAACTCAATAACACACATGGATACCCCAGGTACTAGGATGCATGAAAGACCAAAGAAAACCTGGCTTGAGTGCATGCGAAGTGACTTGAATGTTTGCAACATGACTGGTATCAACTCTATGGATCAGACCGCATGAAAAGCAGGCGTGAGATGTTGCCTGGTGTTGCCCACCTCAAGAAGCTCTGTTCATGGAAATCTTGCTTGACGCTGGACACACAGAGGAAAAAAGAAAGTTATTTTTAGTTGTGATAGCAAAGCCAGTTCTTGCTGTGAATGTTTTACCAGAAGGAACCGTAGTTCGAGCACCGTCCATGAAAGTAACAATAGAGTAGAGAGAGACTAGCGACGTTTCTTTTGTGATAAAGGGATTGTAAAGAACAGAAGATATCATTCACCCACTAGATTTCGAAGTCGATTTTGAACTCTGTCTAGGCAAAAGAGAGTGCTCTGAGCGGTACCTCTCCAGATGTGACTTAATAAAGACACTGCACATATACGATGCAACATGCATATCTTTAACAATTGTAACAGCTAAGCAGCTGTAAAGGCAGCTATGGATAAACTTGATACCTGCTACCACAAACATCTGAAAACCATAACCAGATACTGATAGTCAAACAGTGTAATCACCAACAACGTTTTATAAAGATGTGCTGCAACGCCATTCCTCTATCAGCAATGTTAGCACAGCTACGGTTGGTCATGTGCTACAGATCGGTGTGAAAACACTTGCTTCAAAGTCCTTGAATTTGTCATAACAGGACCCAACAGATGCTGGGCATAAAAGGTCACCATTAGACTGCTTGATAAGCTGCTGGTGCATATCCAAATGCAGGACTAGCAGCCATAATATCAGATAAGCAACTGAGTATATACGGAATAATCATGTTCTTATTAGATCATTCAAGTTAAGCGACATCGAGCCTGTTCAGTATCGGATGAGTGACCATTTGAGAATATCAGGCACAGTATGTGGGAGAACAGCAAGACTTCCCTTCAAGAAACTGCAAAAACTAACATTATCATATCCTCTAACTAGGATATACTGCTCGTGAATTCAATATTCCCTAGAAACTCCACAAGCATTTAGTTATGAAAATCTGACTAATGGTACCTAAATTAGCAGTGATAATGGCGCATCCATATTTACTCTATTTGTTATAAAAAGCAAAATACATCAGAATTCTAAAAGTTTATAACTATTTGAATTTGGCCTGTTAATAACGTTTTTATTTTATTTTACTTGTTAAATCATATTTTTATGTGTATCTGTCATCTTGCTTGCTTCTGTATCATCATCATCATCATCATCATCAGTTTAACATCCGTTTTACATGCTGGCATGTGTTGGATGGCTTTTAGAAATTGACTTCCAAACTAACCTATCTCTGACCAAGACTTTATGTATCACTCTTTTTGCTAGTCATAGAGACTCGCAACTTATCCCATATTGTAGCCAATAAAGTCATGCATTTTATATAACGTTGACATTGACATGTTTGGTTATGGTCGAAATTTTAACGAAATTTCAACTTCTGATTTTTCATAATTTGATGTATGGATCTGATGCTTTTTGAAAACAGTAACCACGATGCAAAGTTTTAGCTTGATTAAATAAATAGTTTTTGAGTTATCAGAGTTTCAGTCGCATAACTTGAAGAATACTTCATACAATATGGAGAAGTAAAGCCAAGATAAGACTTTGGACCATCCTCATGTTGTTAGGCAAAGGTATGCAGTCTTATAACTGACTTATGTTCTTGTTTAGCTGTTACGTTTGCTTATTCCATGGGAATTTATATACATGCCAAGTCCTTGTCTGACTTAATAAGTGTACCAAGTTTGACATTGAACAGTAATCATCTCACTTGGATAGTTTTCTAACTGAACTTAATTCACCATGAAGATCTTGATCAGGGATGGATTTTCTTGGCTCTCTCAATGGTATATATCAGCAATCCGGTACCTGGTATCATTATCATATTTAGTTAAACGTTCGATTTATATTTTAGCATGTGTTGGACGGCTTTTACAAATTGACTTTCAAACTAACATATCTCTCTCAAATGCATCTTCATCACTTCCAGCCATGTTGTTCTTGGCCTTCCCCTGCCAACTGACTCTGCTACCTTAACTGTTCTACATCTACTAACGCAA
The DNA here is from genome assembly GCA_963556195.1 of Sepiola atlantica. Classification (NCBI taxonomy): domain Eukaryota; kingdom Metazoa; phylum Mollusca; class Cephalopoda; order Sepiida; family Sepiolidae; genus Sepiola; species Sepiola atlantica. The sequence goes on along the minus strand of OY744525.1, from coordinate 96,594,933 downwards.
GCACTCTCATCAATTCTTTTAATGTAACCAAACCAACGAAGTCTTCTGTTTTGCACACGTCTCCTTATACTCAGATTTAATCTTCTTCTGAGGTCATCAGATCTAAGCCTTTCTTTAAGACTTACATCGTATCTTTGCTCTCCGTGCAACACATATCCTCAACCCTCACTTGCCAGGTTTCATTTTCACATACATGATCACACTGTACACATGCTTGATAGACCTGGTTAGTAATGGCAGAAGTTCCCTGAACATACTCCATCCACCCCTAACTCTTTCTCTCAGCTCCTCCCTGTAGTGGTGTGGACTTGCATTTGTGTGTGTTCACTGCACAGGACGTTATCGCCCGTTTGTTGTCTTTGTCTCAATTTCGACACTAGCTGTAGTGTCAATCATGCTTTGTGTCATGATCACTGCTTTAACAAAAGAATGTTTCTTCCAAACAAATCACGACTCAAGTTTAAAACAAGTAATAATGTTTTATTTTGAGAGGTTAACATGATACTTGATTTATCTACTGAACAACGGGCTTGCAAAGCAGGGCAAACGTATCTACTAACTGAACACAAACAGTCCATCAGCTTAAGGTTCAAGTTGGGAAAATAATATCAAACTTGCAGAAAACAGGAAAGTAATAAGGTACAGAATGCTCATTGAAGATTGTGAAGACAACGAATGGGAGGTGGAATATTACCATATTGAAAGTTTTATAAGGGGTACCATAGATTGAAGCTTAGTCGAGCACCTACCATGGAAATAACGATAGAGCAGAGAGAGAGAGACTAGCAACGTTTCTTCTGTTAGAAAGAGGCTGTAGAAAAGAGAAGAGGACATCTCCAATAGACTTCGAAGTTGGTTTTTGTACTCTGTCAAGTCAGGAAAGGATGCTCTGAGCGCATCTCCCCAGATGTGGCAACAGTACTCCATCTTTGGACATATTTAATTCTTATACAGGTAGAGGATTGCATCAGAAATGAGATACTTACTGGAGCAGTAGAATGATCCAACCATTTTTCTAGCGACCTTAGCAACAGATTTGATGTAGGTCTTCCATTTTATATGTTAAGTGAAGGTAAGTCCTAGGAGCTTATCAAAGTAGAGGGCTTCCTCAAGGAGTGAGCCATTCATTTAAATTGGAGCAAAGTGAAAGTTTGAGCCTTGATGGTGAAAGGAGAGAAATTTGGTTTTAGACATATTAAAAGTAAAAACGTGCTACAGGTCAGAAGAGAGCAAATCAGAAAGATCTTGATCATTGACGCTCTTCGAATATGCATTTCTAGTTTAGGTAATGGATATCTATTTGTTAATAAAATCTAGTAAAATATTAAAAGATGATGTTGCAATCTAAAGTTGAACTGAGAATCGTACATCGAGGATGTGAGTAGACAATGATAAAAAAGCTGAAATCGATATGAATTTCCCAACCAGCTCCTCTGTGTGTGTGTGTGTGTGTGTGGAGAAGGCAGCACAAAAAACAACTTGGATGATATTCTAGTTATATGTAGTAAAAATAAATCTAAAAAAGAAAAAGATTTTTAAAAGCATCTTTTAAAAATTTTAATTTGAAAGTAGGCAAAAAGCTTATTTACTTCTTTGTTACCGAAGTCTCTGTCTTGTTATTATAACATTAAAAAAAGTAATACCTTTACATTTATTATGAAACACTTTCAGTTTCCGTGAAAAGGATATTTCATCTGAAAAATTTTAGACAAAATTTTAAAAAAAAAATGATTTTTAATAAAAGGTATTTGCATCTTATTCTTGGTTCCGAAGGCTTTTTGCCTATTTTAAAATTTGAATTTAAAATAAATTGAAAAATCTATAATCAGGGAACTATTATTCTTGGTAAACAAGAAAGTCAAAATAAAGTAAAAGACACCAAGTGCGCATGTAGGTGGAAGGAGACAGGAAGTCATTCTTTGATGAAATAGAAGTCATGTAATTCCCATACCCCCATCATGAATCGCTGGAAATCTTAGCCTTTCCCGAAAAATTAACATTTTCATGTTTTAGAGAGAACTGCCATAAGAGGAAAAAGTAAGACAAGACGAGAAGACAAGAAAAGAAGAGGAAGAAAGAACAAAAACAGGAAAAGAGAAATAAAGATAAAGCGAAAAAGAGAAATAAAATACTCCTACCCACCCGACTAGCAGCAAAATCACACCTCTTCACTGTAGAGGTCAACAATTCTACTCTAGTTAGTAACTTCTTTCCTCGGACCGCTTGCCTTTGGAATTCCCCCCCCCCCCCCGATCTCTGTTTCTCCGGCAGTACTAACATGCAGAAATGTAAATATAATGTAAACAAACATCTTTCCAAATTTCCCACCCAGGTTGCCCCTCTATAAATTTGGCTCATATCATAGTAGCCCCTTATGATTCAGTAGCAATATGCCTTGTTTTGGCGTGAACAAGTGAAAAAAAAATCTAGCTAAATAGCGACCAAAAGGCGAGTTGGCAGATGTTTCAAATAAAAAAAAGCTGATTTTAACCAAAAAGCAGAGGACTCACATCTATGAGAGGTTGTAGCAGTTTAAGCGGAAATCCGCTTTTTTCTGGATTAGAAAATAGCGGAATTCTGCTAACAGAGAAATCACATCTCTGCTATATTGAGATTATCTTCTACAATGTCGTCGTTTATTCCCTGGCTACACAATTTCTCAACGAAATTGCCACTGTGATCTGAAATAAATGAAATCAAAACCAAACATTGAGAGAAGACAGCATGCAATATAAAATCAAAACTGTGTACATCCAAGAAACCAAAGTTAACTTTCCAAGCCGAGCATCATTTCTGTTCAGACTCCTAATGATACCCTCTACTTGTATAAGATTCAGATATGACCCAAGATGGAATACTTCTAGGTAAGCGTTAAGATTGAAAGACTAAACAGAATGTGATGAAATATTGTGTATAAGCGATAAAAATGTTTGTTTTTTCTTAAACTTCATTCTTGACCATGCAATCAATTTATCCAACCATTCTAAAATCTTTCTAGTTGCCTTTTGCCTTTTCGTTAGTACTGTAATATCATCCACAAATCATATCGATGGTGTTACCACCGCAGTATTATTACATTTACAAAATTTTAATATCATTTCAATCACTAGAATGAATAGAATAACTGATATTGTGCATCCAGCTGCAATACCAACTTCTAATCTTTGCCACTCTGTTGTATACGTTCACGTTGCAAATCGATGATGAAGACCAGTAGACCAACTGCTGGATATCTACTGTTCCAGCTCAGTTGATTCGTTGGTCTACTGGTCTTCATCAGTTCTCTGTTCTGATACCTCGTTATTACACATCTTCCTATTCAAGTAGCTTCTTTCCAAGAAAATTTCTTCTTGCTGACTTTTTCCCCTCTTACCTACAGTCTTGATCTTTTCAATACTATTGTCAATAAACATCTCCTGTCTTAAATTTTGAAGCACAGCTGCTAGGCGTAAGTGGGTAAAGTGGACTCTAATTTAATGCAAAGGAGGTTGGAATCCCCTTGTGAAAATTGAGATGCCTCAGATTTTTGTGAAATTTAAACAATAGGTATTAAATATCAATCACTAAATATTCCCCAAAATCCAGTTTCTTGGGGGTATTTAAAAGGAGCATAATGCGGGCATAAATTCCTATTTGAAAGTTCAAATATTTCAGATTTGCATTAAATTTGATCGATAGTCATTAGACACTAGTTAAGCAAAATTCCATGAATTTCAGTTTCTTCTTAAGCTCAAATTGTATACATTTTTTAGAATCAAAATCACGTATCAATTAAATTATCACCAAAAAATGCCAACGATAAAATTCATAATCCTTTCTGTAATTCAACCATATTGGCTAAATTAAACTTCAGTCTATGCCTGAGTTGTCCATCAATTTCAGTCATGAATATCCAACAGGCTTGTTTAATCGCCGTCCAATGATATGTCTAGAGACTTTGGTACTCATCTCATCAGTAAATATAATCCTAAATGGATTTTATCCTCACCAGACCTTAAACCCCAGATTTTTATCTGTGGGGTTATCTTTAAGATAATGCCTATCAAAATAACCCCAGACTATTCCGGATCTGAAGAGAGCCATCACAGCCTAAATCAGGGAAGTGCCAAGTTATTGACAATTTACATATATGTCAATTAGATGGCCATGCTGAAAATAAGTGCCACTCTTTCTCTAAATGCCCACAAAGATATTAAGAAATATTAGAGAGTGAGGTTTAATTAAGATAATAAGAGTTTATCAAATATTGTTGGATTGCAGAAAGGATTGTGAATTTTCTTAACTATTTTACAGATTTTCTTTTTCCCATCTACATGATCGAAATACCTAAAAACGAGTCATATCGACCTATACTCTTATTTTTGCGTACTCTCTGACCAACCACTGACCTTCCCTTTCCTCTCCTGAGGTAGCTATCTCTCATATTTTCTCGTTATATGAACTACTACATCCATACATTCTACTCAACCTTCTCCCACTTCCTCCTCTGCCACCTTCATGTCTATCACCCATCTTCCTATTCCCTTCTCAAAATGTGTCTCTTGTTAGAAAATGTATCTAAGATGCTTCACTTTGAAAAAGTTTCCATCAATAAAAAGAAACACACTATTTGTCTTCTGATGTGTGACTCAATCTGTCCATCTCATTATCTTGAGTGTTTTTAGGCTTTGATAAGTGGTGACTTATTACTAAAAGAAAATTGCATTTCTGTGTGTGTTCCCTGCACAGGCCGTGATCGTTAGCTCGTTGTGCTGGTCCAAAGTTGTTGTGGGCTTCCGATGCTAGTCACATTGTCAGCCGAGGCATACAGATCCAACCGACCATCAAACTCTAGAATCATGCCCAGTGAGCTGGCCTTCTCTTCCCATCTTCTGGAACATATGCACCTTCGACCGGTAATCCTAGACATCTGGTCTTGATCTCAGTCATCCCCATTCAACCACCCAGTTATCCACTAGAGATAACGGCTAAACAGTGTCCAGTCTGTAGGGAACATGAAGGGGGCTTACCTGCGAAACGTCCTCGTGTTTGTCTGTCCTGTGCGCTGCGGATGAAAGAAAGGAATCCAACATGGCGTCCATGAACCTTTATTACATACGGTTCACGCAGTCTCACGAAGTCTCGTTGCACGCATGCAAATTAGGTGTGCCTCAGTATAATAAAAGCGGGTCTCTCACCATCTCATGCGACTCGGTGCGAAGCAAGTGCACGTGTAACGAACGGTGAGAGCTGCTTTGGAAGTTGACAGAGTGATTTGCGACCTTCATTATTACTACAAGCTATCTCGGCGATGGACAAATTCGACTTGAGATTAATACCCGAGTTCGACGGCTCCCCCTCCGGACCCTCTGTAGTCGAGTGGTGGGAGAAAGCCGAGCGCGTCTGCAGACTTTGCAAGATAAAGGATCCTGCACTGGTCATATCGCTGAGGCTGACCAAAGGAGCATATTCGGTGTATCAGCAGCTCGGAGACGAACCAGGCCTGGAGGAAGTAAGGCAGGCGCTATACGCAGCCTTTGCTGTGGACCCTTTCGTCGCCTGGAGGCAGTTCACCAAACAGCGGCTTGGGCTAGATGAGACTTGACGTCTACCTGGCCGATTTGAGAAGGCTAGCCACGCCGTTTGGTGGAACAAGCGAGCGAATACTGGGATGCGCTTTTCTGACTGGACTCCCAGATGGCGCCAGCAGACTGCTGCGAGCATCATCCAGACTCAGTGAGATTGGGCTTGACGAGTTGTTGGCCAGAGCCCGAAACATTTTGAAAGAGGACAAAGAGCCGGTTTCGGCAGCTGCGGATCCTTCTTCACCACCAACAGAAGACGTGAGATGCTACAAATGTGGCGGGCCGAATCATTTTTCAAAAGACTGCCGAAGCCAAAGCGGTGCAAAGGATGCGCCCGATCGAGGAACGTTAAAACGCGTGCGTTGCTACCGGTACAACAAGCTGGGTCACGTGGCAAGAGGTTGTCCAGGAAACGGGCAAGGGGAGTAAGCTATAGTGCCAGTCTTCTCCCCAGATCGTCGCCAAATAAGGCGCTACCCACAGTGAGCGTGCGCATAAATGGGCGTGAGCACTTCGTGCTCATAGACACCGGGTGCACGCAGACCCTCGTGCGCAAGGTATGCTGTGACACATGGGATAAGGAAAGGATCCCGGTATTGACGGTTGGCGGTGGCTCGATTGCCTCTTGTGGCGTTAGTATCATTCGCGCAGGTGTCAGCGATGGGCCCACAGTAACCGTACGAGCCTTGGTTGTAAACGGTGACCTGCTCGGTTATGACCTGCTCCTGGGAATGGACGTCACCAAGGAATTGGGTGGTGTACGCATTGATGGTAAGGGTAGGGCACATTTCGCAAAAGCGGGCCTTGCTCAGAGTGCAGCTATGAAGCTGGAACAGCCTGATTTTTGTGCGGAATTCGACCAGCGCACAAAGTCCTGGACAGCCTCCTGGAAGTGGTCGGAGGAGCAGCCACCCGAGAAATTATGCAATAAGGTACCAGAATACAAAATTCCCCCCGGAGCTCGTGCAGAATACGACAAGGAACTACAAACTTGGATTAGTAATGGATGGCTAGTTCCTTATTCAGAGAAGGAATTGGGTCCCCCAAAGTGCCTGATCCCGTTAATGGCGGTTATCCAACAGAATAAGCAGAAGGTGAGGCCGGTGCTCGACTATCGAGAATTGAATGAGCACATTGACCCTTTTACAGCTCGCGCGGACGTATGCACTGAAAAGTTGAGGGAATGGCGGCAAGCAGGATCTAATGTATCTGTACTGGATCTTCACAAAGCATACCTTTGTACACAGGTCACTATGGTCCTATCAAACGGTGCTCATCAAGGGGAAAAGGTATTGCCTAACCCGCATGGGATTTGGACTTAATGTGGCGCCATGAATTATGCAAATGATTGTTGACGCCATTCTGACTAAGGATGAGCGCATTCAGCGGGCAACGTCTGCATATATTGATGACGTGTACGTGGAAATTGTATCTGCGGCGCGCGTGAGGGAGCATCTCTACAACTTTGGCCTTCTCAGCAAGGAACCGGAAAGGCTACAGGATGGCGCACGGGTACTTGGTTTGCAGGTCTGGGAGGAAGATGACGTTCTGTATTGTAAACGAGGAAATGAAACCCCGGACATGCCTTGTATTGTTACACGACGAAACGTATTTTCCTTGTGCGGAAAGTTAGTTGGACACCTTCCTGTGGGCGGCTGGCTTCGTGTTGCGGTGGCATTTATTAAGTGAAGAGCCTCCGATGTCACCACTGGATGGGATGACAAAACTCATGACGTCCCTCTCAATACAATGCTCAAAGAGGTCCTCACCAGGGTGCACAAGGAAGACCCAGCGTGGGGCAGATGGTGCATCGACAGCCAAAACCTTAGTGTGTGGGTTGATGCAAGCTCTCTCGCCATTGGCGTATCGGTGGTCCATGATGGAACGGTGGTGGAAGACGCTTGCTGGTTACGCCCAGAAAAGTACTCCCAGCACATAAACCTGGCAGAACTTGATGCAGTTATCAAGGGGATAAACTTGGCAATCCTTTGGAAGAGTACCACCCTGCGACTATTCATGGATTCTGCTTGCGTCCATAAGTGGATTTCAGATACTCTCACCGGGAGGGCCAGAGTACGAACCAAAGCCACGAGCGAGATGCTCATCCGACGGCGGCTCGACACGATCATGAAGCTGGTGAACGAATATGCGCTGTCAATAGGTGTCCCTGGTCAAATCCAGCCTGAACAAAGCAGATTGTTTGACGAGTACCTCAAAGATGGCTTGATGCCATAAGAAAGACTATTGAACCCATGCAGCCCGCCTGCGCCGCTTCCGTGAGCCCCGTTCGATCTAATCACAGCAAAGAAGTCCCCCAACAAACCGGGCACCCTGGGGTCAAGTGGACCCTATATTTCGCTAAGTTGGTTGAATCAGGAGTACAGAAGGCAGACGTCAGGAAAGTGGTCAAAGATTGTGTAGCATGCCAATCCATAGATCCAGCACCCGTTCGCTGGGAGAAAGGAAAGCTGGGAGTGGAAAGCCATTGGAGCCGGCTGGCGATGGATATTACTCACCACAACGGCGAGGATTTTCTGACTCTCATTGATTGCGGTCCATCCAGGTTTGCGATATGGCGCATGCTGCGCCGGCAAGATGCAGCCATCATCGTCCGTCAGTTAAACAGTATTTTTCTTGAACGTGGCCCCCCAACGGAGATATTAACCGACAATGGCGCTGCATTCACCAGTGAGCAGTTCAGAAAGTTTGGCTGGGGAGTACACCTGAGGTTTCAATGCGCCCACGTACCGAGTGGAAATGGGGTCATCGAGTGGAATCACAGAACCGTCAAAACCATCGCGGCCAGGACGGGCTGCACGATATTTGAGGCAGTCTACCTGTATAACGTAACCTCAAAGGATAATGTTTCACCCTCTACAGCGCCGGCTGACACCTTGCACAGGTATCACGTCAGGGTAAAAGGCATAGAGAATAACCCGCTGCCCGAACTGGAAGTAACCAAAGAGAAACTGAAAAAAGGGGATGTCGTCTGAATTAAGAACCTGCGCGGCAAGTGTACGACGAAATACGGAGTTGGACGCGTCACTGAGGTAATCAGCCCACAGGCAGTGCGAGTCGACGGTATGCCCCGTCACGTTAGAGACCTACGGTTAGCAACGCAACCATCACTGGACGACAAGAGCGAGTCGGAGTCAGAGAGCAGTGAGGCATCGCTCTGGCTTGCAGCAGCCCCGTTGGACAGTGACTCGGATATCAGCAGTATCCCAGCGGACGCAATGCTTCTCGACCCTCAGACCGCGGACGAGAGCACAAGCGAAGATGAGGCTTGCGTTGTCCCCCTCCGAAGAAGCAACCGGTGAAGGCGATCAATGCCTCCCTGCCATCTCTGATCATGAGATCAGGGGGGAGTGTAGGGAACATGAAGGGGGCTTACCTGCGAAACGTCCTCGTGTTTGCCTGTCCTGTGCGCTGCGGATGAAAGAAAAGAATCCAACATGGCGTCCATGAACCTTTATTACATACGGTTCACGCAGAGTCTCGCGAAGTCTCGTTGCACGCATGCAAATTAGGTGGGCCTCAGTATAATAAAAGCGGGTCTCTCACCGTCTCATGCGACTCGGTGCGAAGCAAGTGCACGTGTAACGAACGGTGAGAGCTGCTTTGGAAGTTGACAGAGTGATTTGCGACCATCGTTATTACTACACAGTCAAAAGGGCCTATCTGCAGAAAATCTATAAACATTACTTTTCTCAAATAGATTACTCTCAGCATAAGCCTCCCCACTTCAAGAGACCATTATTTTATCTCAAATAGAAATAAAATTCTTGGTGGCCAAATATAATATGAGAAACATTTTCAATTTCTTCTGTGTCCTCCTCTTTGCCAAGCACCTCTCATCTGCAGCATTCTGTCACTCGCATGCATCGCAAACATGCTGCCTAGAGCATGTTTACACCACTACCTATTATAAGTAAACAATCCAAGGTTCAACCAGTTCTCAAATTCTCTTGCCTCAGTTTATCTATCATTATACTGAGTTAAATAACCTAGGGCTTTTTTCCTTGTAAGTACAAAAAAAAGTAAGATGGTCGATCATAGTTTAGAGTGCCTCAAAGGCTCCCTTTTCATTAGCTACTACACCAAGGTAGAGAGAGTGCCACTCCTTTCCCAGGATTACTCCACTTACACCTGACCCACACCTTATAGTGCTGAGTATTTAGCAAGGGAGCATCAAGTACCATTTTTTTAGTATGACTCGACCGAGGATTGAACCCTGGTCTCCTAGCCGCTTAGCAAACACTCCCATATGCTATACTGTAATCACACAAAATACATGTTAAAATATTCTCCAATTTGGGTATGGGATTATGTTTTAATAAGCTTCTATTTTTGTTGTTCTAATTAGCCGTAATTTGAAATTTACTCAACTACCCATCTCTAACTATGCTTCTTGGTTACGTGTCTCTCTCTCTCTCACTGTTTATCTAGCATCTATTATTATACTAAATGTGAGTAAGTATAATCTAGAATTAGTTTCACGTATTAGTCATATGAAGGGTAATAACTTTAAATAGAAGCATATGCACTATTGCCTATTGTATTGATTTTAAAGAAATTAGTAGTTCTATAGTTTTTAAAAACATTTTGGGGGTTAGGGAGGCATCATTCATCATGTCCAGTTTAACGTCCGTTTTACATGCTGGCATGCATTATACGGCTTCTAGAAATTGACTTTTAACCTATTTCTGGCCAGGTCTTTATTTATACCTCTTTCTCAAGTCCATCCTTCACTTCCTCCCTTGTTTTCCTTGACTCTTCTCCTGTGAACTGAACCTGCTACTTCAATTGTTCCACATCTACTAACCCAAGCGGTCATACCATCAAAGTCTCCTGTTTTGCACACACCTCTCTATACTGTCCAGATTTAATCTTCCTTTCAGGTCATCAGATATAAACCTGTCTTTAAGACTCACATTACACATCCATCATATCATTTATCCATGCAACATATATCTCAAGCCTCACTGACCAGGTTTCACTTTCATACATCATCACACTGCATACACATACCTGATAAGACTCTTCCCTTGGTCGACAGTGGTAATTCTCTGCTCGTTAGTAATGGCAGTTCTGAATTTACTCCATCTACTCCTAACTCTTGCAATCACACTAGCATCTGCTTCAACCTGTGCTCCAATGGTATCACCAAGGTAACAAAGCATCTAGACAACATAGGTTTGCCATCCAGTTCTCATACCTCTCCATTGTCTTACACTTCTTGCACATAAACCGGTTATCCTCTCTCAGTTTACCAGTAATTCCATTGCACTTTTTGTGCATCAAATGCTTACAAGTATCACAAAAGATTGAACTGCAGCCAACTCTATTTTCACAAACTGAGCAATTTCCAACATCACAACAACTGATTATCAGTTTGAAATTTGCATTCTAATTTGTCTGAAGATAATTAGAATTTTGATAGATACTATTTAAATATAAAATCGGATCTGGCACAAGGATAAGACGACATCTTCAAATGCATGGAGTCTTCAGGCAGCAGCTGTTGAAAATTTTACAAAATGCAGGGATCCCATTATATGCGACCTATACTATTGTATGCCTGCGAGATGTGGTTAACAATGAAACGTCAGAATGACATGATCCTGACTGCAATGCATCGGATAGAGAAAATTGCTGGTCTCACTGTAAAGGCCTCCATGTGAAATTGTGTTACAAAAACAGGTATCATGTCATCTGCTGTCAGTCATCCAAAATGCTCTATGTGTCAATAGCCCAAAGCCACGCAGTAGGCTGCTTAAGATATGGAGAGGATCAGTTGATGACAACCTGATCCTAGTAGGTGGCATAAGCAAAATGACAACAGACTAAAGTTGGGAGTCATTCACAAAGCATCTAACATGGAGATTGAAAATGAAAATAATTTTTTTTAAAATAATTTGAAACATGAAATCGGATATATGTATATTATTTTTCTCTGAGGGCCAAAATTGATGATGCTGTCTGAGTGTCTTTCTTTCAGATTGTAGCCAGAACAGGGGCCAAGGTTACAGCAAATATTGGTTATTTCAAGGATCAAAATAAAATAGTTTATCGCATTGGTAATATTGCCGGTTATGAAATTATTTATTCCCCAATATTTAAACCGGAAGTTTGTCTTCCTACGCAAAAGCTTGGAGCACATTAGGTCGCAGCATTTCCAGTTAAATATTTTTTCACAAATACATGCACCACAAGTTTGACGTTGCAACACATGAAATAACTTGTCCTTGATATTACTTCAAGTAATTACATTACTTTCCAAACACACTAATGCATGAGAATGTAGGTATAATTGTAGATTAGCACCCTCTGTTAAATCACCCCCACCCTCCAAAAACCGAGATTCTACTTTTTTCTTTAGGTGATTACATGTGAACACCCTGAAAAACTTGGTGAAAAGAAGAAAAAGCAGCAATTATTTTAGAATTTTGAGCGGAAGATCAGTTTCGCATATAAATTAAACATACAATGAAAAAATTTGATTACAAATACTTATGAGTTTCAGGGGTTGGAGCAGGAGTTTCTTGATTTCCTGAAAAATCTCAGGAAACACCTGACCACGGGTTCCGCTAGTAAATATAATAAGTGAAAAATAGAACATGTTGCATGGTTTATTTACAAATCAAAAACTTTGTTGATTCAAGTTGTGAAATAATAACACCTGTTGATTTAAGTTCTGAAATGATACGAATGTTTAAATGTTTATTATTTATGAATTTAATAATTAAAGAAAACAATAATACTTATAGATTGTTAACAATTCGATGCAAAATACTTTCAGGAGTTGGCGTATGAGTTTCTTGACTTTCATTACACCTGATCATGCTAGTAAATATAAAACAAGAAAAAGAGAACATGTTGCATGGTTTATTTACAAATTAAAAACCCGGTGTAAAAGCAAAATGTATGCTTATTGTTTCCGAGATCCGAATTTTTAAAAATTCCTGAGATACTTAAACCAAACAGAGAGATAACGATATTCCATAAAAGCCTTTTCATTCTAGAACGTTTTCTCGGATATGTGTCAGTCTGTGTTGTTTAAGATTAGAACTTTGGGAGAATCTTGAACCACAGACCTCACACAGAAAAGGCTTCTCTCCTGTGTGAATGAGAACATGTCGCCTGAGGCGTGAACTGGTCGGAAATTTTGCGGGACAGACGTCACAATGGAAAGGTTGCTCTCCTGTGTGCGTAAGTATGTGCTGTTTTAGATTGGTATCCCGGGTAAATTTAGCTCCACAGAAATCACATGAATATGGTTTTACTCCGTTGTGTGTTAGTAGGTGTCGCTTGAGGGTCGAATTTTGAGAAAAAAATGCAGTACAGATCAAACATTGGTACGGTTTCTCTCCAGTGTGAGTAAGCATGTGTTGCTTGAGATTTGAATTTTGGAAAAAAGTTGCTGTACAAACCTCACAATGGTAAGGTTTCTCTCCAGTGTGAAGTAATTTGTGTCGTTTGAGATGTGAACCATGGGAAAACTTGGCTCCACAGATATCACAGCTGTAAGGTTTCTCTCCTGTGTGAATCAACATGTGTTGCTTTAGATTGGAATTTAGAGAAAATCTGGCACAGCAGACTTCGCAAGCAAACGTTTTCTCTCCAGTGTGCATCAGCATGTGACGCTGAAGGTGCGAACTGCGGACAAATGTGGCACCACATACTTTACAGTCATAGGTTTTCTCACCAGTGTGGGTAAGTAAATGCCGCTTCACATTAGAGCGACGGGCAAATGCTGCTCCACATACTCCACATAGGTATGGTTTCTCACCAGTGTGCGTTCTTATGTGTTGTTCGAGCTTAGAATTACAGGAAGCTGAAAATCCACAAATATCACAAGAAAAGGCTTTTTTGAATTCGACAGTTTCCATCTGTCTTATTGAAATCCAGATCTGATGACAACTGAAATGTAAAAAACGAGAAAGATAACTTAAATATCAAATTTATTTTAGAAATTTAGGTATGGTATGTCTGTTTTACAATATTTATATTCCTGTATGATGATGTGTGAAAGTAATTTGTGAAAAATCTTTATAATAGATTTATTTTCATAGGTATCCCAACCAACATTTTATTGGTGGCAGCATGTAAAACAGACGTTAAACCGAATATGATACAGTTTTCAACTAGCATTTTTTGTGAAAAACCCTATATTAAGCCCATCATATTGACGTTTTTGGGACTGTTTTTAAATGAATGAAGACAAATATATTGTGTGCATTAAGTTGAAAAACACATTAAAACATAAATCACTAATCATCGAAAATAGTAACCTAACTTGAAGTAACCTGGAACAAAAAACTATTTTTTTTACTAATCAAGGCCCAAAGAGGACAAGGGTTAATGAGTTTATCAGGTGGACAAAAAGAGTATAGCATGATTGCTAAAAATGGTTAAAAGTGGGTCGAATTTGATTATTTAAGAGGACGGCTTAACAAGAATTTGTTTACAGTGAACTTGAAAACTACTATGTTGTAGTCAGCTTGGAAGTAGCCCTGCGATATTGTGTTCCACAGATGGGTAGTTCCAGGAAAGAAACTTTGCTCATGGAAGTTTTAGGTACACAGAGGGAGAAATGGAAATTATTGCCAGTGGTTGTAGCTAGACAAGCCTTTATTGTAAATGTTTTACAGGGGGAACCATTTATTGATACTCAGTCAAGCACCTGCCATGAAAATAGAGCAGAGAAAGACTAGCAACATCTCTTTTGTAAGAAAGTGACAGCAGGAAAGAGAAGAGCACATCCTCCACTAGATTTCGAAATCAGTTTTGTACTCTGTCAAGGCATGAAAGCGTGCTCTGACCAAAATAAAGCAACAGTACAGTAAAGGGTGCTCTGAGAAGCATCTCTCCAGATGTGGCTACAGTACTCTACCTTAGGATGTATTTGACTCTTATACAGGTAGAGGATGCCGTCAGGCATGAGATACTTTTTGGAGTGGTAGAATGACCCAAACATTTTTATAGCGACACAAGAGAAATAAATTGTACATTTATAAAGAGAAAAGATTGAATTTTGTTTACATTCACATGTTATCAACTTATACCCATTAGTTGAAGGGAATTTTACTATATTTACCCATTTTGCACACTAAACTTTGTGATTCAAAGTCTTATATGTATGATGATGATGTGTATGTGTAGATGTCTGACAATTGGGACGATTGTGAAAGTAATTAATGGGATTCAAGTTGTAAAATATAATTTTCTGCAGTTGGGGACAGGTAGCAAGATTAAACATAACGTTAAAAATTATTTTCCAAAACAAGTCTAGCATAAGTAGTCAACAATTCAATTAGAAGTTCACAGACTCGAGATATGACGTCATGGGAGAATCAAGATCGAGATTCAAAGTTGAAAAGTTATAAAAATTTTAAGTTTGCAAAAGTGGACAAAATAAAGTAATTGAAACCACAGACTAATTTACAAGAAATATACATTCTATGTGTATATCACTGTCCTTTAATGTATGAGAATATTTGATGAGTAAGGTAAAAAGTATTCACTCTAACATTGTTTTTCTAGAATAAGTATTTTCAAACAGAAACTGATGCAAAATAAAATAGTCATGTAATAACATAGTGGAAGGAAGAAACAAAAAATAGGATAGTTCAAACAAATGTTATGTCGATATGTCAGACAGATTGCTATTTGGATCTGACTTTGAAAATCTGCTAAGATAACTTTATATGTAAGATTATATCTATATTTAGATGATGAAATCAACAGTAGAGGTTTAAACCAGTGGATATCTAAGGCAATAAAATATCAGTAAATAACCAAATTTTGTATGAATAATTTATATAATACTAGCTGAGCCTACCTGGCATTGCCCGGGATTGTCTTATTGCAGTCAGTGAAAATCTGGCTTTGAGTATTTGAATAAAATATTTAAATGTTGGTGTTTCATGTATATGCTTGTAATTGGAAATAATGATAATTCTGAAATCCGTTGCAACTGAAAAAACTAAGTAACAAAAGGAAACTGCATTGACGAAAGAAAGCCATTGTAACTGGAATTAATATGAAGAAAAAAGAAAATAGAAAAACGACATATTCAATAAAAAAGAAAAAGTAAACCAAAAACACAAACCAAATCTCAGGTTATGCTAATGGTTATGGTTGGACGATATGAATTTGTTTATTTTAAACCTGTGTATTTATTCGAGTTATGTGGGAAATGTGTGAAAAAGTAAATAAAAAGAAAAAAATAGTTGTGACTATTGGTATATTGCTTTTGTAGATCACTGTGTAGGCGAAAATTGAATTCCTTTTTTCTTTTTCTCTCTCTCAGCACTCGACGTGGTCACAACGTCAACTTTTCTCTTCTGTTCACCGGAGTAAAGTGTATACTCTTTTCATGACAACAAGAATTAGTCATGCAAAACAAGGCTCATTTGCATACATGAACTCTCGTTGCGTGACAAAAGTTACAAGTTTCCATTTTGTAACCGGAACACTCTGGGTTCAATCTCCAATGGACAATACACAGCGCAACTCTCACTTGTTTTCCCATGGATCTGTATGATGACTGCCTACACTCTGTTTTATTAATGCCAAACCGATATTCTGAGATAGACCCAGAAAGAAGACGCATACTTTAAGGGAGTGACCTGTAATTATATTATATTAAAGACAATAGTAAGAACAAAAAAATCAAATACTAACCGATAAGTCTGAATAGTGAACATATTAAGAACAGTTCCCAGTGAAACTGGTGGCTGTGGGAGTAGATGTTAGCTTGAGAGTAAAAATACCTCGGACCTCCTGTGTGAATGATTGTGTTAGTAGCTGTTGAGCCAGAAAAATGTAAAAACTTCAAAAGAGAACAAAACGAATGCATATTTTCCCAAAACACAGTCTGGGAATTGGCTAAAGTAGTGTTTGAAAGATAGCCGAAACTAATATTATGGGGTAAAAATTCACTTGAATTAGGTGTCACAAAACAACCTAGTTTAGAGTGAAAAAACGAGTAGATCTAGTGAAATGTCCTCCAATTTCAACTGAAGATCTTTTGTTTATTTTGGATTATTTTAAATGAAAAATTTAATCTTTTCATTTTCAAAATGTACAATTCTTTCTCATTAATAGTTATTTTCCATGCTACTTCAAATTAACTTACTATTTTCAGTGATGGTCGATTTATTTTTTTAATGTTAGTAGTTTTCAAATTCAGCGTGTGCAATATTGTGTATCTCTGCATATAAAGATAATCCCATCTTAAGGAAAAAGGGCCACTCATCAATATGGTGGGATATATATAAGGTTTTCAGTTGTCTTTCAACAAAAAAATTCAATTTGAAAACTAGTGAATGATATTTTACCCTATTATCAAATTGTGTTTTTGTCTATTTTTACATGGTCCATCTAAGTCTTTTTATAGATTTACTCGTAAAAGAAAAAATTAGCTTGATCTCTATGTTTTGAATCATATTAAGAATATTCAATGTGTTAGCTGTTGAAATGAATTTTATATGAATAGTCAAAATTGTGATTCTGTAATTTTTGCCCGTTTTTTGAGAGGAGTAATGGGAATTTTTTGTCTAATGTTTAGTCTGGCTTGATCTAATAAGTATTGTTTTCATTATGATTTATTTTCATTTACCACAAGATGACATTACATTTATTAGGATTTTTCACTTGTTCAAAGTCTGAATTTTTTAGTTATACACTGAAAATATACTTTTGGATCTATTGATCCAAAAGTATATTTTCAGTGTATAACACAATACGGCAAATTTTCTAATTTCCAACAAACTCTGAATGGTTATAATTTGGTTTCTAATTGAGCTACCAAAATAAATCTGGCAGCCTTATTTATATTTTGCAACGATCTATGTGCTCGCATTAATGTTTTAGATGTAATAACAATAAAATATTCGTTTATGGGTATCTACTTAATTGAATGCATTCAGTGGAAATTTAGTTTTGTTACATGAAACAGAAGGTATGTTGAGTCTTCTCGAAATTAGTACGGAAAAATTATCCATGGAAACACTGTAGAGTAAAAACATCATAATAGGTGATGTATGGAAATGACAACGTTCGTTTGTCTGTTTTGTGGCATATCAATCCTTTTTTTGGATCATTTAATGTGGAATCCAGTGCTTTTGGTAAAAGTTTCTATACTTTCTTTGAAGAAAAAACAACAATATTGCAATAACCTGATATCCACAATTTACTAAACAAAAGAGTCAAACTTTTATCAAAATATAGAAACATGCATTCTTCCTTTGTAGCATAACACAAAATTAATGTTATGTGAAAATAATAAAATTATGTAGGAAATTTTAAAAATTTAAAATAATGAGTAAAGTTATGGTGAAAGTTTGTTTTGTTTTATGGTATATCAACCGTTTTTAGGTTATTTAATGCTAAATCTAGTTATGTATGTTGTATTGCCACTTAAAGTTCTTAATATCTTCAGATATGTATTTATTGTTTTCTTTAACTTATTATTCTGACACCACACTAGGGAATCTCAATATTAACACAGGAGTGTGCCTACTAATCTGTCATCTGGAAGCTTTTGACAATGACTGCCTCCACCACATTTTGCATTGTCGGCGGATCGACCATGTCGTAATTACTGTTTTTAGCAAACATCTAAATCTAAAGTTTCTTGTTGGAGCGATGTCTTTGATATTGTGGGCAGTGGGAAAATTAATTCCTACCTCTCTGCCTGGGTGGCACAAACGTATAAGTGGACAGTTGAGGACCTGGGTATCCATCAAGGATTTGGTTGAGCTCTTAGGTTAACAAGTGGTCATCGGCTTTTGACAATGGAATAGGGCTATTGTATGTGACCTTGCTCAGGACAAGCATACATGGGTCGCAATGGTACAGAATGTAGTCCAGGCCAGGGAAGAAGCCGGCTCAACCTGACCCAGGTGAATGATGTGGCAACAACCCAAAAACTCATTATTCAGGATGAAAATGTATGTGTTTCTGTATATGTGTACCACAGGATGTGGTTCCATGTCATATCCTGACAGGTTCTATTTAACTGATTGATTGGATGCTGATAGAGTGGACCTGGTAGTAGTGTAAACTAAAGGATGACTAAACAATTCCCAAAGTATCTAAAAGCAAATTTTATTTTTATTATGTCTAAAAACGTTTAGTGTAGGAATATAGATTTTTTAAGAAGCATACTCTAATATAAGCTATCTCAAAACAAAATGTTATTTTTATTATATCTAAAAACTTTTAATGTGGGAACACAGATCTCTTAAACATAAAATATTTGATTTTTATTATTTGTAAAGTATTAATTTCTTGTGTTGTCTTATGAGTGGCCCTATGTTGAAAACGTGTACTTTCAACTAGTACGGATTGGGACTGGGGTCTAAATTAATATAGAGGCTGAAACAAACTTTGGGGAAATGAATCTGCTTACCCACCAGTCAGTAATGGATAGGTGAACTTGATATCAAGGGAACAAAGCAATAAAAGTCAGAGATAGAGGCCGACAGATTGAGAGCACAACAACGTAAGTTGTTGTTGTGCACAAAGAAACGAAAGTTTCTTGAGAGTCTGCTAGATGGTATCAAGCAAAAGCAGACGTGAAAAAGTGCCGAAACTTTGAACTCTCAGTATGAGACCGAAGGCTCCCTTGTCTGTCCAGCCCCACAATTGTCCTCTATCAAGTAGTAATTTAAGAGGTAACTTTAAGTATAACATAGACTGTAGTTAAGATAAATCGGGCCTCTCTCTTCTACGTGTCTCTTTTATTCAGAGAAAATAAAACCTTTGAAGCTCTCAAAAATCTGCCTTCAGACTCTTTTTGTCAATAGAAAAAGTTTGTTCACTAGACACACTGATAAGGTGGCCACACGATAAAAAGAAAGAAGACATCAACACAGTCACTACTTTGACGAATCACGGCATGAAAGAAAAGAAAGAATATCGACGAATCACAACAGCAGTGAAAGAGCCAACAGAAAACGATGTAAAATAAAAGGTGAATTTCGCTTAATATTGAATGAACATTTGTAAAAGAAAAAAGAAAGAGATAGATACATGTTAAAAAATATTAACAATGGTTGCCGCGTTTTAAGGCCCATACCCAAACCCGCATGCATAAATATACGAAAGGTGTATAAGTTATAAAGAACTTAGAAAAGAGATTATAAGAACTTTCAGTAAACTATCAACCATTTCATAACGTTACAATTGTATTATATATTTTTTGATTCAGTTTATTATATATTTAGTGTATTATACGTTTATTCTATTATATATTTATTATATCTAAAATATTAACTTATTTTTATTATGAATAATATTATATATTAATAACATTATATCTAAAATATTAATTTATATTTATTATAAATAACATTCATTAATTTTTATTATATCTAAACATTTTTAACATACTCACATATAAGCTATCCCAAACCAAAATTGTATTTTTATTCTATCTAAAAACTTTTAATGTGGGAACATAAAATATTTTATTTTTACTACATCAATTTACGATTAATTTATTTTATTATATATTTTATATCTAAAATATAAATTTATTATCATCATAAATAATATTATATGTAAATAATATCATATTTAAACTATTAATTTTATTTTTATCATAAATAATATTAATTTATTTTTTTAAATCTAAAATATTAATTTATTTTTTTATATCTAAAAACTTTTAATGTGGGCACATAGATCTTTGGAAAACATAAACAATGATACAACATTTATTTATTATGACCGTTCAAAGTTTATTGGAAATTAGAACATTTACCATCTTGTGTGCTACTGATCCAGAAGCTAAATTTCAGTGTATAACTAAACATGCAGGCTTTGAAGAGGTGAAAATTTCTTCCAAATGTGATGACATTTTGTGGTAAATGAAAATTAATCATAATGGAAACAATAATAGATCAAACCAACAATTGGGCAAAATCACATTACCTTCTGGAAAAACGAAGAAAAATGATACTGAAGCACAACTTTCACTGCTCATATAAGATTCATTTTTAATAGCTAATGCATTGAATCTTAATAATATGATTCATAGCCCAGGAGAAATCATGCAAGATTTTTCTCTTAATAAAAAATACAATTAAAAAAACTCAGATTTGAACTATGTAAAACCAGGTGGAAATAGAATTTCATAATAGGGCAAAAAGTTCATTCACTCTTGTTTTCAATTTGGATTTTTTGTGTGAAAGACAACTTATACCCTGTATTAAGTATAGCATATTGACGAGTGATCCGTTTTCTTCAGGATTTGAAAAACAACATTAAAAAATAGATTGCCGTCACTGAAACTAGTAAACCAACTTGAAGTAACCTGGAAAAAAACTAATAATGCCACAAGAAAAAGAATTATACATTTATAAAGAGAAAATATTAAATTTTGTTTACATCCAAATTTGATAAAAATTAGAGTAAATGAGTTATCACAAGTTGAAATTGAAATATATTTCAGTTTAGTTACCCATTTTTGCACACTAAACTGGCTGGTGTGTGATACTTAATATAAAGCCGATCCTCAAAGTTGTCACCGGCAAACAAACAGATGGATAATTTAGGATAAAACACTGACAATGGTCAATGATAATTTGGTAATCAAATAACTCTGCAAAGTGGCTCAAGTAACTTAGAAATTTTATTTACATAAAAATATTTTATTGAAATTAAAACAAAGAACTCATGTAAACATACAAGAAGTTTTAAAAACACTGACAGAAAAAAACGAAGGGACAGATGGAGAAGCGAGTCAAAACATAATCAGAACATAGGTTTTACACATTACAGCCGAGAACCGAAGAATCAAACGTCATCATTTAGCTGACTCAGATTAAGGATGTATGCATGAAATTATCCAAGGAACACGTTGTCAAAAGAGAAATTGCTAAAATTTCATCAAATCTTTAATAAACAGAAACCATCCTTGGTCTCCAAAGAACGATAGCCTTCATCCATTATTTCCGCCATATCTCAAAATCAGCAACAACAGAGAACTAATCAAAGGGAAGTCACTCATCAAGCACTAATAATTGTGAATTTAAAACTGTTTTAATTTCATAATCGAGGATGATTATAATCTCTTACAATCATGTTACACACTACTATCAATAATAATATAGATTTAATATCTGTCTGAAGCCAAAACTAGACTATTACTATTCAGGGGAGAGGAATAGTGTAGTATCTGTTATGTTTTCATGAGACCATCTTCCTAAGTATTACCTTCTCCTCGGGAGGAGGGCATGTAGTATATTTTTGTTCATCATGATACCATCCATCCAGGCATTACTTCCTTTTTGGGAGGAGAGGGTAGTGTACTATCTGTTCTGTGGTCATGATACTATCCTCCCAGAGATTACTTCCTCCCTTTTTTGTGGTGGTAGTGGGGGAAGGATAGTGTAGTATCTGTTCTGTTAGCATGAGACAATCCTCCCATGCATTACCTTCTCCATTGAGGAAGGGGCAATGTAGTATATGTTGGCAGTTTTATGAGAAGCCCTTCATGCCAGACCATGTCAAAGGCCTTGGATATATCAAGCGCTACCGCCCTAGCTTCACCTGTCTTGTTCAGTGTATGGTATATGCGTTCAGAGATAACCGTTAGGATATCTGCAGTAGATCGTGCTTGTCTGAATCCGTATTGATGATCAGAAAGACGTTTAGCATTAACTACGTGCCTAACTATCGTTAGATTGATTAATGATTCAAAGATTTTAGCAAAGATCAGGTACTGATTGAGCAGTAGTTTAGAGGATCAGTTCTATCTCCAGAATTCTTGAAGACTGGTACCACAGAGGCAATTTTCCAACTATCAGGGAAACAAGATTCAGTAAGGCATTTGTTGTATAGTGTGGAGAGGACAGGGGCCAGCTCAGCAGAACATTTCTTTATTACTATTACTAGTATAAGATCAGGCCCACAGGCTTTGGAGGTATCAAGGTTTTTTATGATGTCTCTCACTTGAGACGGAGTGATGACCAGGTTCTCAAGTCCGCAATGAGAATTTAGGGAGGGGGTGGTTTGCCGAGTCCAGAGTGGAGTTTACGGCAAAATGCTGGGCAAGTAGTTCAGCCTTATCAGTTGCCGTGCAAACAACATCGTTGTGATTAGATAGCGGGGGAATTGTCCATTGTCCATTGTTCATCACACTATTATAAATTTTCCAGAAATCACGAGTACCTAGTTTCCGTGACTGAATGCATTTTTTGGTTATCTTTGTATACCTTCTCTTTGCTTCATCTATCACTACTTTGCAATCATTTTTTGCCTCTACAAATTTTTGTCTGTTCGCAGTTGACTTATGGCGGCCGAATTTTCGGAATGCCTTCTGCCTCTCAACAATAGCAGCTGCATATTCTGAGGTGAACCATTGAGGAGAGTGGGGTTTGCTGAAGAATTTTCGCTTGGGGACATAAGCATCAATGCTTGCTTTGACCCATTCAGTTGGCTCATTTGCACACAGCAGGGAGTGAGAAGGTTACACCCCATGGGGCATCGCTGATGTGATCCCTAAGCGATTCAAAATCAGCCTGTTCATAGTTTCGCGTCGTTTTAAGCAACGGCTCTTCAGCTTTTGGACGAGTTTCTAAGGTGATATGTATCATTACCACAAGCCTCAGGTAGTGAGGTCAAGAACAGGTCGAGAAGTGAGGCTTGCTGGTCCGCGCGATCCGGAAAAGTGACAGCCTGTGAGAGGTTGTGAACTGAGGAGAAATTAAAGGTAGAGTTTCCAGCTGCATCAGTAACGCTAGAGAATCCCAACCAGTCGCGGTGGTGTGCATTAAAATCCCCAAATACATGTATTTGGGCATTCGAGTTGAATGAGAGTGCTCTAAGCTTTCAAAGACAGAGTCAAGTAGTGAACAGTCCTGGGTCGAAGGAGAACGATATAAGAAATATAAGTAACTAACTCTGTGATGTAAGGTCAATCTAAAGCACATGTAGGCTTGGTCATCTGATTCTAACCTATGTTCTCTAGTTCCGAACATAAACTCCTAGCCCATGCATATGTTTGTCAGAGTCCTTACGGTAGAGTGGAAGGTAATCAGTCATGTCAAAGTGGTGAGAGGAAATTGAGGATTGAAGGTTCGTTTCACTTAGAGCTAGGATATCCAGGGAGTTTATCAAGAGAAAAGTTTCTACGTCGTTAATGTTGGTTCTAAGTCCCCGGATATTTGTGCGAGCCTCAAGGGTGGAGGCGAAGATGTTTTTTGTTTGGTGTCTGGTTTAGTTTTGGTTTTTTTATTTTGTAAATTCATGTTTGTTTTGAGTTAGAGTGCGGAGGGCAAAGTGGGTGCTTGTTTGGTGCCAATAAGCTCACACAACCAGTCTATTAGTCGTGACTTGGTCCTTGGGTGTTGTGCCCTCGGGAAAGCCCACCGGGGATAACTGTAGGGTCTCTTTCCATGCACGACATGGCACGTACAGTTATCCACGATATTATGCAACTGTTGATGGAGCAGCCGTTCTTAGTGCTACCTAAGAGTTAGGGCTCCTAACTACCAGTCGGAGACAGCAGCCAGACAAGCTGTCTAACTAGTTATGTAAGACTTAGTGACAAAAAACTTTCCCCAAGTTGCCCGGATAGAGAGAAAGAGAAACGGGGTTCATTGCCCTAGTCAGGAAACAAGGCTAAGTACCAGGTGTCTTTAGAGGCGTCCCAGTGCTTGTACCTCTACGCCTGGCTAATAGACAAAGAAGGAGTGCGAAGGCCGGGCGATAGGCAGAGTCCATCTACTCCTTAAGCAATTATAGATTTGCAAACCGGATACTTTGTTCGAGATTCACACTCAAGGAAGGTTGTCGATCAAGACTAAGGAGGCCTCCCTCCCCAACAGTTTGCTGCCAAAACGTAAATGGTTGGTAGCAAGGTTTTATTGTCAGAGTTTTCCTTCTCTTAGATGGATGACCTGACAAGGTCTACGAGTCCAACACTCCGAGAGAGGATAGTCTGCGCCCGTCTACTAGTCGGGTATTTCCGAGCCCCCACAGGTAGAAAAAAAACAAACATTTTTTTCCAATCACATATGCACACATTTAATTCAACTTGTTTTCATTTCATATGCTGCATTTGAAAAGCTTTTGATTATTGATAGCATTTATTATACAATTAAAACACCGGTAATCTTGAACTTTTCAGCTCTGTAATGGTTGCCAGATGTTTGTCTAACATTGCAACCGGTGCTAAAGCAAAAATAAAACAGCGTATTATTTTTGCCCTATTTTATTTTTGCGCATTAAAAAAAAAGTTATTTTGCAAATATCTAGGATTTGTTTGAGCAAATATTGTTTTCTGATTTTTGCGGATTAGTCCAGTATGTAAATTATCGTGGTGCACTCCTTTGATATGCTTTTTTTTTTTTTCGGGACGGTTGATTTTATTATTTGTTAAATCATATTTGTAAAATAAAAATGAAAAAAAAAAAAAATTATAACATATTTCGGCAATTGTGCGGGTCGGGTGGGTTGCCGATGCACGTCTCTGACCCAAGGAGAAAAAATTTACAAAAAATAACTTTTACCAAACGCAAGAAAATTTAATCTTCTATCATAGTTTTTGAGTTTGAGAATTTTTTAAAGTGTTTTTCTTTATTTTAGATTTTGTATCGTTGCTTCGTAGGCTTGTAAAAAATATCAAAATGGCCGACTTTCTTTAGAAGATTCGATGTCGTATGTTTTAAGAACTGAAAAATCGAAAATTAAACAAAAATACAACTAATAACTCTCACCGATCCATCGAAAATTAAATTTCCTTGCATTTGGTAAAAGTTATTTGTTGTAATTTTTTTTTTTTTGCTTTTTTTTTTCACCCTTTTATTTCCTGTTAATTATACTGCACAATCGCCCATATTTCAATTCCTTTTTTAATAAACACTGTTTGATTTTATTATTTGTTACCACAAAAAATCAGAAAAAAAGGGAAAAAGGGCAAAATAATATGGTGTTAGAGTTTGCGCTGAGACCGGTTGCAATTTGAGACGAAACTAATCAAACATTTGGCAGCCATTACAGAGCTGAAAAATTAAAGATAAGCAAAACAATTTACAAATAATCATGAAGTCAAATACAACCCTATTTTTTTTCTTATGGCATGACGCCACTTGATGTAAGGGCTAAAATTATTACTATTAATACTACATTTTGGTTAATCATTACTATTACCGACATCATTTTTTTTAAAGAAACCAAAGTTGGGAAATTAGTCAAAAACAATTTATTTTGCTTAACCTACTCATTTGGCCTTTTGGCTAAGATCAAAGTGTAGTATCTGTTCCGATGGATACTGCACCCCATAGACTGGTATTGTCTTGGCCTTCGGGGCTTGATTTACGCCCATAGGTCTGTCCTCTGCAGTTCTAGGAGGTCCACCCTCCCAGGTTTCGCCTCCCCTCTTTGGGGAGGAGTAAGTTTATTGCTTACTGCCTGAGGCGCACCTACCGGGGAATGCCGACGGGGCTGCCCAGGCAATTTTTGAACCCCAATTTCCCGACCCGACCTTGGGTCACATCTTACTTGTGGGAGTAAGATAAAAACTGGCCTTATGCCTAACTCCTGGAGAGGAGTAAATCAATACTCATTTGGGACATATGTGCGTTAAAATATTAAATATTTAATGAGATATAGAATTTTAAGTTGTCGTAAATATCGGTTCTGAGCAAAATGGCAAAATTTAAAATTCATATATCTCATATTTAAGTTTTTAACGCAAATAGGTCGCAATGAGTAGGTAAACCCAAATATATTGCCTTTTTTTGTTTTACTAATTTCCCAACTTTATTTATTTTTAAATAAATTTATGCCGGCAATAGTAATTACCAAATTACTAAATGTATTATAGTGACCATTGGAATATCTCACTCATTTCTTTTGATTTTCGATAAATATGATTGTCGATCTTAAATTGTATTATTGTTCTGAAATAAAATTTGGTTAACAACACTCTCCGCTGACTTCCTACACAAAACATGTGATTCAACTCTTTTTTTAGGCGAGTATGTATGCAAACCTTGAAAAACTGAGTTTTGATGATTTACTGTTAATCTACAATAAGACCTAACATGCCAATTTACTTTTGAAACTAAAGAGAATCTAACCTGAATTCTATGTATTAATCGCTGGCGGCCATTCTTTTATTCTTGCATAAAAAAATCAGCCAACAACGGTTTTTAAATTCTATTTCACACTTTTTGACCCCGAAAATTAAACCTTAAACTTTTTTATTTACACACAAAATAAGTTTTACTGGGATTTTACGAATTTAAAAGCAAAAATTAATAGGTTAAAACCTACTCATTGATAATTTGAGAATAACAAATTATCGAAAAGAAAATGTTCGCAACGATTAAATATTCCACTTTATATACTTTAAAGGAGGAGCCTTAATGTTTCCGATTGCGTTTTATGGGACAAACCGAAAATGGTCAAAGCAGTTTACAAGTTGAAAGCCACGAAAACAATGTAAAAAGGCAGACGACACTAAAGCATATTGCAACAAATGTAAACAGAAATACACCCTTTTGATTAAGTTAGGGTTAGGATTGGGGGTAAACGTATCGTTTCTCGAACTATATAATTTTATCGGAAAGACGATATGCTGTAGCTCAAAAATGTGTATTTTAAAAAAAATTATTATTGGCGTTAAAATCAATTTAGTATTACGTATGAAATAGGAAAAAACAAACATTTTTTAGATTAGTAAATAAGCCGACATACTGGCATAGATTCAACATGGCCGGTAGTTGATATAAATATGTTAATGGGGATGGCACAGTGGCTTAGTTGGTATCGACGTGGACTTAGAACCTGGGTGTGCCAGGTTCAAATCCACTGAAAACGTTTCCATCAAACCCACATGACACAAGTCTAATCTCCTAGAGGGGGGATAAATAGAAATCACATTAACACTTGTCCACGGGGGGCCTCGGCCTTGATAAAGTGGTGGTTTCTGTTTTTCTTTGTTTTTCTTCTTTTTTTTTTTTAAATGTTAACGTAGTAAAAAAGTAAAGTCTTTTTTAGTGAGTTATATAAAAATAAATGTTGCGAAAGCCCAAGAATTATGTTCTGAAACAACATTTTTTTATAAATATTTAAATTGTTTTAAATAAATTATGTTTATATAACTCACTAAAACACTTGACTTCTTTTTGTCTTAACTATTGTGTTCCAAGTTAACTGGATTGGGTTTAAAAAAATAATAAAGTTAAAAAACTTCCTCTATAGAATTTTTTTTTTAAGAGAAAAATCTTGATTCATTTAATGATTTGAAGAAAATTATTAAACCCATTCTAAACACGGGGAAGGGGGTAGTTGACCCAAATCTAAAGTCAGGGGTAAAAATGAAAAAGTTTCATTTAATATCAGTACTAATTGACTGTTCGGCGACGGCTCGGTTATTTCCGGTATGTTCCTTAAATCGCAAATATTCGGACCGATATGGATTCTCGGCACTTGTGCATTTTGGAGATTCGAGCAAATTTATTTGTTTTCATTTTCGAAGAGTTACAGTCGCGACAAGGGCAAACAATTCCATAATTAGCGTCAAGTGAATGTAATCACGAAAGTTATTGAAGTAAATCAAACATGCAGCATTACGAACTCCCAAAGAGTTATTTTATTGAAAAGAAACTGTTCGTTTACAAAAAAAAACACACACACATTTTCACATAATGACTGTTGTATGTACTGATATAGAATGGGACCCAACCCTAATTCCCGCAAACTTTGCGTCAGCATCTTCCGGCAGTTTACGTAAGCCGTCGTAGGTGCTAAGACAAGATTAGCCAATCAGCTCTCAGAGTAAAGCAAGGAAAATTTGTCAAATCAGAAAATTAATTTTAACGATCTAGCTTAGCGAATTCAATCTCTCGAAGGAGTCATCTTCTGCCAAAAACGACGTCTAATAGCTAAGAAAAAAGAAATTATTTATTTAAACTTTTCTCGAAAAACACTTGTTTAGCCGTTTCGTTCTGTGTATAAAAAAGTGACTGTTTACCAGTTGACTGTTTTATTTCTTGGACCAACAAAAGTTATTAGAGACATTTCTTGAAAAAAAAAAAAAATATTACAGTTGATTAGGTATGTTTTGTTCATTTTATCTAAAAAAATAAAAACAACTTTTCTTGAAAAAAAATTGATTATAAACAGTTGTTTTAGCTATTTTTGTTCATGTTATCTAAAAATAAAACAACCTTTGAACAGTTGTTTATTTTTTAGTTTTCTAATTATAAACAAACAAAAAATTTATTTACTTGAAGCAGCAGCAGCGTTCTTGTCGCCTGTCAGTCTTCGTGTCAGCTTTTTCCGGCGGCTTACATAAACTGCCGGAAGATGCCGACGCAAAGTTGGCGGAAATTGAGTCCCATTCTATATCAGTATCTTATTCTAATTTATTAAACAATTTTAATCTATTGTAAATAAACCGTTCGTTTTAAAAAACACAATTTCAAATAATCGTTTTAAAAAACACATTTTCAAATAATGACTGCATTATTCCATTCAAATAAATGTTCTATTAATTAATTAATTTGTGTTTCTTTAATGTATTCGTAATGTTTCATGTTTCATTTACTTCAATAACTTTCGTTGACGCTAATTATGGAATTGTCGCAAATGTAAATCTTCGAAAATGAAAACAAATAAATTTGCTCGAATCTCAAAAATGCACAAGTGTCGGATTCTCTCCTATAGAAGTACACTTCAAATAGTAAATTGTATTTTTTTTTTTTTTTTTTAAATTTATCTTCTTCCCACAGTGGTAAGATGTGACACAAGGTCAGGAAAGTGAGATTTGAAAAGCCAGCGCCCGAGAAGATGAGCACTCTGGCCTACAAAAAATGCCTGGGCAGCCCCGTCGGTATTTCCTGGTAGGGGCGCCTCAGGCAGTAAGCGATAAACTTACTCCACCCCAAAGAGAGAGGCAAAGCCTGGGAGGGTGGACCTCCTAGAACTGCACAGGACAACCCCACAGACCGGCCAAGACGATACCGGTCTATAGGGTGTAGTATCCATTGGAACAGATACTACACTTTGATTTTGGCCAAAAGGCCAAGAAAGTTAGGACAAAAAATACCATTCAAGATGATTTTATCTAATATTTAAGCAAAATATCCCTATAGTACAATTGAGCTGAATCTTACACAGATAAATTTTACATTATAACGCTCTTTGGATAAAGTACAGAATAGTTAACAGTCGAGATCTCGTAAACAAAAAATAAAAACAACAAATAATTTATAGCAAACACAGAAGAATTAAATTCTCGACCGACTCGTACACTTTTAACATGTGGAAACTGTTCGCTAGATTGTTTTATTTTAAAATTTTATTGCGATAAAAGCTGTCTTATCGACACAAAACACACCTTTTTGAATCTGTTCTGATACTAAACTTCATCTTTTTTGTCCTCGGTCAGTGAAGTAGAAATCCTTCTAGACTATGGCAATTTTTTATGTTTGTTCCAATCCAGGGTGTCCCTTTTGGGGAGCTGGATTTTCCAATTATTAAAAACTAACTTTGTGCCCTCGTGGGGAGGCAAGTAAATAGGAACAACAATGGTCGCCAAAATGATCGCTTAACTTGGCTAAACTTAGGCGATTACATGTGGTTTTACAAGGGTTTGTTTGGGGGGATTTGTCACTCTGACTTAGTGGTAGGGTAAGTAATTTGTTGTTTTACTGTTTTTTAGCGGATGAACACAGACCCAGTTACGCAACATCTCAGTCGCCATTTTGGTTTTTGTATATCGATAAGATAGCTTTCATCTGGAATAAAAAAAATCTTATGAACTACCAGTTTCCACAAGTTAAAAGTATACAGGTGGGTAGAGAATTCCACGACGTTTGCTATAGATTACGTGTTGTTTTTATTTTATGTTTATGAGTTCTTAACTGTTAACTATTCTTGATTTTTACCCAATCTTTCAATCCAACTTTGAAGTGATTATTTTCCTAATTTTTATTCCTTCTCGCATATAGTTTTATTATTCGGAGCAATCATTTTAAAAGAATGATGTATTGTATATGTGTCTATATATGTGTGCATGTGTTTCTCGCATCTAAGTCACTTTTTATTTTTATAACTTTTGTTTGCCCCCAAACAAGGCATATTGTCAGTGAAGGAGACAGTTTTATAGGGGGACAACCTGGGCGGGGAGTTGAGCAGCAAGATGTTCATATTAGATTTAAATTTCTGCATCTTGGTACGGTCGGGGAAACAGAGAGCAGGAAGAGAATTCCAAAGGTAAGTGGTTCGAGGGAAGAAGCTATTAGAGTAAAAGATCTTTCGGCATCTAGGGACCTCTACACTGAAGGGGTTTTGCTGATAGTCAGGTTGGTTGGGGGTAGGGTTAGGGTTAGGGTTTGCTGATAGTCAGGTTGGTTGGGGGTGTTTACGTTGAAGGAGTACTAGTGCAGTAAGTTCATTCCATGGTACTAATATTTGTAAAAGAGCACAGGGAGGCAACACTGCGACAGGAACTACAGCTTGACAGGACCTATTTGGTTATAAATTCTCTTTTGCACCCTGTTCAAAAGAGGGAAGAAAAGTGGCTGGAGCGCCGGCCCAGATGTGCATGGACGAATGGTGATTTTATAGAGATATAGGATACTGACTTCATTATTATTTTTATTTAATCGAATATTTATTAAAATCAAAAATGCAATAACGTAACATACTAAAACTAATTTTTTTTAATCCTCTTAAAAAAAAATAATTAGGGAATTAAATCCATCATAATGCATTTCTGTTTCTTCGTCAACAAGTCAGCCATTTTAATCTTTTTTTTTTTAAAGTTTAAAAAAAAAGCATCTAAACTACCAGAAGCAGAAAATTTGAAAAGAATTTGGAAGCATTTAATAAACTAGCTTCGAAATTCTCTAGGCGGATGGAGATAGGGGAGGTGGAAAGAGGGACGAAGAGAGGGGTAAAGAGATAGAAGTTTTCATAGTAATATGTCACACTTTTGCCGCCCCGGCCAACTCCGGGTAGTCCTGCTAGTTTTATATTCAAAACATTAAAACAAGTCTTATTAATGTTTTGAATATTCTAACAATAACAGTTGCTTCCATTGAAATTGTAGCAGTTACATGATTTCTTTTGTGTTTACACATGATCTTTTGTGCGTAATTATTAGTTGTAGTTCGGTTTGTTTAAACTTGTCTGGCGATTACATTTCTGCTCATGCGCGACTTACAGCCATTTCTGCTCACCTCGTTGGCGCAGAAAATATAATTTAGTTCCTGACCAGACACTGTGGAGACGTTAAAATTATCTTCTCGTTCATTGCCAGGAAACGGCAAGATGAGATGGAACTCCAGAACTCAATCTTATGCATTTAACTAAAGCCTGCCTACCGAGCCAGCTTGCCTTAGTTACATTCTTGAGTTTCTGTATTAATGAAACATTAAATAAAGTTGATTTTATTTATAGTAAAAATGTTGGTATTTTTATATGGAACTTTGGTGACTCTCTTCTCCTTTATTTCAAGCCAGCTCATTCAGACAGATACAGACACGGCCACCTCTACAAAATGGCTATCACCAGTCTCCACCAAGTGACTCTTCAACTCACTCCAATCTATACATTCAGACAGATACAGACACGGCCACCTCTACAAAATGGCTATCACCAGTCTCCACCAAGTGACTCTTCAACTCACTCCAATCTATACATTCAGACAGATACAGACACGGCCACCTCTACAAAATGGCTATCACCAGTCTCCACCAAGTGACTCTTCAACTCACTCCAATCTATACATTCAGACAGATACAGACACGGCCACCTCTACAAAATGGCTATCACCAGTCTCCACCAAGTGACTCTTCAACTCACTCCAATCTATACATTCAGACAGATACAGACACGGCCACCTCTACAAAATGGCTATCACCAGTCTCCACCAAGTGACTCTTCAACTCACTCCAATCTATACATTCAGACAGATTCAGACAGATACACACAAGGCCACCTCTACAAAATGGCTATCACCAGTCTCCACCAAGTGACTCTTCAACTCACTCCAATCTATACATTCAGACAGATACAGACACGGCCACCTCTACAAAATGGCTATCACCAGTCTCCACCAAGTGACTCTTCAACTCACTCCAATCTATACATTCAGACAGATTCAGACAGATACACACAAGGCCACCTCTACAAAATGGCTATCACCAGTCTCCACCAAGTGACTCTTCAACTCACTCCAATCTATACATTCAGACAGATACAGACACGGCCACCTCTACAAAATGGCTATCACCAGTCTCCACCAAGTGACTCTTCAACTCACTCCAATCTATACATTCAGACAGATTCAGACAGATACACACAAGGCCACCTCTACAAAATGGCTATCACCAGTCTCCACCAAGTGACTCTTCAACTCACTCCAATCTATACATTCAGACAGATACAGACACGGCCACCTCTACAAAATGGCTATCACCAGTCTCCACCAAGTGACTCTTCAACTCACTCCAATCTATACATTCAGACAGATACAGACACGGCCACCTCTACAAAATGGCTATCACCAGTCTCCACCAAGTGACTTTTCAACTCACTCCAATCTATACATTCAGACAGATTCAGACAGATACACACAAGGCCACCTCTACAAAATGGCTATAACCAGTCTCCACCAAGTGACTCTTCAACTCACTCCAATCTATACATTCAGACAGATACAGACACGGCCACCTCTACAAAATGGCTATCACCAGTCTCCACCAAGTGACTCTTCAACTCACTCCAATCTATACATTCAGACAGATTCAGACAGATACACACAAGGCCACCTCTACAAAATGGCTATCACCAGTCTCCACCAAGTGACTCTTCAACTCACTCCAATCTATACATTCAGACAGATACAGACACGGCCACCTCTACAAAATGGCTATCACCAGTCTCCACCAAGTGACTCTTCAACTCACTCCAATCTATACATTCAGACAGATACAGACACGGCCACATCTACAAAATGGCTATCACCAGTCTCCACCAAGTGACTCTTCAACTCACTCCAATCTATACATTCAGACAGATACAGACACGGCCACCTCTACAAAATGGCTATCACCAGTCTCCACCAAGTGACTCTTCAACTCACTCCAATCTATACATTCAGACAGATACAGACACGGCCACCTCTACAAAATGGCTATCACCAGTCTCCACCAAGTGACTCTTCAACTCACTCCAATCTATACAACATTGCTGTAACGAAATCAGTTATACTTCCTATTTATTTGCCTCCGCACAAGAGCAGAGTTAGAAACAATGTCAGTTTTTAATGTGTGGAAAATCTAGCTCCCCCAAAAAGGGGCAATCTGGATTGATACAAAAATAAAAATTGCCTCAGTCTAGTATGATTTCTCCTTCATAAAACGAGGACAGAAAAGATTAAATGTACTATCAGAACATACGGCATAACGCGTTGACACACTGATTCCCATTAGATCACCGAAGTTAAGCGATGTTGAACCTGGCCAGTACAAGATGGGTGACCATTTGGAAATACTAGGCGCTGTATGTCATCTCCCTTAACCGGATGTACATGCTGACTGGGGACTGCATGTGAATTTGTATTTCCCATAAACTTCCACTTTCAGGAATGCCCGACGCACAGGGCGAATACCATAAAAAGTGGGTTTACTAGTTATTCGATCCGAACATATAATGCACTTTGCGACAGTTAAAAATTTAATGACCAAACAGTAAAGAAATAATTAAATTTAACTTTCAAAATCCATAAACCATCCCCATAACTAATCAAACTTTGTTCATTCCATTAATCATTTTCAATCCTCTCATAATATTCTTCATCATTCAACTGACAATCTATCCATTTGATTAACCCTTATCCTGGAGTGGCTCTTAGTGACTCATTAGTAAAAAGGGTAACCATTAATATTACTGACATAAATTATTTTAAAGGAAATACTGTTGGGAAATGAGTCAAAAACAGTTTATTTTGCTTTACCTACTCATTTGTGACCTATTTGTGTTAAAAAAATAAATATTTAATATAAGTTAAGTTCCGTAAATATCGATTCTGAGCATCTTCTTCAGCCACTTGTTCACATTAAACTTCTATTAATTTTTTTTAATGCAAACAGATCACAAATGAATAGGTAAACCAAATTGTTTTTGACTAATTTCCCAACTATATTTCCTTTAAAATAATTCATGTTGGTAATACATATACATACATATACGCTTCGAGTAAAAGGCCTGTAACACCCGCTCGATACCTGGTCTTTGTGTCACTGCGTGGGTCGGATAGACTATTGTCGGTATGACAAATGCTCATCCAATTGTCTCTTAAAATTGTTACCATCTTTGGCATTGACAACCCATTTTAGCAGTTCATTCCAGCTATTGACCACTTGTAGCCCGTGACCACTTGTAGCCCGTGTCCCCTTGTCCTGTTTGTTGTGCTGAGAGGTAGTAATCTTTGTTGGTTGACCTTGTCTCTTCCTGTCAGGATCTTGTAGACTTGAATCATGTTGCTTAGATAGCATATTTCTTCCAATCTCTTCTAATAAGGAAGTTCCCGTAGTGTCGAACACAACTTAGTAGTTCTATGCTGAACTTTCTCAACCAGCAAATTGGTGAATCCTGGGAGCATTCCCATATTCCAGTATTGGCCTAACCATTGTGGTGAACAGCTTCTTCATAGTTATTTTATTTCTGTCAGCAAAAGTCTTTTTTATTAATTCCAATATATGGTTGGCTTTCTTTACAGATTCATCAAAATCGTAGTGAAATGCCAGTCTATTATCAACATGCACTCCTAAATTTTTTTCCAGCTCTGACTCTTCAAAGTCTTTCAGTTCTCCATGGTTGTCTTTCATCTTGTATATTGATCTTATGTTGTTGTGTCCAAAGTGCATCACACTGCATTTACTTGTGTTAAACTGTAACTGCCAGTCCTCTGACCATTTTGATAGCCTGTTCAGGTTTTCCTGTACTGTCGTTCTATCCTCAGATGTAGTAGATTTGCTGTATATCTTTGTATTATCAGCGAATATGAACACCACATTCTTGAAAACATCTGGGAGGTCATTTATTAAAATTAAATTAAATAAAAAAAGTATAGGCCCAAGAACACTTCCCTGAGGAATCCCATTGGCCCAATTCGACATATGTCCGTTTGGACACACGTTGGAAGCGGTCTTATAGGACACTGGTTATCCAAGATTTTACTTAACCTCTGATGCCTTTAACTGTCTAGCTTCTGTGGCACAGTATCAAAAGCCTTCTTAAAGTGCAGATATATCGCATCCATAGGGTCTCCGCTGTCTGGTATTTCAGTCAACTAACTCATCTCAGCATGTGATGAGCTGGGTCATGCATAATCTTCCTGGAACAAATCTACATTGTTCATCACAGAAAAGATTGTTCGTAACCATATTATGATTATCACTTGTTTTCTGATACTCTCCAAAAGTTTGCACAAAACAGACGTCAGGGCTTACAGATCAACAGTTTCCTGGCTCGTTCTTGTCTCCATTTTTTAAAATAGGCGTGACTTGACCCTGTTTTCATTGACA
The DNA here is from genome assembly GCA_963556195.1 of Sepiola atlantica. Taxonomy (NCBI): domain Eukaryota; kingdom Metazoa; phylum Mollusca; class Cephalopoda; order Sepiida; family Sepiolidae; genus Sepiola; species Sepiola atlantica. The sequence continues at coordinate 96,558,803 of OY744525.1, read as the reverse complement.
TGGTAGTTATCCGGATCCGATGGATTTTGAAAACATCATCATCATGAAGTAATGTCACTCATGCCTCTGAGGTGTAGTCTGTCAGGTCCTGGTGATTTACTAACTTTCAGTTTCTTAAGATGTTTCTGTATAATGTCCTTTGTAATGGTTAGACCAGATAGCTCTACACTGCACTTGTCTCTTAGTAGTGGCACAGTTTCTATATTTTCATTAGAAAAAGAAAATTGGTAATAGTAATGATTACAGTAAAAAGAAATCCTATTAAATATATAAACTAAGAATAAAAAAACTCCCGGGCAACGCCGGTTGTGTACAGTTAGTTAAATGATGTCATTTAACGATTTTAATACACCCGACATGGAAAAAATTCTCTTTTCAGAATTTATTTCTATGCTCATGTGTCTTATCGACACACGAAAAACATGGCGACCTAAGTAGACTTAGACGATTCAATGTGGTTTTACGAGGGTTTCTTTTTTTTGGGGGGGGGGGGGGGGTCCACTCGGACTTAGGGTTATTAGTATGGTAAATAATTTTTTTATTTTACTATCTTTACAGCATGAAGTAAGACCTCATGTGGTCAGCCATTTTCGTTTTAGTGTGACAATAAGATACACAAACAATCCAAAACAAATACTGAAATAAAAAAAACAAAAAAACTTAGTTTCAGAACGTTAAAAGTATACATATTGGTAGATAATTAATTTCGATTGCGTTTGGTATGAGTTATTTGTTGCTGTTTCTTTTTGTTTGTTTTTTACGATTTCTCGAATGTTAACTACGCTGCAATTTTGTCCCAATTGAAAGTGCTCCTTTTTGGGGAGCTAGATTTTCCCCACGTTAAAAATCGACATTGTGTCTAACTTTGCCCTCGTGTGGAGACAAGTAAATAAGAGTATAGAAAAGAGGGGGGGGGCTATGTAGACAATGAATGATTTAGTTTATTACTTTATGGCAGGTTCGCGTAAACAGAGTTGGGCTCTCAAGTAGATAAGATTTGTTTGTTTGTGTGTTTGTTTTACTTACCTTATATATACCGAAGTCTTCTCCAAAAAGTAGACAAGAGGAAGTAGATAAAAAATGACCTTGATCATTAAAGTTGTTCTTTTGGGGGTTTCTTTTTTCCCCCTTAAAGTTGGGATCTTTCCAACATTTTTTAAACATTAGTTTTTAGCTCCGTTCTCTGGATTTTACGATGGTACTTTACACGCCAAATAACGATGTTTTTTTTTCCTTGTTGGTGTTTTATTTAGCGATCGCCGTCTTAAGTAACGGAAACGAATTACGCAGCAAAAAAGCGAGAAACGAAAACTAATTACAATCAAAGGATTTAAAAATATTGGCCAGATTTGCTGATAAAATATATCTTGCTGCCGAATAGAAAACCGGTGTTAGATAAGAATTTCACTTGTTTAAAAAGTAAATGTGTCTTTTCAACCGCCTCTCTCCGCGAGGGCCAAGTTAGATACTCGATCGGTTTTTAATGTGGAATAAAATGCAGCTACCCCAAATCTAGATAGGAACAAAAATTCCTGTATAATCCCGTCGGCGCTTCCTTAAGAATGTGGGCGCCTCAGACTACGTGAAATAAAGCCCTCCCCCCTCCCCATTGGTAAGAAGGAGGAGATAATTTCTGGGAAGCAGAACAGATACTACTACTTTACTTTAGTAAAGTGTTTCGTCCCCGTCTTGTTCAGGAAGAAAGATTTGTAACAAGGACTCCTTTCCTTTGTTAGGAACAAAGTTTAGTATCTTTTCTTTTACCCCACTTAGTTCCCACTCCCATTTAGAGATTGACTTGCTTGTTTTCGGTTCTAAACAAACCGGAAAACAGTAGGCGGTCTATCATTTAGAGAGAGTTGGGAGGGTCTTAATAACCGTTTTCTTTTGTTTAGTTTTTCCTTCTCCCCATTTTATTCGAATAGTGTACAACATAAATACACAAATCTGGGGATATCTTTAGTAGATAAAGTAAATGTGGTATTGTGGTGACTGAGAAGATTCTAGTTAAGAGTAGGAAAGGCATATTTTATCACTTTTGACCAAGGATAACCAACGACCCCAAATCCCCACACGTTTGATGGCCTTGTGCCGAATTTGCGTTAAATGAATTTTGTAATATTTTGTGCAAATAAATAATACAGAGTGTAGTATCTGTTCCGATGCTACATCACTTACCAGTTAGTGTATTCTGCCCTCGGTCATTGAAGACGCAAAAGGCATCGATAAAAAATGTAAATAAATTAGCTTTAAAATACTTTAAAACACACCAAAAAATAGGCAGGTAAGTAGAAAAGTAACTTTTCTTGCGTTTGGTAACAGTTATTTGTTGACTATTTGTTTATTTTCACCCATATTTTCTCTGTTGGGAATGCTACACAATCGCCAGATTCCCTCCTATAGAAGTACACTTCAAAAAGTAAATTGTATTTTATTTCCGGACAAAAAGTACTACTTCATATGAACAATCGATTTTATCGAATATTTAAGCAAAATATTCCAACCGTCACTATAGTACTATTAAGCTGAATCTTACACAGATAAATTTTACATTATAACGTTCTTTGGGTAAATACAGAATGGTTAACAGTCGAGATCTCATAAACAAAAAATAAAAACAACAAATAATTTATAGCAAACGCAGAAGAATTACATTCTCGACCGATCCGTACACTTTTAACATGTGGAAACTGTTCGCTAGATTGTTTTATTTAAAAATTTTATTGCGATAAAAGCTGTCTTATCGACACGAAAAACACCTTTTTGGCTATGAGCAAAGTGTAGGATCTGTTCTGATACTACACTTCATCTTTTTTGTCTTCGGTCAGTGAAGTAGAAATCCTTCTAGACTATGGCAATTTTTTATGTTAGTTCCAATCCAGGGTGTCCCTTTTGGGGAAACTGGATTTTCCTCACATTAAAAACCGATCTTGTGTCTAACTCTGCCCTCGTGGGGAGGCAAGTAAATACGAACAAGGACTGTATATTTACTTCCTTCCCACCACAGGAAGGTGTGGCACAAGGCCGGAAGATGGGGAGAATCAAGCCAGCGCCCCTAAAGAAGGGGCACTTTGGTCTATTAAAAATTGCCTGGGCAGCCCCGTCGGCATTCCCCGGTCGGAGCGCCTCAGGCAATAAACTCGAGCAATAAAATCGATCTTAAAGAGGGGAGGCAAAGCCTGGGAGGGTGGACCTCCTAGGATATCTAGGACCAGGCCCGACAGATAAAAGGCCACCGAAATGGCTCAGTTTCTGATTGTCGAGAACAGATCCTCGACTGGTATTTTCCAGGCAAACATACAGAAGGGCTGAAAATGTTTTAAATAAATCATGACGGTTGCTTCTCGTTTTTCTCCTCGGTCTTTTGAAACCCTTGGCATTACTATCTTGGAAGACGCCATCCACCCCTTGATCCCATTCCCGATGAATTTATTTTTTGAACACTCCTCTCTTAAGTTCCCACTCCCACCTAGGGACCGACCCGCTTGTTTTCGGTCTCGTGCCGGAAAACAGTGGGCGGTCTAAACACTTAGTCATGAGGGAAAGCCGGGCCATACTAACCCCCCTTTTTTATCATTTTATTTGGTTCTTTATTTTTCTTTCTTTTTGGGTGTTTTTAATATTTTATCCCACTCCCACGATAATTCATTTTACATCGATGTTTTTTGGGGATATTTTAAGTAGGGATCCACCCACAGAGTGAATGCGGTATTTTGGTGCAAGAATCTAGTTTAGAGTCAGCAAATGTTCTTTTCTTGTTTGTAAAATTTTTTGAAATAAAAAACATTGAACAGCTTGTCTCACTTATCCCCGACCCCCCCCCCCCGACCCCTACATAACGGGCGCTATGCCTAAGGTCTGGTGAGTTCCCAAGGTTTGTAAAATCTTCATCTGTAGATAAAGATGAAGGTTGTCCGAGGGAATTCACCGGCCTAAATAACTTCTCGTATTACCTTCGGTGATTCTGTACAATAAGCCCGCCGCGATTACCCCCCCCCCCCAAAAAAAAAAAAAACAATAACAAAACTCCTTAGTAGTCATTTTTTTTATTATTATTTGCGTGGGTATTACTGCAATAATAGTAATAAACCCTTGCAATCTCGGTACATTTCGGTGTAAGAAATAAATAGTTTCTTTTTGTTGTTTGTTACTTTATCATAATAGAGTTACTGGTGGCCGCCATGTATTTCTTGTAGGACAAAAGATCACCGGATAGAGGTTGGCCGCAACAGGTGAGAAACGGACAATAAAATAAAAAATTTAAAATATATCTATTACGGCGATTATGCAGTATAGTTAACAAGAAAAAATGGTGTGTAAACTAAAACAAATAGACAACAAATAACTGTTACCAAACGCAATAATATTTAGTTTTCTACTTACCTGTATAATGTTCACTTGTGTTTACTGATTGTAAGATTTATTATCTATGCATTTGTTATCGTCACTTTCACTTAGCCAAACATGCGTGGTTTCTGTCATGGCCACCAATTTTAGAGAGACTTGGTCGTGAATTTCAAGCTTAAAAGATAGTAAAGCATTTTTTTTTAAGGGGTTTAGTGAAACTGTAAACCTAGCGGGGTTACCAATCGGATTAGAGTAAGCTTCTTCTTCTTCTTCTTCTTCTTCTTCATCATCATCAAAGCCTGAAATTCGCGACCCCCTCCCCCCAAAAAATGGCAGTCATTACACAAACCATGCTGGCTTGGCTAAGTAAAAGTGACGATAACAAATGCATAGATAATAAATCTTTAATAAATAATTGGATACAATACATAAAGGGAAAACTATTAAGAAATTTGTCAAATTAAAAATAAAATCATATCTACATTTAAAAGTAGATGGGAAGCTTCAACTCTCAGCCCCCCCCCCTCCCCCCAAAAAAATGAGATTCTACTTTTTTTTAGGCGATTATGTGTGAACACCCTGAAAAAACTAAGGTGAAAAAAACAACATTAATTTAAAATTTAGAATGGAGAATCGGTTTCGCATATAAATTTAACGTAAAATGATCACCCATTTCCTGGTTAGTGTCTCACCAAATATCATTTTAAGGGCATATAACCAGGATTTTTATTTTCTATAACAGTCCAAAAAATAAAAAAGAATCAATTATTTAAAACTATATAGGAAGGAGTCTTTCACTACCCCTTCCCAATGGTCTTAATTTTCCGTTAGCAAATTGTTCTTTCTTTGTGACATTTTTACCATGCACCCAGTTTAGCAAACTATTTCAGACTAATGTACTATCTTTCAATGCTGAATTCAGAGGGGGAAGTAGTGTAGTATCTGTTCTGTTGTCATGACACTATCCGCCCAGGCATTACCTCCTTTGTGGGCCAGTGTAGTATATGTTCGTTCATCATATATACTTTGTGTTTAGTTTACTGAAGTTGTACTTAAAGGTGTCATTTTAGACGGTAATTAATAATTTGGGGACTTGTTACCTGGTTACATTCATTCACTTCGTTCGTAGCCGGGATGGGTGCTTTTTTTTTTTTTCAGACTGGGCTAGAAGTAATTACCTGGTCGGTCTCAGTAGGCCATCTTTCTAGGCATTAACTCCTCCTTTGGAAGAGACGAAAGTATTACTCCATTTCGTCTCCTTTCTCTCAGGAGAGATTGGCTAATCAACTGATACACCCTTACTGGAGAATGCCGACGGGTTCGATCAAGGATATGTTTTATCCCATCCAGAATGCCTCATTTTGGGGGGGAATTGGACTTCCTACATTAAACTCGATCTCGTGTCACATCATACATTGGTGGTGATTTGAGCAAATTTTTTAATTTCATGCCTTCTCGATGGATCAAAGTGTAGTATCTTGGAGATCAACCTGCTTGTTTTCAGTCCTAAAACAAACCAAAAAGCAGTGGCCGGTCTATTTTTTTTAGAAAAAGTTGGGAGGGGTCTTACTAAATGGTTTCTGTTGTGGTTACAGCAGAAAAAGTTGGGAGGGGTCTTACTAAATGGTTTCTGTTGTGGTTACAACAGCGTTCGCCCTGGTCGGGTTGAGCCGGTTTCTTTCCTGGCCTGCACTATATCTCGACTCATGACGTCCGATGCACGGCAGTCCTGAACAAGGTTGCATGAAATGGCTAGCCAATCACGATTCCACCGTCAAAGGCTGGTCGTGAGAGTTCATCCAAGTTCTCCTTGATGGTTGTTGTCCAGATCCTCAACTGTCCACCGACACGCTTGCACAATACAGACATAGAAGTAGGGAAGATTAAATTGTGAATTAGCTCTTCCTGTAGGCAACGATTTGCATGTTCAAATCATCAAAGACATATTTATGAATAAAATTTAAATTTTCAACACTTTGTAAATATTTAAATAGGATGACTCCTATAGTAAATGTGGTATTGTGGTGACTAATGATTCTAGCTAAGAGTAGGATAGACAAAACAACTCTATTGTCCCCACTCTTTTGATGGCCTTATTCTTAATTTGTTCAAAATTTAAACTGTAATTTTTATATTTTTATAATATATAATTATATAATATATATATATATAATTTTTATATTTTTTTACAAAAATATAAATCAAAGTGTAGTATCTGCTCCTACAAGACATTCCGTGTGGTCACTCGCATGAGTGACGATCGGAATGGACCTCATAGCTCTTTTGTGAGACACCCTCTCTTAATTCTCTAAACTATCTTCAGCACTTTCTTCTACCCCTTTTGGGTATTACTTTTTCTAGCAGCTCTTCAACACTTCTTCTCACTAGCACTCAGTAGCAATTAATTATTTTATATTTGGGGATGTGAGTTCTCCGTGTTTTAGTGGAATTCTGCTTTTTTTTAATCCAGAAAAAGTAGATTTTAGCTTTAGTCTCTAGAGCGATGTGCATGGATGTGAGTTCTCTGTGTTTTGTTCAAAATCTGCTTTTTTTCTATAGAAAAAGCTGATTTCTGCCAAATCACTAGAACCTTACCTCCTTATGTTTTCATCACTATTTAGCTGGATTTTATTTCTTTTTCTCTATTTAACTTTCTTCTTCTCTATCCCTTTATTTTTCATTCTCTTTTCCTGTTTTTTTATCTTCCTCTCTCTATTTTGTCTTCTCTTGCTTTCTTTTTCTCTCTTATGACAGTTCTCTTTGAAAACTGAAAATGTTAATTTTGCCATGAAGGCTAAGACTTCAAACAATTTATGAAGTGGGTAGGGCAGTTAGATGACTTTTGTTTCATCAAAGAATGACTTCCTGACTTCCATGTGTGCACTTGGTGTCTTTATCTTAATTTTGACTTTCTTAGTTGAAACTGATTAGAGTTTTTTAGGAAAGTTGAAAGCCCTAAAATAATCTGGAAAAATTGATCTGTCGTCAGCTCAATTAATTTGATGATTAACTTATTTGTAAATTTGCCTGTTTTGTTTGTTGTTATTTGTGCTGCTCCCTAAACACATGCACATGACACACGGTTGGGTGGCAGGTTGGGAAATTATCTGGATTTCAGCTTTTATTGCCATTGGCTACTCACATCACTGATATTTCAAATAGCTAACTTAAATGCAATCTCTTGGCTATGACTTATGTCAGACTCAGATCCCAACTTACTGATCATACTAAATAGCAGTCTGGTGGAAGCGGCCTCAGGCCCAGGATATTAGTATGCCATCTCATACAGTGGAAAAACCACCGTTCTTCATGACTATTCTCATTCACTGCCGCAGATTGAGGAGTTGGTTGGGATTGACAAAGTAAGTTCGGTCTGAGCAGTCTTTCTACTGCGGTCCTTCTGCGAAAGTCAGAGACGCCATTCTTACCATGTCGAGGATTTGTTCTCGACAATCAGTCCAACGGAGGTGGGCCATTATGACTGATGGTGGCTTTCTTTTTTTTTCCGGCTGAGGTATGGTTCTGGGTAGTCCTAGGAGGTCTACCATCCCAGGCCTTGTCTCCCCTCTGAGTAAGTTTATTGCTAACTGCCTGAGGCGCCCTTACCGAGGAATACCAACAGGGCTGCCCAGGTATTTTTTTGCGGAGTCAAATTGGCAGTCAGCTGAGTGGACAGCAGCAGGTGAAAGCCTTCCAAAGCGACCAAAGATGCAAATGTCAGCAGAAAAAGTTTTGGCCTCTGTATTTTGGGATGTGAAGAGCATTTTGTTCATCAATTACTTTGAGAAAGGAAGAACCATTAATAGCGAATATTATGTAGCATTATTGGTTCGTTTGTAGGAAGAAAAAAAAGTGGCCACAAATGAAGAAGAAAAAAGTGCACAGTCTCATAAGTCAATTGCAACGATGGCAAAACTACATGAACTGTACTTCAAATTGCTTCCGCACCCTCCCTATTCTCCAGATCTGGGCCCCAGTGACTGCTGGCTGTTTGCAGATCTCAAAAGAATACTACTACTGTATGCACAACAACAGCATATAATACATACATATACATGCATATTCACTGAAAAATCCATCCTGTCACTATGGGTGAATCCGGATCAGTCCACAACACATCCTCCTTAAGATTTATTTCTTCCTGGAAATATATCTTTTCCTCTTTGGGTCAATCACTAGACGTTCTGTTGAATTTCTCTTTCTTTTCGTTGAACGTCTTACTTCAGTATTAGGAGTAGTAGTAAGGTTTTCAGGAATCAGTACATCAAAAATATTGTAAAATACTTCCATTGGTTTCTTCATGTGAGGCTTTTTTTCCACATATCTGCATCTCAACTGATTTACATGACGCTTGTATTCCCACTTTGGACCCCGAACCATGTATATCAGGTGTCCGATTTTCCTGGTGACAATACCGTCTTGCCAGAACATTTTACCCTTTCTGTAATTCTTAATAAATACTTTTTCACCAACATTAAAATGTCTGGTTTTACCATCAGTGTTTTTAACATGTTTTTTCTTCACTGGCAACAATTTGTCAAAAATGGTTTTAATTTTTCTTGTGAACATCATATCTGCCCGTGACATGTTTGCCGCAATCTTTCTGTTCGGTGTGACCCTGTAAACTCTTAAGAATTGTTGGATCTTCCACTCATCATTTACTTCACCTCCAGCTTTTCTTAAAGCCCTTTTGAAAGTATCTACAAACTTTTCTGCCCGCCCGTTACTTCTCGGGTGGTAAACAGGTGTAGTAATATGTTTTACCACAAAGTTTTTGCAAACCATGTTGAACTCTCCTGAGGTGAATTGGGTCCCATTATCTGTGACAATTTCATGTGGCAAACAGTTCATGCAAAAAATTTATCGTGATGACAGATGTTGGCTTTTTGCATTTCAGAATCTCTGACCATTTTGTTAAACTGTCAACCACAATCAAGTAATATGCACCATTTAGCGATCCAGCAAAATCTACTTTCGGCCATGATGCTGTCATTATTGGTGGTGATTTAGCTGCTAAAGCGCAATGTCTACAGCTCTTAACTGTCCTCTGAATGTCCTGGTCCATACCTAGCCAAAAAACGTATGAACGCATAAGCGATTTCATTTTGCACATTCCTGGGTGACCACAATGAAAATCCTTTAACAGTCTCTTTTGTAGTGCCACTGGGATCACGATGCGCTCGGCGTACATTAAAATTTAGTCACAAATTGAATAATTATTGCACTTCACTTAATCCATCAAGTTTTTAATAAAATTATCATTTTTTGATTTTATTTGTATTTCTTGCGCAGTCACTGAGAGTTCGCGTACAGTACTAACCAGTACTTCTTTTATTTTACTTTCAGCTTTGCGTGATGCGATTACCGTATCTTCCATTGGTTCACAATATTTCGGAATTAATCGAGACAAGCTGTCCGCATGGCCTAACTTCTTTGAAGGAATATATTCCATTTTGAAATCATAATTTAGCAGAATAGTGCCCATCGCTGTAATCTATTTGCTGTATGAATTGGGATTCCTTTCTTTGATCCAAACATCGAAAGTAATGAACGATGATCTGTCTGTAAAATAAATTTATGGCCATGGATGAATTTGTGAAATTTTTTAATCCCGAAAATATTTGATAAACTTTCCTTCTCGATCTGGCTAGAGTTTTTCTCAGTCGAGATTAAACCTCTGCTCGCATGAGCAATGGATTTTGTGCCCCCTAAATGTCTTTATGGAGTAGTATGGCTCCGATGCCATAATTACCTGCATCAGTAGCCAAAATTATTTCTAATTTCGGGTCATAATGTGTTAAAAGAAGTTTTGATGTAAGCACATCCTTAATCTTTTGAAAAGCCTTCTGGCAATTTTCTGTCCATTGGCATTTTTTATCTTTTTTTAACAATTCGTTCAACGGGGAACGTAAATCATGCATATAATTTATATATATCTGATAATAATTAGTAAAACCTAGAAATGCTTGTAATTCAGCAACAATTGTCGGGCGAGCATATTTGTAAGTGCATTAGACCTTTCTGGGTCGGGCCTTTTGCACCTATAATTTGTCCTAAATATTTTATTTTGGACATAAAAAATTCGCATTTATCCTCGTTGAGCTTAAACCCATATTCAGCATTTTTTTTAAAAACCTCCTTCACATGTTCAATGTGTTGTTCAACGGTCTCGCTCTTGATCAATATATCGTCCAAGTACGCCATAGCGTAATCCAAACCCGCTAACATGTTATCCATTATTTTTTAGAACAAACTTGATACTAGTTTCACTCTGAAAGGTAGACGATTAAACGAATACAACCCTCTATGCGTATTGATAGTGAGTAATTTCGTACTCTCTTCCTCGACTTCTACTTGCAAATATGCATCTGAGAGATCTAATTTCGAGAAAAATTTTCCGCCATTTTAACGGGCAAACATGTCTTCTGCGCTGGGCAATGAATATTCATGTATTTTCAGGCACATATTGAAGCCTGTTGAGAAATCCGCGCACACACGAATTAAAAAAATTTTTTTTTATGTAAACCGTGGATGACGCCCATTCTGAATATTGTACTTTTCTTAGTACCCCCATTTGTTCTAGGCGAACAAGCTCCTCGTCTATCGATTCTACAGCTGCATAGGGTACACTACGCTTTGGTTCAAATATTGAGGTAGCATTTTCCATCGCCACCAATTTTACTTTCGTTTGGGGAGGGAGGCCTCCTTAGTCCGATCGACAACCTTCCTAGAGTTGGAATCTCGAACAAAATATCCGGTTTGCAAACCTACAATTGCTTAAGGAGTAGATAGGTTCTGCCTATCGCCCGGCCTTCGCACTCCTTCTTTGTCTATTAGCCAGGCGCAGAGGTATCAGCGCTGGGAGCCTCTAAACACTCAGTGTCTAGCCTTGTTTCCTTACTAGGACAATGAACGCCGTTCTCCTTCTCTCTATTTGGGCAACTTGGGGTATGTTTTTTTGTCACTAAGTCTTACATGACCAGAATGGGTCACTCTTGTTCCCGGTACAGGGTAGACAGCTTGTCTGGCTACTGTTTCCGACTGACAGGACAGGAGCCCAAACACTTGGGTAGCGCTAAGACCAGCTGCTCCATCATCAGTTACATGATACCGTGGGTAGTTGTATGTGCCATGTCGCACATGGAAAGGGACCCTGCAATTATCTCCGGTGGGCTTTCCCGAGGCCATAACCCCCATGGACCTGGTTGCGACTAATGGACTGGTTGTGTGAGCTTATTGGCATCAAACAAGGACCCACCTTGGCCAACCCACTCTATAATCAAAACAAACATGTCATTACAAAAAAATCAAATCAAACCTAAACCAGACACCCAACAAAAAACACTTTCGCCTCCGCCCTTGAGGCTCGCATTTACAAATTTCGGGGGACTTAGAACCAACATTAACGATGTAGAAACCTTTCTCCTGACAAACTCCCCGGATATCCTAGCTCTAAGTGAAACTAACCTTCAATCCTCAATCTCTTCTCACCACTTTAACATGACTGACTACCTCCCCTTCTATCGTAAAGATTCTGACAAACATATGTACGGCTAGGAGTTTATGTTCAGAACACCCTCCCCCTGACAAGAGAACATAGGTTAGAATCAGACTACATGTGCTTTAGATTGACTTTATATCACAGCGTCAGTTATTTATATTTCTTATACCATTCCCCTTCGACCCAGGACTGTACTCTGCTAAACTCTGTCTCTGAAAGGATAGATAGAGCACTATCATTTGATTCAAATGCCCGGATACATGTATTTGGGGGTTTTAATACCCACCACTGTGACTGGTTGGGATTCTCCAGCCTTACTGATGCAGCCGGTAACTCTACGTATAATTTCTCCTTAGCTCACTTCCTCTCTCAGATTGTCAATTTTCCGACCCGCATCCTCGATCGAGTAAACCAACAAGCCTCACTTCTAGACCTGTTCTTGACCTCAATGCCCGAGGCTTGTGTGACGAAAGCTCATAGCCCACTCGGGAATGCTGATCACATTGTGCTAATGATACATATCACCCTAAAAAGTCGTCCAAAAGCTGATGAACCGTTGCTCAAAATAACGAGATACTACGAGCAGGATGATTTTGAGTCAATCAGAGATCACATCAGCGATGCCCCATGGAGGGAAACCTTCTCACTCCCTGCTGACCAGTGTGCAAATGAATTAACTGAATGGGTCAAAGCAGGCATTGAAGCCTATGTCTTTAGCAAGCCTCACTCTCCCCAATGGTTCACCTTGGAATGTGCAGCTGCCATTGCTTTGAGGCAACAAACATTCCGTAAATTCGACCGCCATAAGTCAGCTACTAATAGACATAAATTTATAGAGTCAAGAAATAATTGTAAGGCCGTGATAGGCGAAGCCAAGAGAAGGTATAATGAGTTAATAAAAAACGCATTCAGTCACAGAAACTAGGTACTTGCGATTTCTGGAAAATCTACAATAGTGTAGTGAACAATGGTCAATCAATGATTCCCCCACTATCAAACCACAATGATGTCGTTTGCACGACCACTGACAAAGCTGAACTACTTGCCCAGCGTTTCGCGTCTAACTCCACTTTGGACTCAGATAACCACCCCCTCCCAAAATTTCCATTGCGGACCGAAGCCACACTTGATAACCTGGTCATCACTCCATCCCAGGTCAGAGACATCATAAAAAACCTTGACACCTCCAAAGCCTGTGGGCCTGATCTTATACCTGTAATAGTAATAAAGAAATGCTCTGCTCTGTAATAAATGTTTAGCTGAATCTTGCTTCCTTGATAGCTGGAAAATTGCCTCTGTGGTACCAGTTTTCAAAAATTATGGGAATAGAACCGATCCTCAGAACTACTGCCCAATCTTTGCCAAAATCTTTGAATCCTTAATCAATCTAGCGATAGTACGGCACTTAGTAAATGTTAAAATTCTTTCTGACTGCCAGTATGGATTTAGACAAGCACAATCTACTTCAGACATCCTAACGGTCATCTCTGAATGCATGTATCATACACTCGACAAGGCAGGAGAAGCTAGGGCAGTAGCGCTTGATATATCCAAGGCCTTTGACAAGGTATGGCATAAAGGGCTTCTCCTAAAAAATATGCTCATACGGTATTACTGGGCAATTACTTAATATAATTAGATCCTTCCTAACCAAAAGAAAGATCCAGGTTGTCCTCGATGGCCGTTCATCTAAGCAACATGACATAAATGCTGGTGTACCCCAGAGATCTATCCTTGGACCTTTATTGTTCCTGGTCTATATAAACGATCTCCCTGATGGCATAGAGTCTGAGATTAGTTTATTTGCTGACGACACCATGCTTTACTCTCGCCATGTTGGCAAAACAGACGCGATCATATCCGAGGCAATGGCTGAATCTTTAGAAAATAACCTCCGGTCATAAATGGTTGGTAACTTTTAATGCCGCAAAGACAAAGCTCCTTTCCTTCAATAACTACAAGAAACCTCTCCAACCACCGATTGTCATGGCAAATAACACCCTACCTGAGAGTTCATCATTCAAACTCCTCGGCCTAACCTTCACAGGTAACATGAATTGGAACAAATACATTGAAGACATTGCCAAGGCTGCCGCAAAGAAGGTGGGCTCCCTCTACCGTGCTAGTAAACTCCTCACACCTGACATTATCCTGTATCTCTACAAAGATACCATCTGCCCATGCATGGAATATTGTTGCCACATCTGGGCTGGTGCATCATCTACTAGTCTCTCCCTCCTTAACAAGGTCCAAAAAAGAGTTGCCAACGTAATAGGTCCCTCACTATCAATCAAGCTCCAGTCCCTGTCCCATCGCCGCAATGTAGCATCTTTGTGCTTGTTTTACAAATACTTCAATGGAGTATGCCTCGATGAATTGGCTATTCTGGTGCCCCCTCGACATAAATTCACTAGACCAACTCGACAGTCAACTAAATCCCATCCATTAACTGTGGAGGTTCCCAGAGGCCGGAGAGCTTTCTACTCAAATAGCTTCTTTCCTCGTGCTGCTGGCCTCTGTTTCCCCGACAGTACTGACATGCAGAAATTTAAAACTAATGTAAACAGACATCTCGCTGCGCAGATCCCAATTTAGGTTGACCTCCCCCCCAACTTTCTCCCTTTTTTTATCAGTAGCCCCTTACGTCTACAGTGGCGGCCTGCCTTGTTTGGGGTGAACTATGTTAAAAAAAAAATTTTTTAAATCTGCCAAAACCTTGTGATAATATCTCAGGGAAATTTTTTTTCAGAGTCTTTTTAAGTTTTTAACTTTTACTATTTGTATTTTGGAAAGGGCCTTTACCGAGTTGCAGAATATATCCCACAAATCAAATAAAGCCATCCAGTCGGTATCAAATAAATCGAAAGTATATTTCAGCACATAGACTTTCGCTTTATACGTCTTACCTCCTCCAAAAATGTTGCACATAAATTCTCCTATGAAATTCAGCTTTCTGTCAGTTACTCCTTTTGCAACCTTTTCGCTGCGAACCAATGTTGGTTTTCCAATTTTTTTCCAGGAGTCTTTACTGATTATAGATAAGTAGCTACCAGCGTCTATCTGAAAACGAATATTTTTGTTGTTCATTTTTACATCAACAAATTTTCTTCCATGATGGCCGCCGCCATTTTTTCCTGGAAATTACAGCATTTACAAAACTCTTAGCGTTCGACCTTTTATCTCTACACAGATGTATTACATGCCCTAATCTTCTACAAAAATAACAAATTTTGTTTATGAAATCCTAAACATGAAGGACATGTGTCCGGTGTCCGGTTTCCGCTTCTGTGTATTTTTCCAGGTTTTTGGTTTCCACCTTTGTGTGTTTTCCGCGTAGTGATGAATAGGTTTCAAATGTCAATTTTTTTAACCGTCTCTTTTGGCATATCGGACCTGAGCCACGTCTTTTTCCTCAATCTTCGCCGAATCATGTCGCATGCTTACGATTCTATTACTTTCGTCAACAATCACTTGCAACGTTAAATTAGGGTCCTGCTCCAACTTCGTCAAGATTCTCGCCCTTATCTTGGAATCTTTGCTTGCGGTTAAGCCCTGCACAAAAATTAGACATCGGAATCTGTCTGCAGTCTGTTCTTCCAGTTTAAACTGCTGGCATTCTCTATTTACGATTCCGGCATAGCTAAAAAAAATCCTCGTCGTCTCTTTTTGTTAGGTTTAAACATTTAAAATGTAGGTTGAAAAGGGACGACTTTCGCCAAAAACATTTGTCAGGATTTGCACAATTTCATCAAATGAAATTTCACACGGTACCCTTGGTAGAATATAGTTGCAGTACCTATCATGGCACGCTAGGTTCAATTTTTGAAGAAGTAGGCAAATCTTTTTTTCTTGCGACCATTCTGAACATCTTTCTTTGAAAATGCTGGCAAACCTCCGAAAGTAGACAGAAAAAATATAACCATTATCTGGGTTGTATATGAATTCTCCAATTGAAAGGAATAGAAATTGTATTCAGAATACTTAATTACAATAAGTTGGTTGCCATTACCGGCTCTAGGAAGATCTGCTAAGCGGTTCTCCTTAGTAAGGGAAAAGATGTTGACTTCATAGTGATCTGATGAATCCATCCTGTCACTATGGGTGAATCCGGATCAGTCCACAACACAGAGTAATTAGTACATGGTTCGGTAAGAGCACCTTTGAATGTTTTCACAAAGGGATATGAGTGGGACGATAAGAACAATGTTCGCGTGGGAGGCAACTTCCACCCAAACCATTTTCCTGCTAATTATAAACAACTCCATTTTGAGATGTCAATGTGACAAGACATTACATCTCTCTCGTCGTCTCTTGCAATGGCTTTGCTAGACGAGATAGAACTCATGGATTCAATTCCATTTCTCTAGTACATATGTGTCAGCAGGCAGGGCTTTACGTGCTCCACTACTTTTGGAGCTGCTTTCGCTCCTGCTCAAACGCCCAAAATTGGAGCTGGCTCCTCTCACGCTCCTCCTTTTCAAAAAGGAGCCGCTCCTGCTCCAACTCCTATAAAAAAGGAGCGGCTCTTTTTCAGCGCTCCATAATGAAAATGTACCTTCTTTCATAAACGTTCTATTCTGCCAATAAATGGTCGAAGGATAGGGGTGGGCGTCAAAGGATCTCATCAATATGGGTTACGATGTCACTTTAAGTGTAAGACCGTAAGATAATATTTGACAAAATCTCACTAATATTTTGAGAGTTATAGGAGAACATATTGGACGAAGTATAGGATTATACGTAAATTTTCGTTTCCTGAGGTATAAAATAGAAATAGAAAAATCCCTGAAGTATTTTAAAACAATTTTAATTTTCATTACATTAACAACCTATTTTTTCAGGAAAGGAAAATTTGACCCGATATTTATTTTGGAAGGGAATTTAGATTTGTTTTAAGTAAATAAAGTTTTACTTTTAAACATTATTAGTGATTTTTTTTCTTTTTAAAGAAAACATTTCTCTGGGAGAGGACAGACTGCCAGGGCAACATTACTCGTCGTGTTGTTGTTTAATATTTGTTTGTTTTACGAACGTAACTATATTGTATAATGTATATTATTATTTATAACAGGGAAACGCGCAAGTACGTTCAAACAAATCAATTTATCCATTTTTTTCTATAGTACAATTTGGGGCGAAAAAAACCCCAATGAAGTTTATTTTTAAACATTGAATAAAAATAATATTTTTCATAAGTTGCCCCAAAAATATCAATAAATTGTCAATAAACAATTCAGAGATCCATTTAATGTCTTAAAATTTCATACAAAATATCTGGCCTAGACCTTGGGAATTGAAAAAATATTGGGTCAAATTTTCCTTCCCCTCCCCCCCCCAAAAAAAAAAAAAATTAACTGGAGCAAGTTTTCTTAGGTTGAGCAAAAACATTTATTAAAATTAAAAATTTGAAAAAAAAGGTGAAACATCTATATTTGAAATCTCTAACTGTAATGTTATCGGCTGGGTTAAATAAGTAGTAAGACGGAGAGATGTATAGGATAAATAAGAAGGTTTATTGGCGGTCAAAATACATTCTAACTGAGTCATCGCCAGGGGCCGTAACTCGTCCCCTCACCGGTGAATCGTCGGTGCAGTAACACTACATCCCCCTTTCGGTTGTAAAGTTCTTTACAAGGACAGTCTTTTAGGTGGTCGAACTTGTCAACCGCTTCTTGTATATTTCCCTTGGTCAGGACCTCTGGAACTCTCTAGTGGGATGTTTCTTTGGTTATATGGAAGATCTGTTGAGTCATCATCACAGCTATACATATATCCATATCAAGGGAAACGTGGTAAGGTGTTTGCTTCCTGTGGGGTAGCCACCTGAGAGAAGCTGGTTTCTCCGTTCCTTAGGCGCAGATTACTTTTGTTGCGTCGGTGTAGTCCTGAATCTGTCTTAACTAGGACTGACCTTGGTGACAGAGTTTTACTTACTACAGCTGCACTGGTCTTAGGTATCTTGACCCAGACTGGTTGTCCTTTTTCAAAGGCAGGACGATCTTTAGCCCGATGACGTTTGTCATAGTTTTGCTTTTGTCTGGCTTTGAGCCGGGTGTCTGCCCTTCTATGTTCCTCGATGTTTTGCTGATCAAATGAATTTCTTTGAGGAATGGTAGGGATCCGTGTTCTTAGTTTTCTATTCATTAACAGCTCTGCAGGACTCTTGCCGTGTTGCAGAGGAGTGCTGCGATAATTTAGCAGTGCTATGTATGGGTCACTTGCTTTCTTCAATAAGTTTTTTATTGTCTGGACTGCACGTTCAGCTTCTCCGTTTCCTTGCGGATGATGGGAGCTACTTGTGAGGTGCAGGAAGTCAAAAACATTTGAAAAGTTCCTGAATTCACTAGAACTGAATTGGGGACCGTTGTCAGATATGATTGTCTCTGGGATACCATACCTAGCGAATATTGATTTGCAATGCTCTATTACGCTGGTTGAGGTGGTTGTCCGTAAATGGGCTATTTCAATCCACCTGGAAAAATAATCGACAATCAGAAGATATCGGTGTCCCATGAATTCGAACACATCCATTCCTATTTTCTGCCATGGATATGCAGGTAATTTGGTGGGTTGTAGTGGTTCTGGTGGATATTTTCGTTCTTTTTCACAGATACCACATTTCCCAACTTTGTCTGCAATTTGTTTAGAGAGGCCAGGCCACCACACACTTTCGCGAGCTAGTGCTCGGCATTTGACAATACCTTGGTGTCCCTCATGTAGACGCTCTAGTATGTCTTTTTGAAGTATATTAGGAATGACAAGTCGGCTCTGGTACATTAGAAGTCCCTGGTAAACTGTTAGGTTCTGGTTGACAAACCAGTAATGTTTTAGTTCGGGGTCCCGCCTTGCTCTTTCAGGCCAGTGGTCCATCTCATAATATTTGATTACCTGACTGCAGACCTGGTCAGTATTTTGTTTTAGTCGGATATCCTCCAATCGTTTATCGCTCGCCGAGATATTTCCTATGACTGAGCGGATAAATGAGTCGGTCTCTGTCTCCTGCTGGATATCCTGTATAACAGGACTACTCCCAGGTGCTCGGGACAAAGCGTCTGCTGTTGTGAGGTCTTTTCCTGCTGTGTATATGATCTCATAGGAGAATCTCATTAACCTCATGCGGAAACGTTGAATTCTTGGAGTCAATTCGTCGAGTCGCTTCGACTTCAACAGTGCCAACAGTGGTTTGTGGTCTGTTTCGACTGTGAATTTTGGCATTCCGACCAAGTAGTCCGCAAATTTTTCACAACACCAAGTGACTGCTAGTGCCTCCTTCACAACCTGTGCATATCTCTGCTCTGTTTCTGTCAGAGATCGTGAAGCATAAAATACCGGTCTCCAGTCATTTTCTTGTTTCTGCAGTAGTACACCACCTAGGCCATAGCTAGATGAATCTGCTGATACCCTTGTCGGCTTGTTGGAATTATAATGAGTCAGTACTGGTGCAGAACTCAGTTGCTTCTTCAGGGTCTGGAATGCTACTTTCTGAGGCTCATCCCAGATCCATTCTGACTCTTTTCTAAGAAGCTCTCGGAATGGTTTGGTGGTTTCGGCTAGATTCCTAGCAAATTTTCCGACCTGGTTTGCCATGCCCAGTAAGCGTCGTAATTCGGACACATTCTCAGGTCTGGGCAAGTCCATAATTGCTGCTACTTTTTCGGGATCTATTTGTATTCCCTCTTTTGATATAATGTGACCCAGAAACTTTATGTTTCTGACAGAAAATACACATTTATCGTTGAGTGTAGCTCCTGCAGCCTTCATTTTCTGCAGTACTGCTTTTAGTCGCTGGTCGTGCTCCTGCTGGTTTCTTCCACTTATTAGGACGTCATCTATATCACAGATGACTCCTGGTATTCCGGACAAAATGTGTGTCATCTCCCTATGAAAGATTTCTGGCCCAGAACTTATCTCGAATGGAAATCGTTTGAAACAGTACCTCCCATAAGGTGTTATAAATGTGGTAAGGACATGCGATTTTTCGTGTAGGACGATTTGGTAGAAACCGTTGTTGCAGTCGAGCTTGCTAAACACTGTGACTCCATCAAGCTCGGCCAGTAATTGGTCTGTGGTGGATAAAGGAAATTTTTCCCGTTTCACGCTCTCGTTTAGCTTGGTAAAGTCGACGCATAACCTAACTTTACCGTTAGCTTTTTGGACGGCGACTATTGGGGCACACCAATCAGTTGGTGATTTGACTGGACGGATTATGTCCTCGTTCTCCAGACGTTTCAGTTCTTCCTGAACCTTCTGTTTCATAGGCAACGGCAATCTTCTAGGGGTAGCAATGGAAAAGGGCTGAGCTCCTGCATCCAAACGTATCTGGCACACATGTTCCAGTTTCCCTAGGCCTGTGAACAGTTCTGGGAACTCTTTCTTATACTGGTGCCCTTCGCTTGTCACTCTATTAACTGCTTTCAACAGGTTGAGGACTTTGATTGCTGGTCCTCCCAGTAGAGGTTCTTGCAGACTCTCTATAACATAAAGGTCTTGTTGCGAGCTTACTTTTTCCATGGCCAGTTTGGCTTTCACACATCCTATGAGGTTTATCTCATGATGACCTGGTCCGCACAGTCTTTTGTTTGTGGGTTGGATGAGTGGGAATTTTTCCTGAAGAACCGGTCCGGGATTACGGTCACAGCTGCACCTGTATCCAGCCTAAAATTTATAATTTTGGTACAGGTCTTAGTAGTGACCTTAATTTTAGCCTGCCAATTTGTATTATCCTCAGTGGTAATTGTACCTATATTTTCGAGAGTGACAGAACCTAAAAAATGATTTTCTTCTTCCTCTCTTATTTCTCTAACCTTCACTTTATCGGTTCTGCAAAATTTTGCATAATGCCCTTTCTGCGAACAAATTCTGCAGTGTGCATCTTTTGCTGGGCAGTCATTTCTATTGTGGAATGGAAATTTCCCGCAGCGTGTGCATTTGCTAGACATTTTCGATTTCGGATGTGGTTGTTTGGTGAAGTTGGTCTTGTAGGTTCGCTTCGTAACCCGGTTGATTTGAGGATCCGCTGCATCGGCACGGAGGAAATGGTCTGCATCTGTTGTTTCGAAGTTTCTTAGGCTCTACCTATTTGTAGGCACTTGTCTAGAGTAAGCTGTTTATCAGACAGTAACTTTTCTCTGACGGTATCGCTTCGAACTCCGACAACGACTTGGTCTCGAATAAGCCTATCCTGTAGCTGTCCGAAATTACAGTTCTTTGCAAGTTGTCGAAGAGCAGCTATATAGGTCTTGATACCTTCCGGTACTTCTTGCTTGTGAAGATGGAATGTATAGGATTCGTAAGCTTCGTGTGTTTCGCCCACAAAAAAATCCTCAAACTTCTTCATCACCTCCTCTAGGACCGTCTTTTCTTCAACCCTTCATATATATCGTAACTATCCTTCCCGATAGTTGCTAAAAATACCGATGTCTGATATGAAGTATCTGCTTCTTTAGACAATCTACTAGCGATCGAATAATTGAGAAAATTTCGTTTAAATTTTCGCCAGTTATTAGTAACATTTCCAACAAGAGTCATTCGTTCGGGGGGTGGTATATTAGCTTTATGTCCGTGTGAGGCATTTTTCAAAAGTATACGATATATATGAGAAAAACAAATTTCGGTGCAATTTTAGTTAAAGGGCGATGTAGTTAATTATTTTCATGTAAAAGCATTATTTTGTACTTACTCAGTCATATTTTATCTCTCACGGCACGAAAAAGAATTTAAAAATATCAAGCAGAACTTTAATTAGAACGATTTTTCCATTTCCATAAGGGAGATATGAAACGTCGAGTCGCTGCCATTTTTGGAGTGGCCGGTTAGCTAACTAAGGGCAGATAAGTGTCGCGAAATTGGGTCCCCTAGGTAGGCACGTATGACCTAATTAGTACTTTTGAAGAATTTCTCTGAGAATGGACGTGAACGCATTAAATTTGAAGGATTTGGTATATTTGTGCATGAAGCCGGCGAAGACTATTGATTTTCTGCAATCGCAGGAATTAATAGCTGGGCGAAAGAGATGTCGGTGGGGCAGAGACATGCGTTTTGTTCCTAAAAACAATGTGGACGGCTTATCTGCCCTTAGTTAGCTAACCGGCCACTCCGAAAATGGCAGCGACTCGACGTTTCATATCTCCCTTATGGAAATGGAAAAATCGTTCTAATTAAAGTTCTGCTTGATATTTTTAAATTCTTTTTCGTGCCGTGAGAGATAAAATATGACTGAGTAAGTACAAAATAATGCTTTTACATGAAAATAATTAACTGCATCGCCCTTTAACTAAAATTGCACCCAAATTTCTGTACTTACTATCCTCTCTTTTCTTACTTTTTTTGTTTGTGGGACCGTTTTCCGTAAGTTGTTTGTTTATCGATAGTAGAATTTTCGGTAAAAACGTATTGTAGTATCCATATAGAAAAAGAGTTGAAGAAAGTGTCTACGGATGCCTGAAAGTGATACAACAATTTTTTTTATTCATATTAACTTCAGACTTTTCTTTTTTTCATATTAATTTCAGACTTTTCATTTTTTCATATTAAAAAAAACTTTGAACATTCTATTTACAAAAGCAAGTTTTAACGAAATTTAACGAATTTAAAAGCAAACTAGTCGTGAATTTAAGAATAACAAAAAATGTCGCCGAAAAGACGACGGGTAAAAATGTGATATATGCTAAAAATAAGTGTACCATTTCACCCCAAAAATCAATTTTATCGAACATTTGGGTGAATACCGAGCGAAATGGGCGAGAAAATCCAACGGCCCCTATAGTATAATTGAACCTAAAATTCTTTATTTAAAAACACGAATTAAAAGAAAAATTGGCTTATTTATTCAATCAGCAATAAACATCCTTCAAACCCATAAGAAAATAACTTCAGACATCTATAGACTCACTGGCGCATTTAAAGACATTTGGTGCCAAATTGGCTGTCTTCTTCTTTAAGAAAACTGTCCCATCAAAAATTTAACACATAGATGTAAAAATCTGAGAACTTCCAATGTTCTCCTTCTTTCTCCCACTCTCTCCCTCCCTCTCCCTCTCTCTCTCTCTCTATCTCATACACATTTACCAGATATAATTTTTTAAATAACTCTGAGACTTTCTTTTTTTTCTTTTCCTTTTTATTGTTGAATAAAAAACTAATGTTTAAAAGAAAAAAAAATTCAAATAATTTTGGAGCGAGGAGCGCAGTGCGGAGCGCAGTGCGGAGCGCAGTGCGGAGCGATAAAACCACCGCTCTTTAATCCCAAATGGAGTTGCTCCTGCTCCACTCCCACTGAATATAAGATGAGCCTTCCTCTCCTTCGCTCCAGCAAAAAGGAGTGTGCTCCTGGAGCGCTCTTCTTTTTGGAGGGCTCCGTAACGCCCTGTCAGCAGGCATACAGCATAATCATGTTGACACACCGGTTCTTGATAGATTGCTGAAGTTAAGCAACGTTGAGCCTGGTCAGTACCAGATGGGTGACCATTTGGGAATACCACGCGCTGTATGTATAGGAGGACATCGACAAGAACTGCAAAAACCTAACGTTGTCATCTCCCCTAACTGGGACATACATGCGACTGGGGACCACTTGTGAATTTGATATTCTCCTTTAGGGGAAGCCGGTTCAACTCACCCAGGGTGAATGCTGTACTAGGTTGAGGTACGGGTAGGATGTCAGCAGACTCAACCTATTTGTATTCCTGTTTTCATAACTTTTTCTAGACCATGTTTTGTGTTGATGAAATTCTTTGAATAAAACTGATTTAAAATGTAGAGAAGAAGTTAGTTCTTTTAGCCAAAACTTGGTGACCTTTTTCTTCATATAAAACAAGGCCAGTACAATTTGTTAAGTTATCTCCTTGAGATATAAAAGTTCTATTCCTTTGTGATAAGTTTTTAGATTGATCTCCCTTGCTGGTTGTTGTTGGAAAGCAAAGATGGCGGTTTGGACAAACGGACGTGCGTCCATAACTGGATTTATGTAACGAGTAAACTAACAGGATGGATACTATTGCAGCAACCCTACTGCAAAATTAAAAAAAACTTTTTCTCACCAATTTCAGAGACATATCTGCTCAATTTCCTCTTACACACTAAACAGTCTGTCACTCAGAAGTTCCTTGGACACTCTGGACTCTTTAAATTTGTCAATAAAATTATTTTTGTATGGATACTTTGTCATTCATCTTTTTGATAGTACCTTTCCCTCTACACATTAAATTAACTGCTAGCCTTATATATAAAGTAAAGTCAGTCTTTTCCACATAAATTTGTGAGCAATAGCCTTTTTTTTCTACTACATAAAAAACTATTCGGTTAGTCATAAACGGCAAATATTGATCTGTGATATTAAAAACAAAAACAAATCAATAAGGCTATTGGCAAATTAAATAAGAAAATATATCCAAAGAATTGACGACTTTCAATCTATTCTACAAGTTTCCAGGTTTAGTGTTATGTCCAGATTTGCATCCCTTTGCATATCGGGAGTTAAGAAGACAACTGGACATGCACATTGAGAAATTCCGGAAATAAAGAAACTCCCGGGAAAAACTACTCAGTTTAACTCCGATGCAAATTGAAAACACACGTATATCTCTTCGTTTTTGTTCTTTCTTTCTTTTTACCCTTTGTTTTAATCTCGCAAGCCGAGTGTACGGCATTACAATGTCGTAGACTCGGCTTGCGAAACTAAAGCAGCCATTATCACACAGAGGCAGCATGGCATCGAAAGTAACTAATCTTATATCAACATAATAAATGTAACATGCTAGAGAAATATGAAACTGCAATATAAAAGCTCACAATGGTTACGCTTAACTTTTGGCAACATAATACATCATGTTTATTAAAGCTGGAGCTCAATTCACTTTACTAATCTTGCAGTGACTGGCACTTGAGCAATGGCAGCTAGGATTTCTTCCTTAAGTTCAACATTTCTATGGGGCTTTGCTGGATAGACCTTGTCTCAGAGGAAAATGTTGGGAGGGGTCAAGTCTGGTTCTCACCTTCTAATCCATCGCCCGGGCAGGTTGTCATCCAGCCAGTTTTGCACAAGCACAGCCTAATGAACTGGTACCCCATTGTTATAAACATGATACTATGACACCAATGTTACAAATGTATAAATTAGCCACGAATGTTAATAATGTGTAAGGTTGGAAACCCCCCGTTCCTCTCACACTACTTGTCTCCTATCCTTTATGTTTTAATCAGGCCCGTGAATCAAGTGTTAGACTCGCTGTAGTGAAAACGACTTTTATTTATTTATATATTTTTTGTTGCATTAAAACGATGAAAGGGAAACAATCAAGTAATCATGGGAAAGAAAAGAACGGGACACGTCGATATCACAATTTATAAACATAAAATAAACATAAGACACTTGTAAGAACCAACAACGGCGATATTAGCAAACATAACAAGTGTGTATTAATTCAAAATGACCAACTAAAAGTTCTGCTCCGTTCAAGGGGAGTTTTTGATAGAGGGGCTGGTTTTGTTAAGACCGAGAATGCTTGATCAGTTAGGAGTCAAAAAAGTTGGCAAATAACGAAAGTTCAAATCAGGACGATTTAAAAAATATGTAATTTGTTCTTTTCATAGGGCACATACCTTTTATAGAGTTTTCTTCGTGTGATAGCTGACACGCTAAGTGGAAGATATTATCACAGAATTTTTTCATTCTGATATCCGTCTTTCTTGGATACTTTTTTAGTGTGGAGTGGTCGGCTACATGAAGGATATTATCATAGGATTTTAGATCCTGAAGTCCGTCCTTCGCGGATAGCTTTTTTTTTAGTGTGGTGAGTTATAGGTAATCTCGTAAACTTTGTCGAACTGTGTTTTTCCTTGTGATGTCCTATAGACAGCAGTAAGATACTCGCTGTATTTTTCTCAGCCAATAAATTTTGAATTCCACTCTTCCTTGTATGTGGGGATATATTGTCTCGATTTGAAGTGCTCGATAGGCACCAAATCTTAACACGTCTTCACTCGTCCGCTCCTGAAATTTGACTCGTTTTCTCTTGCCTGGGGTTTTTCCGCTATTTCTCTAGGACCTTTCCGGCCTAGCAACAGGTTTTCCTCCAATCTGATTGGTTGCCCTACTTCCGTCCCCACAAACTGCGTGGGCTGATCTCCCAACTCTTGTGTCTAGCTGTCTAGACTACATCCGGTAATGTGTGTTCGCTTCTTGGCGAATTACACCATAGTTTTTTTTATTGTAGGGGAAAATGTGCCAACAAGTTCCCTACTCTTCTTTTCATGCTTTATGGGGCAAAATATGTGGATATAACAGACCTTCTGTACTATCCTGATGCTGTAATAATTGCAAACGCTGCTTTTGTTGCATACCAAGATAGACGGGTCAGTATACTGGCAGAGTGCTCCTACATAAAAAAATTGCAACATTTTGTTTTTTGGTGGTTTTATGTTAGGCTTGGTCTAGTCTAAAATATACTAAAAGTTGGACAAGATCCGGGTTGGGAAAGTATCAAATTTCGAATATGACTTCTTTTGGTTTACAAGTCATTTTTCATTTACATGTGAAACACTAACTCGGTCAGTTTTCATGATAAATCAATTTGGGGGGGGGGGGGAGGAGGCAACCAGTATATTGATCCGTCTAAGTTAATTTTGTGCCATCTCTGTATTGTTATTTATGGCAGGCCCTGTATGTTCAATAGGTGTAAAATTGATCTGAAAAGTGACAATGTTTAAGAAGTTTATACATCTAAAATATGGTGCAGTATTGGTTATGCAAAATTATCATTTCTGGTGAAATGTGTTATTTTTAGTAATGGGCCATATATATCATGCTATACAAGTATAAGTACTTGAAAATCAGTTAATGTTACTATTTTTCCCATTATGAAATCTTCCGAACAGAATAGTTTTGCACCACTTTTATGTCTCTTTACAAAGGTTGAAATCAAGATATAATGCAACAAAACATTATGTCTAGAAAATGTTTAAAATAGCAAAAGTGAAAAAACGAAATTGTTTCTATTTACCTGTCTCCCCACGAGGAAAAAGTAAGGCACAAGGTCGATTTTTAATGTGAAGAAAATACAGCTCCCCAAAAAGGCGCATTCTGGATTGGAAGAAAAATTAAACTTGCTTCAGTCTAGAAGGATTTCTCCTTCATTGAAAAGGACTGAAAAGGTGAAGTGTAGTATCAGAACAGATACTACATTTTGACAAATGTTTACATTTTAAAGAAATTTAGCACAAAGCCATCAAATGTGTGGTCAAAAGTGATAAAAGTGCCTATCCTACTCTTAACTAGAATCATCTCAGTCACCACAATACCACATTTACTCTATTTAAGAGATCCCCAAATTTGTTAGGAATTTTATTTTTCAAAATTATATTTATGTACAAACATTCATTTGAATAACACAGGGAATGGGGAAAAATACAAAAAAACAAAAATTCAGTAAGCAACCCTTTCTAAATAATAGACCGCCCACTTTTTTCCGGTTTGTTCAGAACCGAAAACAAGCAGGTCCATCTCTAAATGTACACTTTGATCTTAACCAAAATGCCAAGAAAGAGTTAACCTATGAAAAAGACTGCGTGTTTAGCAATAGTAATCGATCTGAGCGTGAGATTGAAAATACCTCTGACTTCTCATGTGGATGACAGTCAAGAAAAACTGTCAAGTCAGTAAGAATTATTGAAAGCGAACGAAATGAATGCATATTTTCTGGAAACCCAAATCAGGAATTCGCCAAAGCTGATTCACATTTGCAAGATTTGGTTAGAAATCTAAATGGTCAATGAAGTAGGGGGGAATCACTTTACTTTATTATAAAGATGTATAGTTATGTTATATTATTACTAGCTATCACCCTTTCTGTACTCCTGCTCCCAGCCCTAAACCCCATAATACTATTTTTATTCATAATTTTTATTTTCTAAAATAAAGCCTTGTGTTCGCTATATTTGGATGACTGCCTAGAAGGAATGCCCTACGATATTATGATAAATCCCTTTTCATAAATTTAATACGACCATTGTAATTCTCATAAAAGTTGTGTTTGATCTTGGCTTTGTTTTGTAATTGTATCAGTGACTGTCTAATTAGTCAAATATTTTTTTATTATTTTTATGTTTTCATATTATAACATCGGATCTTTTGTAGAAGAATTGGGGGAACAAATTTGGGGTTTGTGGTTTAAATCGAGAAGAAAATCAGAATGACGAACTTACTTGGAAGAGTAATACGTCTGGACAAATCTGACTGAACTAGAAATGTTGCATAAATAAAAAGGGATCACCATTCTTCCACGCAATAAATAATGGCTCAAAAACTAAAGAGATATAAACTTGTATTCACGGGAACACAGGAACAAAATGAAGATAGTACAATGGGCCGATTCATGTCGGTTAGATGAAGTGATATTATCCCGGAGTTCGATATCTCACTTGCTCAGGGTTGAGTCAGGTTGAGAACGGGAAAAACGCGCCCTGTCAGCTAAGGGAAAACTTGGTGAACTGAAAATTCATGGTGGTTCGTCTTTGCATGAAACGATACATCGCATATGAATCTCGTTATACGTAGGAGTGTTATTTGCCCATGTGGTTAAGAGGCGATGATTATATAATCGCCAAGACAAATTACAATCTCACTGCCGGTCAAGTAGACCGATATAAAATAGTTCGCTCATGCAACTGCTAAAAGTCCCCTCAAAATGCACCTGCATCCCCCTCCCCCCAAAAAAAGAAAATGGAGGTTGTAGTTAAAAAAATGTTTTATAACTTACTCAAGAGGATTGAATCCATTTACGCCATTGAGTATTTGCATAAAAAAGATCGTTTGCCTTATATTTCTGCCTCCACATAAACTCACACAGAAAGCTGTCCACCATCTTGCGATGTGTTCCAAAGTGGCGTTTATTCCCCTTTTGGTACAGCGAGAAATTAGGGTTTCACCAACCTCAATGTTGAGACTGGAACCCTGACCTAAACAAAATTATATGGTGAGAAATGGAGGTTTCATCGATCTCAATGTGGAGACATGTACGTTAATCTTAACTCTAACCTAAACCTAACTCGATGAATAGTTCATAGTAGTGTGTGCATAACCTGCGGCACAATTGTTTTTTTTAGCTAATCTCATTTTTCCATGCTGGAGCTCTTTTACAAATGATCCATAACATCTTTAAAATATTCATGGTGAATGCATTAATTTTCTCTATATTAATAAAATTATGACAATATGTCATGTGTGTGTGTCTCGCATCAGTGTAACTTTGATATTTATTATTTATTATTTACTAATTATTGAATATTTATTAAAATTTAAAAAATGCTAACATTTTTTTTTATAAAACAATATTTTAAAATCCTATTTCAAAAATAATTTAATTACAAAATTGAATCGACCAGAATGCATTTTAAATGCTCTCCTCCCCATCTCTGGCACAAAAGACCGACACTAGTTTCTCCTACCCTGCATTCACTCACTCTGTACAAGTTAGCCTGCTGTTATTGTAAACAATTTTCTATTTGCCTTATTCAACTAAACGATCTAGAGAAGAAAACTTACCTTTTCTAGATTTTAGTTTTATAATAATTTGGTTCAATTAATGATTTATTGACCAAGTGATACTATTTAAATTGAATTTTCAAAATCCGTATTTTAAAATAAAAATTAATTTGATAAAAAAAAGAAAAGAATGGCATAGAGTATTCATTAGATTTAAATATGTCCGATCGATTCTATTGCAAAACCAATTTTTTTAAAATCTTCTATCATCTATATTTATAAAAGATCTTCAATAACACCAATACGGCCAAGTGACAACATGCCACGTAAAAATAGAAATAAAAGAAAAACAAACAAGGTCTGTATTTTCCTGACGATTACTTTTTTATGAGTCGAAAATTAGAATTTTAAATAAATAACTGTGTTTATCTAAAAAATAAAATGTGCATTGTGTTTGGTCGCAAAACTGTTATAATTTCAAATTTTTCAATGTATTCCAACAGTGGAAATACCCCCACTACTTATTCACACACCACCTTGGCCTTTTGGCTAAGATCAAAGTGTAGTATCTGTTCCGATGGATATTGCACCCTATAGACTGGTATTGTCTTGGCCTTCGGGGCTTGATTTACGCCGGTCAATGGGTCAGTCCTGTGCAGTTCTAGGAGGTCCACCCTCCCAGGCTTCGCCTCCCCTCTTTGGGGAGGAGTAAGTTTATTGCTTACTGTCTGAGGCGCCCCTACTGGGGAATGCTGACAGGATGCCCAGGCAATTTTTAAACCCCACTTTCCCGACCCGACCTTGGTTCACATCTTACTTGTGGGAGTAAGATAAAAACTGGCCTTGTGCCTAACTCCTAGAGAGGAGTAAATCAATCTTCATACATGCATACTAGCGTTCAAAACCACTGGAACCGAATCGGACATTAAAGCTGAATCTTTAGTAACACCAACAGAAAACTACAACCAAGTTGTATCATGCTGCGTAAATAAAAAGAAAAGAAAAACAAGCAAATGTCTGTATTTTCCTGATGAAGACGTTTTTATGAGTCGAAAATCAGAATTATAGAAAATGGGATGTAGTCCATTTCTATTATTTATAACAACTTCATTGGTCTTCTTTCACAGAGAATAAAAGGAGAAATGAAAAAGAAGGGTATAACTTTTCCTCACGGCGTGATACAATTGAACAACACATTGCATAGACGGGTAGTAGTTTTATGTGGGAGAAACACGGGAACAAAATAAAAGATAATACATTGGGTTGAGTGAATGTAGACAAGGCGAAATAATCTTTCTCCTGAAGTTCGTCGATTCTCTGCCGGGCCGACATCAGAGAATTGCAGGATCACATCTTGTCTGTTTGGGAATAAATCACGAACTGAAGATTAATGTTGATCACATGATTTGGCTTTAGCAATTGCGCGTGAATCTTGTTACACGCAGACGTGCTACATGTGCACCTAGTGAAGAGGCAATGATTACATAACCGCCAAGCCAAATCACAACTCAAGTAGATCGACAGAAAATACATGTTAAAAAAGAAAAATGTTTGTATTGTGGACGCGAACACAAAATAAAAAGGAAAAAATGCCCGGCATTTGGAAAAACTTGTACAAATTGCTTAAGAATGAACCATTTTCAAGCAATATGCAAGTTCAAAATTAAAAAAAAACGTCGAAAAAGTTGAAGAAAGTAATAGGGAAGTCTTTACATTAAAAAATAAAAATAAGAATGTTGAAAAAATTGAACAAAAGAAAAAAAGATATTATATTAAAAGTCAAAATTAACAATGTCGATTTGGGTATGCAAATGGATACCGGCAGTGAGGTAACGCATAACGAAAAACATTTCTGGAAACGCATTGTAAAGCTGACTTTACGAAAGAGCAGTGTACAACTCCAATAATTTGATGGATCAGTCATAAAAACTTTAGGATACTTTGAAGGTTCCTTAAAGTTAAAAGACAAATTCAAGGTAATACCTATAATTGTCACAAATTGTAAAAAAAAACACGGACTCCTGGGAAACGATGTGCTTAAAATAAATTCGACCAAACTAATTAATGAGATAAAAATGAAAAAAAACGGAAAATTAAAAAGACACAAAGTTAATTTAAAATTAAAAGAAAATGTTATCCCCTCTTATTATGAAGCACGAAAATTACCAGTACATTTGTTGCCATTAGTAGTAGCAAAACTACAAAAATTAATTGAGCAGGACCTTATTGAACATGTTTCACCTGGGGGTAGCAAGTGAGCATCACCCATTGTAGTTTTGAGAAAGTCAGACGGAGACATACGTATATGTGGAGATCATAAAATAGGCGTAAACCACAAAGTTTGCTCGGATTCGATACGATAATGTGGAGATTGCATTACATGTGCTAGCAGGAATCAGCGTTTTTACAAAAATAGATTTTAAAACGGCATACCACCATGGGAGCAAATAAGTAAATTGAATTAAAAAAGAAAACCGACATCGTCTTGAACAAATTAAGAAATGCGGTAATGGCTATAAATGAAAATAAAATGCGTAAACAATAGTATTAATATATCATTTTTAGGGTATTCCATTTCAAAAGAAGGTATATCACCAGATCAAGCCTTAATAGAAAAAATATTAAAAATATCTATACCTACAAACGAAAAAGAATTTGTATCTTTTTGGGGATTGGTCAATTTCTACAGGCGATATTTACCAAAATATACAGACCTGACTGAATCATTTGCAAATTTAAGAAAAAAGAATGTTGAATTTATTTGGTCAGAAAAACAACAAAAAGCTTTTGAGAGATTGAAATTAGTTATGGTTTCTTACCAGTAGTAAAAATGTTTGATCCCACAGATGCAAGTGAACATTCGATATCTGGAATATTATCACAAGAAGGACATCCGATAATGTATTTATCAAGAAGACTAACGAACATTGAACTTAATTATTCAAATATAAAGAAAGAAGCATTGGCCATTGTATGGTGCACCACCAGGGCTAGACAATTTCTCCTGAGAAGTGATCATAGACCATTAGAATTTATATTCAATCCCAGAAAAGAATTACTCAAAGTTACGACATCGAGAATATTAAGATGGGCAATAAAGTTAATGGCATTTAACTTTGATATAGAATATGTCAAAGGAAATTCAATTCCACACGCAGATGCACTGTCAAGGTTGCGATTTTACAAGGAGTCAAAAGATAAAACAGAAGAAGGATTTGAAGATACATTCTTACATTGGGTAGAGAGTGATGTCTTATCATGATCCAGTACTAAGTAGGATAACATCGAGAATAAGAAAAAACATATAGGGAAATTGTTTCAAGGCAGAGAAACCTTACAAAGAAATAAGGCATAAATTAACGATAGAAAATGGAGTGATTTGTAATGTTGAAACAAAGAAATTTGGTGATAAAAAGTGTACATGATGATATACACTGTGGAGTGGCAGCCACACAAAAAAGAATAAAACTAGAAGCATGGTGGCCGGGATATTCACGAGATATCGAAAAATATATAAAAAGATGCAAAAAATGTAGAGAATTAAGAAATTTTACACAGAATACTTTACATTCATGGCCCAGAGAAGTAGAGCCATGAAGTTGTGTGTATATGGATCATGCGTACATTTCTGAAGTTGTCCGTGTACCGGACAAGAAAAGTTCTACCATAAAACAGATTCTAAGGGTCATATTCTCTAGAATGGGTAAATAGGATGTAAACCGTATAAGACACCGCCATATCACCCTCAATCGAATGGGTTGGTGGAAAGAATGGTGCAGACCGTAAAAACGGTACTAAAAGCATGTTCTCAGCAAACAGAAAAAGAATAGAAGTTTTTCTACCAAGGCTGCTTTTAAGCTATCGAACAATACCACACGCAGGAAGATTAGAAAGTCCATCAGCTTTAATGTGAAGACAAATTAGATCTCCGTTAACTATGTCATATTCTACAAATGAAAAAATCTGGTACAAAAAGAACAAATAATAAAATTCAGAAAGGACAAGATTAATCGTGCAAAAAGGTGACAATACAGCTATAATAAATAGAGAAAATGGAAACAGTGTGTTGGCCCATTGTGGTGTTTGGTAATAAACAACAGTCAATTGTGGTGGTTGTAAACATATCTTTATTTAACAAGGGTTATAACAACATGTGTGTATCAACAGTCGTAATCTCTCTCTCTATGTCCCTAGCTATGTCGCTGCTGCTGCTGCTTCCTGCTCTCGTACCGATCACGTTGGTACGTGATCTTCGACACTACATCTTCCCTCTTTTTTTTATAAATTTATGTCACTATAAAGTCTTCTTGCCACACTGGGGTGGATCTTACTCTAGGTGTTCTGATTGAACCACTAGGGGCAGTTAGGGCCGGTGTTAGGGGTTCTTGAGCAGTTTCCTTAGGGTCTGGACTGGAGATGGGAAGTGCATCGATTGGGTTGAGGTGTGTGTCTTCGATATCTGTTGTAGAAGTAGGGGGCCAGTGGGTTGTATCAGGGACGTCGGTGTAGTCAGGACTATACTGCATGTCGCCGGGTACCTTTTTTACATGGGCAGCGTTTCTCATTCTCACTTGGCCTTGGGGTTGTTGTATTAGAACAGCATTTCCCTTCTTTTCCACAACTTGATAGGGCTGAGACTCGAACCGAGCGTCCAGCTTGTTTGTTCTGTGTAAATTTTTTACACAATACTGTGTCCCCTCTCTGGATCTGTTGGTCTCTGGCTCCTCTTCTCTGGTCAGCAGCTATGTTGCGTTTTAGTTTGTGTAGAGCATCCTTATCATGTACGTCACTAAAATCAGTGGACGCTCCTACAATACTTGGCAGCTTACCTCGGAGTTCGCAGTTCATTAGTAACTTCGCTGGGGATACTCCGGTTACTGTGTGAGGGGTGGTTCGGTATTGGAACAGAAAATTCCTTAGTTCAGTCCTCCAGTCTTTCCCTTCGACTTTGGCGATCTTAATTGCCTTTAGGATTGTTCTGTTGAACCGTTCCACTTCGCCGTTGGACTGTGGCCAATACGGGATCCCTCTCACCTGGGTGATGCCGTGAGTATTCATATACTCATTGAATTCTCTTAATGAGAATGGCTGTCCGTTGTCACTCCTCAGATAGTTGGGATATCCATGATGATTGAACATCATTTCTAGTGCACCCGTTACATTTTTGGCATTTGCTATTTTCATATGCGCAACTTCTGGCCATCTTGAGTAGTAGTCGACAACAGCCAGCAGGTAGTTCCCTTCGGAGACACTCAGTAGGTCAACAGCTACATAGGTCCAGGGTTGGTCAGGCAGCGGTGTACTCTCTAGTTCTTCTGGAGGGGCATTTTTGCCAACCACTTGACATGGGTAACACGCTTTTACTCGCTTTTCTGCCATTCTATCCATCTCTGGCCACCAAATTGGACCGTAGGCGATTTTTGGTTCGCACAATCCCTTGGTGTCCTTCATGAGCCAGTACAACTACCCGCCCCTGAAGTGCCTCAGGGATTATGATCCTGCGTCCTCGGATGACCATCTGTCCTGCTATCCAGAGTTCATCTTTGATTGCATGAAATGCAGTACCTTTGAAATGGGTCCAGTCATTTTCGGATATAGCTTGCCGAAGTTTGGAGATCGTAGCATCATCCTTTGAAGCTTTTTCCACTTCACAGGGAGTTAGTGCCTGAGGTACAGTATCTTTAATGATACTGTAGATGTAGTCCATTGTTTCCTTTTCCTCAGTTTTGTCTGGGTTTTCAACGGGCTGTCGACTCAGCAGGTCCGCCTTATTGGTTCGGCCAGGAATGTGGATGACTTTGTAGGTGAACTGTTGTAGAAACAACAGCCATCTCTCCACTCTTGCTGAAGGGGGCTTCGAGGAAGGTGATAGTACCTTTACCAGCGCTTTGTGATCAGTCAGGATCTGAAAGTCACATCCAATGAGGTACAGACTGAACTTTTTGCATGCCCAGAATACTCCCAGTGCTTCTCTTTCAAATTGAGAATATCGGGACTCTGTTGGTGTGAGCTTCCTACTGGCATAGTATACTGGTTTCCCGTATCCGTTTAGCTGCTGTTGTTCAATGATTGCACCCACACCAACGGGAGAAGCATCAGTTGTGATTCTAGTTGGCAACTCAACACTGTAGTATGCCATGACTGGCGCTTCAATTAACCCTTTCTTTAGTTTGTTAAAGGAATATTGTTCCTCTTCTTCCCATTTCCAATCAGAATCTAGTCTTGTAAGATCCCAAAGTGGTGCAGTTACACTAGCAAAATGGGGCACAAACTTAGCACAGAATTGGGCCAGTCCCAAGAAACTCCTCATCTGTGATGCATCTTTTGGTGGAGGAGCATCAACTACAGCCTTCACCTTTTCGTCCGAGACCTTCAAGCCGTCTTGTGTCAGAATGTGGCCCATGTATCTTATAGATGTCATTTTAATCTGGCACTTCTTTCCATTGACGGTCAGTCCTTGTTCGGCTAGGTGTTGGAAAACTTTGGCGAGTCTAGTGTCGTGCTCACTTTCTGTTTTCCCGACTACTATGATGTCATCTGACATGTTGTATGCTCCTGGGCAGCCAGCTATAACCTGACTTATGATTTGCTGAAATTTTTCTGAGGCCATGTTTACCCCAAACATAAGTCTTTTATACAGCAAATGTTGTGATTTCTCTGGAGTCTGGATGCAACTCTATTTGATGGTAGGCCATATTCAAATCTACTTTTGAGAAATATTTGCCTCCAGCCATTTCTTGTATAGTTTCCTCAATCGTGGGCACTGGATGACGTTCTCGAACGATAGCTTCGTTTGCTCTACGCATGTCGATACATATCCTCACATCGCTTTTTCCATTGTCCTCGGGCCTTTTTTCCACTGTCACTAAAGGATTCACCCATTGAGAAGGTTCCCTGACCCTCTCAATTACATCCAGATCAACCAGTTCTTGCAATTTGTTTAGGACACATTGCCGCCGCTTGAATGGTATCCGACGTACTGGCTGAGTGACAGGTATAATTTCTGGATTTATTTTGAATTTTAATTGGTAGTTTTTCAGTTTTCCTAATCCACTGAAAACCTTTGGAAATTCTTTTAGTATTCTTGTCCATATATCCAGTTCCGAGCAGTTCAAGATGTTGGCGTTAACGCCCACACTTAAAAGTCCTAGTCTTTTACTAGTTCTACCACTTAAAAGTGACGCTTGGGCCTGTGGTATGACAAAAAATGGAACTGTTATGTAGCGATTTGTGCTAGGAACTTCAACCTTCAATATGCACTTTCCTAGAAGGGGAAGTGGTTTTTCACTAGCATAGGGGTATAGTTTAGTAGAATCTGGCTGGAGCTTAATTTTGGGTCCTTCTTTTTCTATTTTCTTGAAGTCCTCTACAGATAATGTATTATGCTGTGCTCCTGAGTCTATCACTAAAGGGATGGTGGTGTTTCTGACTTTGAGGTTTATTACATTTTCACTCATTGATATTTTGAATAAATTAAACCCATTAGCGCCACCAGTTTTGTTATCTTCCCTTTCCCCTACACTCTGTTGAATTCCTTTGTTATGATAATGCTTTCGTCCACCACGACTGTATTTTGGGGCTCTGTCATGTTCGTTTCTATTCTGCGTTTTTGTTTGTTTGTTTTTGTAGAAACAACAGACTTCAAAATGTCCCTTTTTCCCACAGATTCCACACTTGTGATGCTTGCTTCTAACACAATCTCTTGCAAAATGTCCATTCCCCCCACACTTATAACATGCAGATGACACATTGTGGCTTGGTTTAGGTTTTTGTCTGTCGCTTAATCTATTTATATCAGACGTACAAGTAGATCCTAAAATAAGGGCCTCTTTGTGGTGGTACGTCCCAATAATTTGGATGAGACGATCCAACGTCAAGTTGCTTTCACCATATAATTTGGCTTTTAGTTCCGCGTCCTTTATGTGAAGAAGGATCTTGTCTCTGACGAATTCGTTCGGTTCTGGAGTGAAACCGCACACCTTCGCCAAACTCTTTAAGCGAGTGATATAATTATTCACGGTTTCTCCCGTGTTTGGTTCAGACTCCCAAAATCTTGAACGCGCTTTAGGGATATTTTCCTTTAGAGCGAAAGTTTTGTCAAACAGTTCTATAGCTGTTCGGAATACATCGACTCTTTCTTTATTAGCCTCGTGTCCGGCTTTTTGTTCGTCCGTGAAATTTGGACGAATTTCACGCAGACCCTCGCCTCCTGTTAACAAAAGGATAGCTCTTTTTTGCTCAGAATTTATGACACCTGAAGCTAGTATGAAAATTTCCAGATCGGATTTCCAATTTACCCATCTTTTATGTAAAGACTCTGGATCTCCGATCGTATCTAACGCACGTGGAGGGTTTAGCCCCCCCAATGTGACGAATTTTGCTATATTGTTGTTTAAAAGGACAATAAGATGTGAATAACAAAAGGATTGTTATTTAAAGACAATAAATGTGATAACAAACGAATTACTTATCTCTCGTTTTTTTTCTGTACTTTTCCTTTGGAAGAAAAAAAGTATATTTTTCTTTCTCTCTTGTAGCACGTGTGACCTCTTTTTTCGTGGGTTTTTTTTCCGTAGAAAAGTTCGTTGTTTGCACTTTTTTTTTTTTGTAGATGTCTTTCTTTGCTTTTTTTTTGTGTAGAATTTCATCTCATCCTCGTCGCCAGTTTGTGGTGTTTGGTAATAAACAACAGTCAATTGTGGTGGTTGTAAACATATCTTTATTTAACAAGGGTTATAACAACATGTGTGTATCAACGGTCGTAATCTCTCTATCTATGTCCCTAGCTATGTCACTGCTGCTGCTGCTTCCTGCTCTCGTACCGATCACGTTGGTACGTGATCTTCGACACTACACCCATGCAGACCAAATAAGGTCACAGGGTGAATATGAAGAACAAAATGAACAAATCGCTATGACTCCTTCCGTTATAAAGTTATTAGAACAACCTGTACAGAATGAAACGTCAGAAGATGAAACAATGCAAAATCAAGCAGGTCAAAATGAGGATTCAGTTGGATTCGGATTAAAGTATGATGACCCTGGTTACAGTTTAATGTGAGATAGGTCGAGATTTCACAGAGAAAGAAATAAGGGAGAGAGAGAAGAGCAAAGCAATATCGAAAATGAAACGATCATTAGAAGAAGGGCAAGATGCACTAGAGGCATAAAGCTTATGCGTTAATTGATATGTATAATTAGCATAAGTAGAAATAGATTACTATATAAGTATAGCTAGCAGTGAAAGTACACTAGCTACTGAATAGGTAAATCTACAACTTGACAACATCCATAAAATAACTGAAATATATTAGAACATAGAGATACGAAATTCTTTTATTTATATAGATTTTCTTCATAAAACAAAATAAACAAATAATATTTCAGTGAGAAAAGGTTTAAACATTTAAATAATTATTTCTTTTGGTATTTTTATGATTTAAAATAATTCGCCTTTTTAAATAAAAATAAAAATAATTCGAATTTGTTTCAATTTATTAAAACCATTTGCATTCAAGATGGAGAGGAGAGCGCCACTTCTTTCCGGGATTGATCTCCGCCTTATAATGCTGAGTGTTTAGCAAAGAAGCATCAAGTATTGTTTTTGTTTTTTTTAGTTTTTGGTATGACTTGACGAAGAATTGAACCCTGGTCTCCCAACCCATTAGTTAACACTTTAAACATTATGCCAACTTTACACAAATGTACATATTATCTTGCCTACTCACGATGGCAGACTTAGACACAAATTCAGTTTTTATGTGAGAAAAATCTAAGTCCACTAAAAGGTGCACTCTGGAGTGAGACAAAATAAACATTGCCTCAGTCTAGAAAGATTTATCCTTCACTGACCGAGGACAGAACAGATAATATACCTTGATTCGAGCTAAAAAGGGCGTTGTCGTTTGTGATTTAATTATTTCAAATTACGGATGAATTATCTCCCTTGATGACTCTTGTATTTTTTACACCATATAGAAGCTGTTAAATATCGGAATATTTGAGTTTTCTTTCTTTACGAAAGAACCAAACAAGGCGAACAAATAAGTAAAAAGGTACGTATAATCAAATAAACTGCGCACATTTTGTAAAATATTTCGATTTAATTTTAATTTCTCATAAAAATTTTAAGTTTTCTTGTTGGTGTAAAAGGGAACAAGGTACGGGTTTCTTTTGCTATAATGCCATTTCATAAAGAAATTGATGTTTCTTCTTTTTCTATTTTTTTAGTGATTTGAACTAATTTTATCTGATTTATTTTCGAGAAAAAATGACACTCCAGAAGATGACGCTGCCGCGCTGACTTCTGGTTTACCCTGCAGTAAATAGGTACGTGCAAAATCAATGGCTGATTCCCAAAATGTAAAAATTCACCAAAATTCAGGAAATCAACCAATTTTAATCAAATATTCAGTATTTATTAATCAACGATCACGAAATATAATGAAACCATTATTTATTTTTAATTCTTAATGAAAATGTATTATTTTTTTAAAAATGAAATACACCTTTACTAAAGTTATATTTGAAAGTATTAATTAAAAAAATGTTAATGAAAATAAAGCACTCTAGATGTTAACAATGTAAAAAATATATATTTTAAATATTTCGTATATATTACGAAAAAAATCCTCTAAATTCCGTGTTAATAAATTACTATAACTTGAAGAAAATTTAATTTCTTGAATTAGTGATGTTATCATTGAATAAAGCATTGTTTAATCAATATTTTTACCAAAAAATAATATAATTGCAAGAAATATTTTATGTGATTGTAATGATTAGAGTATCTAGGAAAATATTTTCTATAATCATGAAAATAAATAAAAAATTGAAAACCAGGATCATAACGAAAAGAATAATTTTAAAAATTGGATTTCTACTAACGATTGACTTGGAGAGGTATGGATGCCATGTTCTGTAATAAAAAGGCGGGATTAGCCCTCCACTTACTGCCCCACCGTCTTCCAGATTTTATTTTCAGAGATTCAACATTTTTGTTAATTTCACAATTCATCGTCAATTATTTGGAAAAATAAAATGTAAGTTTGTATTTGTTTTCGTCATTTTTCATTAATAAATATTATTTAAAAAGTTTGAAACAATTATCTATAAATAAATAGAACTCAAATATGACATTTTCTTTCAAAATTGCATTCTATATATTAACAAACAACTGCTTCAACTTTGTTTTCAATGAATAAATTGTCAGTGTAGTCATTGACTTTAATTTACTTTTTTACACTTAAAATAGAATAAATCAAGTAACTAAACTAGTTTTTAATCATCATGTAAAAAAATTGATATAATTGACGCCTTTTGTAACGTAAAAATAATTGTGAACAACATTTTAAAAAAGTTTTATTTCAAATTCTAAGGAAACACATTGGTAAACAGAAATTATTGATAATAATTTCAGAGTATTACTGAATTAAAAACTAATACCAAGTTAAATATGAATCTGTTTAGATAAAAATAAATAAAATCTTAATTGTGTATATTCACAAATATTTTAATTAAATAAGCATTTCCTTTATTACAACAAAATAAGGGTACTTAAATTAATTAAATGTCTTTATAACCTTAAAAAGAATAAATAAATGAATGTATAATAATTTTTAAATTTCTATGAAATATTATAAAACTATTTTTATATATAAAGCTAAATATTATAAACAGATATATTATGACATTTTTGTCTTCCATATATTCTGCACAGCTATAGCACTTTGTTTACTTCTTTACTGAATGCCGGATTTTACTAAACTATTACATAGATAGCAGTTGGGACAAATGGATGTGTGTCTATCATTGGATTTATATGATAATTAAACTAACATTGGTAGAAAAAGCTGTCTTTCATGTGATGAGAAATTATCTTGTTCAGTAAATGTTGAAACGACAAAAGTAAAACAAGTCTCAGAATATTGAAACATCTCTAAAAGTGAAGTTACTCTTTGAGGCAAATAAATCACTAATAAAGTTAAAATCGAGGACAGGTTCCATATCGGCTTCGGATCTGAATATTGTTTGTTATTCAGATGCCACTTATGCTGGTTTGGAGGATGGATCTTCACAGGGTGGTTTTATCATCTTTGTTTGTGACAAGATGAACAGAATAGCTCCTATATGCTGGTCATCAAAAAGACTTGACCATGTAACAAAAAGTCTATTAGCCTCAGAGACTGATGCACTTAGTGAAGCAGCTGATGCTGGTATATGGAGAGTTGCCATGCTTCAAGAGATATTAAGACTACTTAGATTGCTTGAAGTTCTTTGTAAAACAGACAATGCATCTCTAGTAGAGACTTTAAAGTCATCAAATCTTCTGAGTGACCAGTGTCTGAGAGTTGATGTGGCTAGAGTGAAAGAAATGATGGTGAAGGAAATTCAAACTGAATGGATCAGGGGCTAAGAACAGGTTGCAGATTGTCTGATGAAGATGGGAGCCTCTTCTGAAATTGTAGCAATGAGGACTTGTTTTACTTTCATTGTTTTATTTTTGTTTTATTTTTTATGGAACTGTAATCTTCACAATAAGACATCAGCAATGTTATCCCCCTTTGTATTGAGATAAAAAGAATTCTCTTCTCTTTGGGACAAGTTCTTAGAGTGATCTCCCTTGTTTGTTGTTGATTATTGATTGGGAAAACTAAGATGGTGGTTCAAACAAATGGGTGTATGTCTATCATTGGATTTTTGCGATAAGTAAACTAACATTTACAACATACATCTAAAGCATTTTCTTGTACAATTTGGAGCTATGGGCATTGACCAACACATTAGAATACAACTGTTGGATAATGACTATGAGGATGGACGCATCTATTTGAGACGGGTTTGATTTACGCGATTTGTAGCGGAGTCATCCCGTGCAAAGCCGGGCGATGTGTTTCCCACGATTTGTGGTGACAATGACGAGACCGGAGAGTCAGAGGTCGGGTCACAGCTGCGTGTTGATCACGATATTTCGTGACGTCAGTTTTCCGCTGTGAGAAAATTAAATTGAGATTTAGTCAGTTCTCACTTGGAAGCGACGAGAGAACAACGCACAATCATGTAGCTATTATAAAGAAGGGATTTCAAATCCCAATATAAGCAAGTTAGTGCCAAACGATGTCTTCCTCTTCCTCCCTTGCAAGTGATTATGTGATTAACTTAGGAAATTTAATTGGCGTAGTCTCTCTCTCTCTTCTCCAATGAACTTCTCAATTGTTGGCTTATTAGCTAGTAAGTGAATAAACGGCTCGAATTTAAAAACAGTAAAAGCTTTGTTTGAAGTAAAAAGATTGATTTCGGTTGCAGACAGACACCGCCGGCCGAAAGTGAGACAGAGACATAAAACGCAAAGAATGATGGCGACGGTGGCGGTTACGGACAACAGGGAAACGCGTCGGCTGCTGTGTAGCTGAGAAGAATGCGGCCGGCGAAGAGTCGATAGCAGCCCGACAAAGCAAGCAACAACAACAAGAAAGGTTAGTACGAATAGTTGCAGGCGGTGACAAATGGCGTTAGCAGAAGCATGCACGAGTAGCGCTAATAGTTCCCTGCAATTCGACACGGCGAGGCGAACAGAGCAGAGAGAAACGGCATATCGTCGCATTCATAGCAATGCCGTTCGTATTGGATAAAGAGACGAAGGGTGCTACGACGACAAAGAGATTACGACACAAGTATTAAGAATTATTATAAACCTGTAAATGTAACACAACAATGATGCTTTTCAAATGAAGCTACTTAGAAGAGTCTTTCAAATAAGGACAGTCTCACGTTAAGACTTCGACATCCGCACTGAAGCAAAACCATGGAGTGTTGTTATACTTAAACGAAAACTGTCATTTAATGAAACAGTTATTAGAAACACCTGCATTTCAAGCACTTCATGTGTTAAAAAGCCTACCAAAAGACCATCAAGATCACTAAAGATGAGATAGCTCAACCAAGTGATAAAAAAACTTTAAATCACCATCAGACTTCTACCTTAATAACGAGTTGCACATGACCATCAGTATCGTCGAAATTAGGTGCTCCAACAGAAATTACTGGATAAGTTTCATTTAGTTTCTTTATACTTTAAACTTAAAGAATACTCGTCCCAAGACGAGTAAAATTAATTCTCCGAACAGACCAGTTTTGTACACTTTTATGTCCTGTTCTGAATATCAAAATATCAATCTAATGCTACTAAACAAT
The DNA here is from genome assembly GCA_963556195.1 of Sepiola atlantica. Taxonomy (NCBI): domain Eukaryota; kingdom Metazoa; phylum Mollusca; class Cephalopoda; order Sepiida; family Sepiolidae; genus Sepiola; species Sepiola atlantica. The sequence goes on along the minus strand of OY744525.1, from coordinate 96,515,283 downwards.
ATAATGATAAATATAATGCTACTATGTTGAGAATTCTTGTTCTGATTTTTATTCTAGAAAATCTCTAAAATTATAGGCTTAAGCTTAAGAGGCCTTAAGAAGAAATAGAAATTTAGCAAATCTTGCTTAATTGGTGTCTAATGCAGTGGTTCCCAACCTTTTCGCTGTCATTTCCCCCTGCACTCAATTCAACAATCCAGATTTCCCCCTTCATGTGTATGAGAGAAAGAAAAGTTGAAACACACTGAGACTATTTACTAATTTATTTTTCAAATGCACTAATCCAACTAACATTAAATTTTAGTGAATACGAACATTAACACAGCATTTTAGTGTGACTTTTGGTGTTGTTTGCCATTTACAAGTCCTTCAATATCTGGGGGAATTATAGAGAGCGCACATCGAAGATCCGCCTTCACATCCAACTTGTTCCGTGCCTTTGTTTTGAGGTGTACCAGTGCCGAAAATCCTGTATCATACAGGTAAGTGGAAGAAAACTGGACCAATATACGCAGAGCATTCGTCACAAGAAGCGGATAGGTTCCTCAGACTTGGGTCCAAAACTCCTCCAGTTCCATATTATGAAAGGAATCCTTCGCTGCAGAGTCGTTTTTCAAGTCCAGGAACTCTTCCTGCCACGATTCTGGTACATCATCAACGTTCCTCTGAAATGGATCTCTGATAAGCTTGTTCTCGATGCTTTCGTTTGTGATCCCCAGGAAGTAATACTTGAATTCTTCCTCCAAGCTTCCGAGGTGTTGCTTGATATCCTCGGCTATTGGATCAGGCAGACCATCCTCCATATCCTCCACACATTCGTTCAGAGCCAGAAATGAAGAAAAACTTCCACTCCCCGCTCTTTTCTTCCACAGTTCCAGTTTAGCCACGAAAGCTGTGATCTTGTCCAACTGAAAAAGAATGTTCGTCCCTTTGCCCTGCAGTTTTCTGTTGAGGTCGTTCAATGCGCTGAAAATATCGGACAAGTAGGACAGCTGCACACGAAAAAAGTCACCCTCCAACGCCTTCAGAAGCACAACATTATCTTGAGCCCGAAGAAAGGCTACCACCTCATCAAACAATTCTAGGACTCGCTGCAGCATGTTTCCTTTCAAGAGCCACCTCACCTGAGTATGAAACAGCAACGATTCGTGATCGGCTTCCATGCCTTCACAAAGCCGACGGAATAGCCGAGTGTTCAGAGCGGAACCCTTGATAAAGTTTACGACTTTGATGACAGTGTCGAGATGCTGCTTGAAGTTCTTTGGGAGAGTTCTCGAAGCAAGCGCTTCTTTGTGGATCAGGCAGTGTGTTGCTTTTACTGCTGGATTCTTTTTCTTGACGAGCGTGATGAACCCCGATCGAGAGCCAATCATGGCTGGGGCACCATCGTGCACACCCCAACCAGAGATTCCCAGCTGATGTTGCTATCTTCGAAAAAGTCATTAATAAGGTCCATCACATCCTGAGCTTTGGTCGAGGTCTGGAGAGGTTTGCAGAAGAGGAATTCTTCTGCAATTTCTTTTTCGGTGGTATAACGAACAAATACCAACATCTGAGACAGATTCACAACATTGGTCGATTCGTCGAGTTGAATTGAAAAAAACTGTGAGCCTCGAACCTTCTGAACAACTTCATCCTTGATGCTCTCTGCCATATCATTGATCCGTGACCAAATGGTGTTGTTTGAAAGGGAAATCTGGGCCATCTTGTTGTGGGCAGCCTCACCAAGGACCAACTTCACGCACTGCAGCATACAGGGTTTCACCAATATTTCACCAATTGTGTGTGGTTTCTTCTCCCTCGCAATCTTGTAGGAGACTTCGAATGATGCTTTCAAAATAGCATCTGTTTGCTGACGAAACGTTCCAGTTGAGTCCAGTCTAGTCTTCTTCAGATTATTTTCTTTCAGCTTGAAGTATTCACGATTCTTGTTCTGTAGTTCGGGATGGCATCCTTGAAGGTGTTGTTTCAGCTGGAATGGCTTTATGCTACCATTCCCCAAGGTCTTTGTGCAGATGACACATTGTGGCAGATGTTCCCCGTTATTCACAATGAATGTAAAACCCAAGTCTAGATACGCTTCTGATATGTTCGTTTTTTTGACATGATCACTTGCGAAACTGAAAAAAAACAAGAGAGTATATTAAGATATGTAATAATGAAATCAATCTACTCTATCATTCGTGCGAAAATAACATTCTATCAATAAACAAAAGTAAAACAAAATGTATGATGGTTTCGAATTAATTAAAAATAGGTGGAGATTTTTTAAATTACACCCGTATAGAAGTAGTTGAAAAATTTGATATACAAGGTTTAATCATAGATAAAAAAAAACTTAAGTTTAATTGTCATGTTTATAAAATTGAATTAATAAAATAATTGGTATTCTGTGCCGAACCAAAAATATCTTTCCACTAAAGATTAGGCTAACAATATACAAGCATCTTTTTTCGTCATATTTGAACTATAGCATTTTTAAAAGGTACCCATATGGTAAAAAGCGCATTGAAATTTTACAAAAAAAAGCATTGAAAATTGTTTTTTATCTCAAATATAGAGACCATACTGGTGCTATTTTTTGTGAAAACAATCTTTTAAGGCAGAAAGACTTATTATATCTTGAGTAGCTATGTTTTTGTTTAAAAACTTAACCACTCATTTACATAATGTCTTTGGCAACTTTATTAAATAAAACCTAGTAGTACTTTACGAAACTAGAAATTTTAATCAAACAATAAGGGTTGACTACAGACTTAAGGGCTCTAATATTTCTATTATTGAAAAACTAATGAATTCTCCAAAAATATTATTTTTTTATTTGACAATTTTCATGTTTCTCAATTATCTCTCAAAAAAGAGTAAAGCATTACCTCTTATCCTTAAATAAAAGTTATTATTAAATTTTATATTTGTGTCAAAGATATTGTGGTGACCCAAGTTGGAAGGCTTGGACAAATTGACGTTAATAATAATTATTATTATAATTATTTAAATTATTAATTTTAGTAATATTATTATAATTATTATTATTATAATTAATATTATTATAATAATAATAAAAAATTATATTCAAATTTATACTAAAACTTATACTTTATAAATATAATAATAATAATAGTAATTATAATAATAATATTACCAATATTAATAAAAAATACTACTAATATTATATAACATTATATATTATATAACATATTATAGTAAATATTATAAAATATTATAAATATGATAATGAAAATATTAATAATACTAAGAGTAATAATAAAAATGAATACTAATAATATTAAAATTAATAATTAAAAATAAAACACTAAGAAATATAATACTGATAATAATAATAGTAATAATAATAGTAATTATAATAATATTACTAAAATTAATAATTAAAAATAATAGTAATATATAAGATTAATAATACTAAAATTAATAATTAAAAATAATAGTAATATATAAGATTTATAATAATATCTATTACAAATATATTATAATTACAAAATTTGATTATAATTTTTTTATTAACGTCAATTTGTCCAATCGATCCAAGCGTTCCAACTTTGGTCATGACAATATCATTCTCTTTCTGAAAAATCTAATAACGGCCATACTTAACTTTTGATTTTTTATTAATATAAATTGATTTGAATAAAAAAAAATTTTGCACTAAAATATTCATATGCATTCATACTTTATAACATTCTCTGATATTGAATTTATGAATATATATGTTTAAATTTTTGTTTCTCTTAATTTTTTTTATATGTATACTCGTTTACTAATGGAATTATGTATCTGAAATTGTATAAATCTTCTTTTTCTTAAGAGATGTAATGGAAAATAACAAATAAAAAAGAAGAAAGAAAATAAAACATAAGAATGAAAGCGGGTAAAGTTTAGGAAACGGATACTCCTGGAAATTATATTTTGAATATTTCCAGAATTATAAATTCAGGCTAGAATTTCCCCCCTAAAACACCCTAATTTCCCCCCTGGTGGAAATTTCCCCCCTGGTGGAAATTTCCCCCCTGTTGGGAACCACTGGTCTAATGACTATGGATCAAATTTAATGACAACCTGAAATATTTACATTTTCAAATGAGAGGTTGTTCCAGTATTTTGCCCCAGAAAACTCTTTAAACTACTAAAAGAACTTCAACTTAGGGAATATTTACTGAATCTAATATTTATTGTTCACATTTCACAAAAATCGGAGGTATCTTGATTTTCATGAAGGGTTTCCACCCTCTTGGCATGAACGTAAATTAAACTAAATATATCTAACATTACCCACCTTACATCTCATAGCTGTGTTCTAAAATTCATCATGATCAGTTTATTTGTTTAGGAGGGAATCCTGTACGGAGAAATATATACACATACTTAACTTTATATAAAGATATTTCGTTTAATGTATGTGTGCTTCATGCTTGTTAATGCATGTTGTTAAATAAACTATCTTCTTTATTCACAGGGAGCAGCAAAATGAAGACTAATGAAAATATCCTTAGCACACATGGAACAAATGTTAAATTGAAATCATATTCTTGTAAAGCAGGAAGGTCATCTGTTCACTTCTAAAAATCGCATTAAAATGTTCACATGCTAAACCATCTAAACATCCTCCCTGTAAAGTCATTGGCAACAAAACTCTTTATCAAACATGGAAATACAGACTAAAGAAAAATATGAAAAGTCTGTGGTTCGTCTTTTACAAACAAATCCGAGTTAGAAATCCATATTGGGGAAAAACCTTATTCCTGTGAAGTGTGCGGTTCATCATATACAACAAAATATTATTTTAAAATACACATGAGGACCCACACCAGAGAGAAAAAATAACAAAATACCAAGATCTCAAAAATGATTTTAAAATAACATGGTCCCTCAACGAAATAAACATCATACCTGTTGTAGTGGGGGGCAACTGGTCTAGTGAAAAAAATCTAAGAAAATACTTAAACACAATCCCCGGAAGACCAAACTGTAGGGAAGTACAGATAGCAGCCCTAAAAGGGACAACATCTATCCTTAAGAGAGCCCTCAGATATAAGTTTTACTCATAGGGAAATCAAGTGTTAGCCTTTATCTCTTTAGATGAACTGAATTAAAATGATAAAAAAAAGAGAGAAATCTTATTCTTGTGAAGTGTGCAGTTCATTATTTGCAATGCAATATAATTTGAAAACACATGCGTACACACACGGGAGAAAAACCCTTTGTATGTGAAATTTGTGCGTTATCATTTTGTTTTTAATCTGATTTAAAGAGACATATACAAATCCATGAGTCCAGTGGCTCCTATCATTCCAGTTATCAGGAGCCACTGGACTCATGAAGAAGAACTTGAAAAAATATTTGGCAAGTATACCTGGTGAACCAAGTGCAAGAGAAATCCAAACAACTGCACTCAAGGGAACAGCCAGAATCCTAAAAAGAGCTCTTGGTTGGAGTCTGTAAATAGCGGGTGATTGTATGGCATTTGGAAGAATGCCTTGTCCCCAGCAAATGAAAGAAAATGAAAAGAAAAAAAAGAGTAAAACCTTTTCTTTGTGAATTCTGTGGCTTAGCATTGATAAGAAACGCTTCTTTAAAGACTAAATAACATGGTCCCTCGATGAAATAAACATCATACCGGTTGTAGTGGGGGCAACTGGTCTGGTGAAAAAAAATCTAAGTAAATACTTAGAAACAATCCCCGGAAAACCAAATTGTAGGGAAGTACAGATAGCAGCCCTAAAAGGAACCACATCTATCCTTAAGAGAGCCCTCAGATATAAATTTTACTCATAGGGAAATCAAGTGTTAGCCTCAAGATCTCTTTAAACTAAATTAAAATGAAAAAAAAGGGGGAGTTTGAATTACCTACTAGACACTATCCTCGAGTGTATTCGGTCTCTGTACAAGGGTTTGTCAGGACAACCTGACATGGGGATACTTACCCCTACAAGTAAACACTGACCAAATATTCAAAATTACATAGCATTCGCAGCACAAATAAGACCCCCTCATACGAGGAATAGTGCATCTTCTCCTAGTGATGTTATCTCAAGTAACCGCACATAGCTGGATACACCACCAGACTAGATAAATTCTTGTCCTGGAATCCGGTAAGACCAACAGACCACAAGAAAAATATACTATGACATACTTGACTGGTCAGTTGGGGAGAGAAGACATTTATTATTCTTAACTTTTTTACTAACTCAATGTTTGAGAAATAAAGGAGAATCTTAATAGAATATTCAGGTATCTATGTATCTCATATAGAGATCAAGTGTTAGCCCCAGGAAGGGGCCCCTTGATTTCTGAGAACTTCGACTGAAGTAAAATTAAACATTAAGGGAGCAACCCTTTCTTGTGAAGTTTGTAGTCCATCACTTAGAACGAAAGTTTCCTTAAAGAAACATATGCGAACGTACACTGGAAAGTTTGAATTACTTACTAGACCCCATCCTTGAGTGTCTTTGGTCTTTCTGTACAAGGGTTTGTTAGGATAACCTGACATGAGGATACTTCATCTTATAAGTAAACCCTGACCAAATATTCAAAATAACATAGTATTCGAAACTCAAATAAGATCCCCTCGACACAGCTATAGACTGGCTCATACGAGGAATGGTGCACTTTCTCCTAGTGATATTATCTCAAGTTACAACACTTACCTTGGTACTCTACCAGATTAGATGAATTCTTGTCCTGGAATCCGGTAAGACCAAGAGACCACAAGAAAGATATACTATAACATGGTTAACTGGTCAATTGGGTAGAGGAAAATTAATATTCTTAACTTCTTTACTAACTCAATGTGTGAGAAATAAAGGAGAACTTTAATAGAATATTCGAACATCTATGTATCTCATATAGATATCAAGTGTTAGCCTCTTGAGTTTTGAGAACTTCGACTGAAATAAAGTGAAGCAAAAGAGAGAACTTGAATGCCTATTAGAAGCTGTCCTCGAGTGTCTTCGGTCTCTGTTCAGGGGTTTGTCAGGAAAACCTGGCATGAGGATACTTCCTACAAGTAAACCATGACCAAATATTTAAAATAACGTAGTATTCTAAGTCCAAATAGCAGCTCTAAAAGGGATAATGCTAATCCTTAAAAGAACCCACAGATGTGGTATTATCGGTTGCCAGAGAGAGTATCTTAGTGAGTCTGTGCTGTGGAGGTCTGTTACGTCTTGGGTATGGCACACCAGCTCCTGGAATAACGATAGTCACATCCCTTTAATGAAAGGAGTTATACCCGGTTGGGTATTTTGTCTGAATACACGGCAGTGTTAATAGGCATTATTAATTCTCTCCTGAGAATTAATAATCTGGCTGGAACCGCTGTGCTGCAATTGAATGTTGTATACAGGAGCGACAACAGATTTTTATATATCAAAAATATAATTTTTTATTTTTACCAAGATTTAAAACTTGAAAGTCGAGGCGGCTGACGCCACCCAACTCGCACAAGCTGAAAATCAAACCTGTCTTCCCCCGCTGTGACAAACAAGAGAGAGAAGGGAAAGAGGCACATCATGCAGAGAAAAGAAAATGAAGTAAAGAAAAAGTTACTGATGCTCTCAATTCAACAGTCACAGATGACAGGTTCATTGGGTCAGCTCTTAGACCTTTAAAATCTACTGCAGGGCCCTCGACTTCATAAACATCTTGTCAACTTCAAGTTGCTCAAGTCTGACTGATGGCAAACTTTATCTGTATTGACATTTTGGGTGCAAAAACACAATTGTCGATTTTTATGTCTCTCCTCGCAAGGGCAATCCAAGCCAGGTAAAAGGGCTTTTAAATGTGGGGAACCCTAGCTCCCACAAAAGGGTCACTATCTTTGTTAATAAATGTAACTCCTTAAGAAATCAAGTGTTAACCACACGAGGAGGCCCATTTATCTCTAAGAACTAACTGAATTAAATAAAATAAAAAGTTGACAGTGTTCTATAACAAAGGCATACAGACAAGCAGATGCATAAAAGAAAACCCCAAACCATACAATGTCATATGGAATAAACATGAGAGAACAGCTCTTATTATCGATGTAGCCATCCAAAATGACTTTGCTCTAAATAGACCTAAACACAAAAACTTACGAAATACAAGAACCTCAAAAAATGACTTTAAAACAACATGGTTCCTGAAAGAAATAAAAATATGGGTTGTCATAGGGATAACTGATTTAATCATATAAAAATCTTTAAAAAATACTTAGACACAATCCATTTTAAACACATTTGTTATGAAGTAGGGGATGATCTCTTCTGTTCACCCCCTTTCGCACAGAAGATATGTTGCTAGTCTCTCTCTACTACATTATTTCCATGGAAGCTGCTCAACTGAGCTCCAATCTTTCGTTTCTCATTGTAAATCATTCACAGCAAGAACTCGTTTTACTACCACAACGAAAAAATCTGATTTCTTCCTATGTGTGCTAGCATCAGGTGGAATTTCCAGTTTCATCACAAAGACTCGTTGTCTGTTGAACACATTACCATGGGACAGCTTCCCTGCAGATTACATGGTTGTCTTCAAATCTAACATAAATAGATTCCTGTTATGAACTGTTTCCACAAGTATCTGAACTTGCTCCAAACTATTAATCGTTCCCAATCCTCTCTCATAATGTTCTTCATCTCTCAACTGAAGATCATTCCAATCCATTAACCTTACCTTTTAGTGGCTTTTGTCCTTGATAACTGGTGATACATTAGTAAAAAAAATCCAGATAGTAGATCGAAAAGGAACTATCTCGATCCTTAAAAGAGCCCTTATATATAGATGTAACTTACACAGATCAAGTTTTAGCCGCAGGAGCGGGGCCCTCGATCTTTTGAGAACTAAATGAATGAAAATGAAAAAAGACTTTATTTTTGTAAAGTTTCTGACTGACCATTTTTAGACAAATTTTATTTAAGCATGTAAACACACTGCATTAATCAAAACTACATAAACAAGGAGACTCAAGAGTGGCAAACTTTATTTGATGAGAAATAAATTTAAGAAAATGGCTGCTCTAGAAAAAATAATCAGTGCAGGTTGTGCCATTTATCGTCGAAGACCCCTAATGTTTGGATGCATGATCTTTTTGGCAGATGGCTACTAAATTGCTAACCACAACAAAGTATGTAGATCCCTCAACTGGAAGATCTGCGAAAGTGTGAACTTTCACCTATAACATCAAATAGAAAGATGATCATGTTTTATGACAGGTAGATATATATATTGGCAGGTAGATATATAAAAGACGAGACCACCAAACCAGGCATTGTCATATGGAACAAATCTGAAAGGACTGCTCTCATTATTGTCACTGTCCCGAATGACTGTCCTCAATAGAGCCAAGCATGAAAAAATTACCAAATATTAAGACCTTAACAATGACTTGAAAACAACATGGTCCTTGAAAGAAAGAAACATTATACCAATTGTGGTAGGGACAACTGGTTCAATCAAACAAAATCTTTTAAAAACACAGACCAAGGTGTAGCTGATAGAATCCTTAAAAAGAACAATTCTTAAAAGAGCCCTCCGATATAAATTGAACTCATAAAGAGATCAAGTGGAGGGGACTCCGTAATCACTCAGAACTAACTGAACTAGAATAATAAATATAAGATTCATCTTGTGAAGTGGGTAACAAACTTCTCACAGAATAATAATTTAAAAAAATCTTTGCTGAACACGTAAATACTATACTTCATAAGAAGTATGTGGCTCATTTACAAGAATGTTATTTAAACAAACACATTCATGTGAAGTTTTAACTCATTTACTTTTGAACAAAAATCAATACAAACTTGAAATATACTTTACCTTTGGGAAGAATACAGATCAAAATTTTTCGAGTCATCCTAATTTAAAAACACATGTTAACCCACATTTGAGACAAAATTGATTCATGTAAAGATGGGTGTTATCATTTTCACATAATTATCATTCTGCCATTAATAACCAGCAGATCAAGGTCATGACTGTCCACTTGTCTAAGTTTTGATTTCGACACTGGTCATAGCAATCATGTGGTCTCGGTCACTGCTGTAACAGATTGATTCTTCTTCCAAATAAAATTACAAATCTTAGTCTAAAAACAAGTAACAATATTTTTTAGATGTTTAAAAGGATACCTGTTTTTTTACCAAACGACGGACTTGCAATCAGAATGACAGTCTCTTTCAACCGAATACAAAACAACAGACCGGTCTGCTTAAAATCCTGACTGTAACTAGAGCCTGATCAAAACAAAACCATTTCCTGACGAGCAGGACTCACAGCCTGCTTGCCAGCTTGTTCAAACACCAAATATCTCCCCTCTCTGTTTTCTTAGAATATACATATATATCAAAATTAACCGCACAGAGACCAATTAATCATTTTTTTTAATCACTGGACATAAAATTGATTGAACAGGGCGTCTATTTGCTTATTGACATAACATCTACTTGATCTTAAGTTGCTAGCAATTTCAGTATTAACCTAGTCTTTAAGAGGTAATTACTTTTTCAAAATGGCCTCTCATTTTATGGGTGTGCAAATCCAGCCAACTATTCTACCCATCACAAGTTTGTCGTTTGCATGCAATGCACCCACACTAAACATGCATCATTATGCATTTTTTTTTCATTTAGTCACATGCAACACTTGTGGGATGACAGATGAGAGCATGAAAGTGTCAGTCTGTATGAAATAGGGACTGTGAAAAGACGTGTGAGGTGCCTTAAAATTGGTTTAACTGGGAATTTAATAATACATTGCTTTACATTATATCACATATGTAATTCTAGAAATAGCTAAATATTGCATAAAAGAAATGAACATGACATATATTATCTGGCAGGATTCAAATTGAGGCAAGATTTGCCCAGTACAGGAACTTAATTGGGATCAGTATAATATTTCTACATCAAGTGTTTGAATGTGACAAAAATCTCATAAACTCAGAGCCTGCCACTTAATTGATTTGAGGAATTTACAAGAAACTAACTGGGATGAAATGACAAAAAAAAACATGTTTATAAATTAAACATAGATGTAACATGATGATGTTAATAAGTGCAGAGAAGTTCTTCCTGTTATATTATACTTAGCAGGTTTTTGTCATTATGCAGTTTTCAAGAAAATGAACTGCAAGGGTTGCTGATGTGTGAAATTCTTTCAAATTTGTTTGAACGAAGCTATTGATTCCTTCCACCCAGATGTACTTAAAACAACTACAGTTGACCTTTTGGCTAGGAGCAAAGTGTAGTATCTGTTCTGATACTACACTTCATATTTTATGTCCTCATCAATGAAGGAGAAATTCTTCTTGACTGAGGCAATTTTAATTTTTGTTCCAATAAAGAGTGCCGCTTTTGAGAGCTGAATTTTCCCCATTTTAAAAGCCGACATTGTGTCTAACTCTGCCCTTGTGGGGAGGCAAGCAAATAGGAACAACTATGGTTCACAGAGATTGTTTGGAGAGCCAATAAACTAGTGTATTTTATCTCTATTGTCTCGTTTTTCATTTGAAGACAGTTTTCTGTCTAGTGTGATCAACTCACTTTTCGAATTCAAGATGGTGAATTGACAGATCACTACCATCATCAGTGTAGAACCGAGTCCAGTCGAGTTATGGAGCCAAATTGATTGATGCTTTCAGTAATTCTATTTCAAATGAAGTGAATACACACTAGAGAACCTTTTGTGCTGGGAATTTCAAATAAGGCTGAATTAAAAGGTGATATACACTATATAGGTATTAACAATACATTTGACTGTGCTATGGACGTTTTTGGCTTTTGTAAAGTGGTTATCTGAGTAGTTCAGATCCTCATTTAGTGCTTTCTCTTTCACAAAGGTTCCCTTTTGTCCCATATTATTACAATGGTCTTGCTGGATCTTGCAACTTTTTCTTGCAGCTTCTCAATGAATTTCAGATGATATTCATCATACTTGACATGATCTTTACTGCTAGCCACCGCTTCCACTCACATATCGTATCTAAAGGAGGAAACTCCTAAATGCTCAGGGAGCCGTAAGTACCAGTAGTAGAAACACAACAATTTATCACTAACAACAACAAAAGTAGCATAAATTTATAGGCGATAAATAATAACGTAATTTCAGACAGACCGTTTGTGGAATACTGGTTAGCGCACTGATTACAGTCCCTGTGATCAAGACTTCGAATCTTGTCATAGTAAGCCACGCTCGTGAACCGCATTAACAGCAAAACATGTCCGTAAAAAACTATTTTATCTATATAAATCAGTTAAGCCTTTATTTCAGTAATCGAGAATACAAGCGAAATGAAGGCTTCTGAAAAAAAAAGTGTAGGTAAATGGAGTTTCCTTGTTTACGTTGAAAATGTAGAGCATTTAACGTACAATAGCAATATTGAAATATAAAAAAATAACGGTGCTATCAACATCTTTGTTCTATAAATGTCTTCCCCGTGTATGTGAATGGCAATGGAAGTACATCTGAGAGTTGAAAGTGAAAATCCTCTGACTTCCTGTATGTATGACTATTTTAAGAGAAAATATCGACCAGGACTAAATATAAAAATACAAGAAAGTGAACAAACAAACTTAGAGTTTCTAAAAATATGCATCCATAATTATGGATGCATATTTTTAGAAACTCTAAGTTTGTTTGTTCACTTTCTTGTATTTTTATATAAATCAATGCCGAAGCAGATTTATATATGCAGTTTTTAGACAAAAAGCTATTAGTCAACGAAATAAGGAAATGTCTCATTTTACTTTATATATGAAATGTTAACAAATATTTTAAAATAAATGTATTGCCAATAATATATACATATATCTACATATTGATACTTTTATATACATATGAATTAATATAACAATTTTAGTTGTACATTATACTTCAACATATTCTATATGTTCATAAAAACAACCAATTTTATTTTGAAAACAAAATAATTTTTTTAAAAATGAACTTAAACCTGGAAATGTCATTATGAAAAGTGGTTATCTTAAACATTGTAAGTCTGTTATAGTTACCAATGTTACATCACACATTTCAACCAGTGTAAGGGAAAAATAATAAACCATATTATTTTGGCCTTTTTTTTTTGCAAATAATTTGTTTTCTTATTTTTGTGCTAACAAATAATAAAAATGGAATGAAATATATTTCAATTTTTTTTATTTTGAAAATATTAAGGAATCGTTTGCTTTTTTATTTTTTTAATATTAATTAACAGACAATAAAAGTGTTTTTATTAAATATATATTGAAATATATTACAAATTTACAATTTAATTGACAAAAAATAAAATCAAACGAATTGAAAAATATTACGATTTTTTTCATTTTTATATGATAAATTAATGACGTATCCAATGAAGAATATTGCCGAAATTGTCTTTAAGACGACAGAGAAATTTATGTAGGTGCCTGCTGAAATTTTTGCTGTACCTCTCATTACACGGAATTATGAAAAGATCTAAAAAGAAAAGTTCTTTGGCTGGTATGACTTTTTCAGAAATATACTGCATGATTAAGTACTATGTAGAAAAGCGAGAAAAATTAAAAATCCGCCAAAATCGAACCAGACGAAATTTTATTGTTGCCCTTACACTGATCGAAATATGTGATGTAACATTTGGCAGACATATCAGAGTTGAAATGTTAAATATAGCATGAAAAGTTTTATCAGTTGTGTGTTTGCATATTTTTAGGGGTGATTTTTTTTATTAAATTCTTATCCATACACTTTACTGAATACAGATGTCTCTTTTTAATTTAACTTTCTCTGCTTGGCATATGTTGTTTTAGATAGGTATTACGAGTAAATTCTTTGTTATACACCTCACAATGAAAAGGCTTCTCTCCAGTATGTTTTAACATGTGTACATTGAGAGTTGAATTTTAAGAAAATTTAACCCCACAGATTTCACATTTATAACGTTTCTCTCCTGTGTGAGTTAATATGTGCCTGTCAGGAAAAACTCCCATCACAAATTTCACAGTGGAACGGTTTTTCACTTTTAAATTTTTTTTCTTTTCATTCATTTGCTGGAGACAGGGCATTCTTCCAAATGCCATACGATCACCCTCTATTTACAGACTCCAACCGAGAACTCTTTTCAGGATTCTGGCTGTTCCTTTGAGTGCAGTTGTTTTTTCACTTTTATTGTTCTTATCTTTCTGCTTTTGCTGGAGATGGGGCATCCTACCGGATGCCAGACATTCACTGGCTATTTCAGACACTCCAGCCTAGAGATCGTTTTAAGATTCTAACCGTCCCTTTAAGTGCAGTTGTTTGTATTTCTCTTGCACTCGGTTCACCGGGTATACTCGCCAGATAGCTCTTGAAATTCTTCTTCATTAGTCCTGTTGCTCCTATAATTACTGGTATGATGGAGATTTTCCTAAGATTCCAGTTTCTTTTCATGTTGTACATAAGACCTTGGTATTTCGTAATCTTTTCCCTTTCAGCTCTGTTCAATCCTGCATCATTAGGGACACTGACTTCAACTAGGGTTGCTACCTTCTTCCCTTTTGTCCCATATTACGATGTCAGGTTTAACAGCTCCGTTTTCTAGATATGTAGCTGTAGGGATAGCATAGTCATAGTGGATGGTGTACAAATTATTTCTAACTGTTCTTTCTGGTATATGCTCCCAGGACTTGCTGCTACACTGGATATTCAACTTTTTACAAATAGTCCAGTGAAGATATTTACACACTCCATTGTGTTGCATTGTATAATAGCCATCCCCCAGGAGAACCTTACAACTAGATGTCAGGTGGCTCACATTCTCTACTTCTGTGTGGCAGAACCTGCACTTGTTATTGCTGAGACCACTCATCTTTTTAAAGGCATTGGTCATCAAGCCTTGATCTTGAGCAGCCATTATCATTCTCTCCTGATCATAGTGGAGAGATCCTCTTTTCAGCCAGTCTACAGAGCCTTCCTTATCTATATATTCCTGGGATTATTCACCTAGGAAATACTTAGCACGTTGTTGATTGGTCCATTCTTCCAGTTTTCTGGAATGGAAGGTCTTGGTGTATTTCTGACGGCTTTTGCGAGCTATTTCTGTGGCAGGATTGTTGTCTGTTTCTGCCTTTTTGTAAGACAGTCCTGTCCAAAATATTTGGCCAGTTTTGTGATAGTGGTTGTTCTGCTTGCTCTGGTTTCTTGATGTTGGCATACCATCATAAGGTTTGGGTTCTGGGAGCTCATTAGATATTGGCCGGTACTCACAATAGTGGCTCGATGTTGATGGTCAATTTCTGAGAGACCCATACCCCCTGTTCCTCTTGGGAGATACAGCCTTTGTAGACACTGGTTTCTGTACTAATGTACATTGTCAACATTTTTCTCGTTTTAGTTTCTAATCTATTAATGTCCTTTTGTAGCCAATCAATAATTCCAAAGCTGTATGTTATCACTGGCATAGCTAATTGGTTAATGGTAGTTACTTTGTTTTTGTTTGTTAGCTGTGTTTTGCAAATTTTTTTAACACGCCGTATATATTCTCTGTCAATTTTTTCTCATCTTGGCATGTTGAATTGAATCATTTTCTTCTATGCCAAGGTATTTGTATTGTTCCTGTTCTTCAAGGTCTTTGATGTCAGTATCTTCATCAAGCTGTATGTTTTCCGTTTGGATCTTCTTCCCAGCTCTAAGGGAGCACTTAACACATTTGTCCAGGCAGAACTTCATTCCAATATCTTTGGAGAAGGTATGTACAACCTGCAAGAGTCGGCTTAAGTCAGCATCTGAACTAGCATACAGCTTGAGGTCATCCATAAAAAGCAGGTGGTTGACTCACCAGTATGTGTGACCATGTGCTGTCTAAGATTTGAATTCCGGACAAACCCAGCACCACAAATTTCACAGTATATAATCTTCCCTCTTTTTTTTATTAATTTTCTTGTTTTCGTTAGCATAGGGACGAGGCATTCTTCCAAATGCAAGACTATCTCCTGCTATTTAGAGGCTCCAACCAAGTGCTATTTTAAGGATTTTGGCCGTTCCTTTAAGTGTAATTATTTGGATTTCTTTTGCACTTGGTTTTCCGGGAATACTTTTCAGATACTTTTTGAAATTTTTCTTCATGAGGCCTTTAGCTCCTATTATAACTGGGATAATGTTGATGTTTTTGAGATTCCAGTTTCTCTTCATATCATACATTAGGCCTTGGTATTTTGTCACCTTTTCCCTCTCTGCTCTGTTTAAGCCACTGTCATTTGAAACACTCACCTCAATCAGTGTTGCCCTTCTTTCTGCCTTATTTAATATGACTATGTCTGGTTTTACTGCTGCATTTTCCAGATAGGTAGATGTAGGAACCACATAATCATAATATATTGTATACTTATCGTTTCCCACAGTCCTCTCCGGTAGATGTTCCCAGGACTTAGAGCTATATTTGATGTTTAGATTTTTACAGATGTTCCAGTGTATGTATTTGCACACACCATCGTAGCATGTTGTGTAACTGCCATCTGCTAACATAATTTTATAGCTTGATATTAAGTGATTCACACTTTCTACTTCAGTGCGACAAAACCTGCACTCGTTATCACTACTGCCATCTTTTTAAATGCATTAGTCATAAAGCCTTGGTCTTGGGCCGCCATTATAAGCCGTTCCTGATCATAATGGAGGGCTCCTCTTTTAAGCCAGTCCAAGGAATCTTCTTTGTCGATATACTCCTTAGATATCTCATCAAGAAAGTGGGTGGCACGTTTTTGTTCTCCCCACTATTTAAAACTCCTATTTTTTAATGTTTCAGTGTACTTTTTACGACTCTTTTGGGCTATCTCTATTGCATGTTTTGTTGCTGTTTCAACGTCATCTGTTATACAGCCCTATCCGAAATGCTTGGCTAGATATATTATGGAAATTGTTTGGCTAGCTCTTTTTTCTTGATCTTCCTGTACCATTGTGAGGTTCGGGTTTATGGAGCTTCTCAGATATTGTCCAATACTGACAATAGTGGCTCTATGTTGGTGGTTGATCTCTGAAAGTCCCAGTAAGTACAGTCTTGGCAAACATTGATTCTTGTACACGGTGGAGTGTTAATTTCTTCCTTGTTTTTACATCCAGTCTGTTGGTGGTTTGTTGGGGCCAATCTATGATGCCAAAATTACATGATTACTGGTATGGCACACTGGTTTATCACAATAATCTTATTTTTATTTGTAAGCTGCGTTTTACATATCTTATTCACACTTCATATGTATTCTTGGCCTATTCTTCCCTCATCTTGGCATGTAAGATGTTATCGTTTTCTTTAATGCCAAGGTACTTGTATGTCTCCTGTTCCTCCAGATTTCTGATGTTATTTTCCACGCCTAATTGGAGGTTTTCTGCACGGATCTTCTTCCCGGATTTGAGTGTGTACTTGGCACATTTGTTTATGCCAAATTTCATCCAGATGTCCCTGGAGAAAATGTGTGCAACCTTCAGTAGCTCATTTAACTCATTGTCTGAGCTTGCATAGAGTATTAGATCATCCATGTGGCAAACCACTATCTCCCTAAGCCACACTAAAGAGAACATTTTAATCCCTGACATCCATATCATAGTAGATGGTTGATTCTCTTGGATTTATCTTTCTGACGGCCCTGGCTAACGTTGTAAGCACCTCGGCTTTTTTTTAACAGCTTACTGAGCGGGTCTATCGCCATGCAGAATAGATGTGGAGATAAGCTGTCTCCTTGAAAGATTCCTCTTCTGATATGGATGTCAGGGATTGAAATGTTCCCTTTAGTGTGGCTTAGGGAGATAGTGGTTTGCCACATTTGGATATGGGTAGCAATTGTTTGTCTTATTATTGGGTTTATTTTGTACAACTCAAGACATCTCAGTAGCCATGAATGAGTTACACTGTCATAAGCCTTTTGATAGTCTATCCATGCCATACTCAAGTTTCTCTGCCGCTTACTACAGTTTTCTAGGATAGTTTTGTTTATAAGTAGCTGGTCTTTGGTACCAAAGCATCGTCTCATGCATCCAGTCCTTTTCCAGGTAATTTTCATAGGAGAGGTGCTCGTAGATACTGTCGGCTATAAGACCAGTGAAAAGCTTGTAGGTAGTGCTGAGACAACATATCGGTCGATATTTGTTTGGCAGTTTGGTTTCTTTTGTCTTGGGAACGAGGGTTGTTATTTCTTTGGTGAGCCATGCTGGTGTGGTCTCCCTACCCTTTAGGAGTCTGGTGAAGCCGTCACTGTAGTAGCTATGTAGTGCAGTAAGTTGTTTCAACCAGAAATTAGGGACATAGTCAATGCCAGGTTTCTTATAGTTTGCATATCTTGCCAGTTTTTTAGATATCATTTCTGGTGTTATCACTGGCTCTGGCATTTCTGGTTTTGTTTCATTCATCCTTTGGATATCCTCAATCCACTCAGCTTCTTAGTTGTGTGTGACATAAAGGGATCCCCAATACTTCTCCAGATCTTGCTTGTCAGGAGGTTGTTCCACAGATACTGTGTCTCTTGCAAGGTTCCTGTAAAATATCCTTGCATTTGTTTTGAACTGTTTATTTTGGGTTTGAGAGTTTTTCTTTGCTTCCTGGTATTTAATTCGTTTGGCAAGTGCTGGTATCTTGCCTTCCAGCTCCCTGGCAATATTGTTTAGTCCCTTCATGTTAGTGTGGTATTTGTTTTGGAGTCTGCTAATGGTGTTTTTCAACTGACTCAGTTTTATAAGATATGCAAGGAGCTGCCTGATTTGGCTAAGCTCCTTCCTACACATATTCATTTGTTTTTGCAGCTTAACCTTCCATGCAGATGCGGTCCTCGGAGCTCTTGGTTTTGTTTGGGTTTTGTATATTTTTGGAAATGTTTGTCTTTCAACAAATAATCCAGCTGCATATGTCACATGGTTGAGTTCTGTGAGGGATATGGAGGCCAGAACTATCCTCTTAAGGGCAGTGTTGACTTTATTTATTAGAGCCTTGGTGTTTTTGTAGGCTTGGGTTTTTGATAGTTGTCTTCTAGCCTCTAGCCTCATATCTCTCACTTCCTCAATAGTATTACTGAGGCTTTCCTCTATTTTTAATTGTTCATCATCCAGTTCCGCTGATGGTGGTGGGGGTGGCGGCAGTCCAGGTGACCATGGTGCCGGTGAATATAGTGTTTCTGGTGATGTTGCTGGTGAGAGCTGTGGGTCTGGTGTAATTTCTGCTTTTAGTGTCAATTGAGTTGGGGGTGTCTTTGGTGATTTTGCTGACGAAGGAGAATTGGAAAGTGTGTTTTCGAGTAGAGATTGTGGCATAGAGTATATTGGTGTGGAGTAATGTGGTTGTGCGTGTATTGTTGTTGTGGATGTATTGGTATTGTTGTGAACATATTGGTGTATCTGAGGATGCATTGTTAATGCTTTTGGTGTATTGTTGACATGATGGGTTTTAAAATAGGGTTATTGTTGTTTATTATTAGATCTGTGACTTGTGCTCTTATAGAGTCAAGCTCTGTTGAACTGAAGTTTCTTTGAGGCAATTGTACCTTTGCGGGTTGAGTGTCTTGGAAGGGAGTTTTTGTTTTGCTGGGTAGAAATGGAAGATTTCTCTCCATGATTTAGAAATTTCATTCTTCATCCTATATTTCGTTTTGGCATACTCCATCGACCATACTAGAGTCCATTTTTCCTCTTAAGTCCACTTTTTCTCCTGTCTCTGTAGAGATTCTTCCTCTTGGATTGGAAAGTAGTCTTTTTCTGCCTCTTTTAAGGCTTCAGTTTTTGTAGTTGCTATTTTGTCAGGTCATAGATATTTGTCTATTTGTGAAATGATTGAAAGTATCTTTGGAATTGGTGTATTCTTTCTATGTTCTGGGAGGGCCGATTCCTTAATTTTCTCCGTTAGAATTTCCTTAGAACTCCTACTCCACTTTTCGAACATTGAGTAGTGGTAGTAATGGAATAATACCTGCTTTTCTGCAATGGACCACTTCTAGGATTTTAGTCCCCTTGTTTTCCTACTTTTGGTCGTCACATATGATGGTAGCTGGAAACCAGGCCCTTCATCTAGGCTTGGTGACTGCCCATGCTTGTCCTCTGACATATCAGTAGTGAAATTGTCAGATAAAGAAAAGTTTACACCTTCGCATACCTCTTCCCGCCTGGTTGAGGGGCCCTTTTTATCCTGGGCGACGTTTTGATTTTTTGGTTTAGTCACTTTTTGGATATATATTCCTCATTGTCCACGGCTTTTTATTAATTATTAAAAGCTGCCCTCAAGAGAGGGGGTGTCCCCATCCGTAACCTGGGAAACGTGTTGGATGGCCTGAGGAAACGGTTCACCTATATGAATATTGGTCAGGATTTACTTCTAAAGGGAAGTATCTTCATGTCTGGTTATCCCGACAAACCCCTGTACAGAAAGACCGAAGATACTCGAGGGTAGCATCTGGTAGGTAATTCAAACTCTTCCCTCCAGTGTGTATAACCATGTGTCGTTTGAGGGATGAATTCTGATTAAATCTTGCCCTGCAGAGTTCACAGTGAAAAGTTTTCTCTCCAGAGTGTATTAGCATGTGTTTTTTAAGAAGATGTATTATACGGAAATCGAGTTTCACAGTGCAATGAATGCTCCCCAGCGTGAACTCTTAAATGTACTTCCAGTTTAGACTTCGAACATATGGCAAAACCACAAATTTCACAATGGAAAGATCTCTTCATTTTATGTTTATTCATAATGATCTTCATGTACACTTAAGCTGCAAAAGAAAACAATCAAATAACATATTGTTATAATTTATCAAGCAAAACAGTTGGATTTAATAATAAACGTCTTCATTTAAAAAAATTCCAAATACAAAAGTACAAATGTTAACAGAAGCAGGGACTTACCTATAAAATACGTGTCTGCCCAACTGTCTAATTTATTCTTTATAACAGTAAGAATAGGTATCAGAAACCAGCCAGTTTAGTGTGCAAAAATGGGCAAACTTAGAGAAATTCCCTTCAGTTTCTAACTTGTGATAACTCATTTAGTTTTTGGGTTATTTTGATAAAATTCCGATGCAAACCAATTTCTTTTTATAAATGTACAATTCTTTCTTTTGTGTCTTTAATAGTTTTATGTTACTTTAAGTTAAGTTATTATTTTCAGAGACGGCCGGTTTATGGTTTTTTAATGTTGATGTTTTTCAACTTAATGCGCACGATCTTGGTTTTTTTTATGCATTTAAAAACAGTACAATCTTTTAAAAGATATGATGGGCTTTATATAGGATTTATCTTTCACAAAAAATCCAAGTTAAAAACTTTAGTGAATAAAATGTTTGCCCTATTATCATTCTGTGTATCTCTATGCATTTAAAAGCAAAGAGGTCTTAATGTAGTGTTTTAGGTTGTCTTTCACAAAAAAATCCAAGTTGAAAACTTTAGTGAAGGAAATCTTTGCACTATTATCAAATTGTGTTTCTGACTGAGTTTTTTTTATTGATTTACTATTAAATAAAATATCAAGCTTGATCTATATGATCTCATGAATCATATTATGAATACCCAGTGTGTTAGTTGTAGAAATGAATCTTATATGAACAGTCAAAGTTGTGCTTCCATGTCATTTTTGCACATTATATTTTAGAAGTAATGGGATTTTGCCTTGATCTAATAATTATTGCTTCCATCATGATTAATTTTAATTTACCACAAGATACATGTTACATTTTTCACTTTTACATATTGCGCATGTAAACTCACTAGTATATAAATTAGTTGGTTCAAAATAACAGAAAATGAAAATTCTGTCAGGGTCAACTTGCTGAACTCGAGGTTAGGATTTACTAGACTGTGAATTGTTAGAAAAGGATTTGATGTCACATGGCTTAAAGAGAGAGAGAGAGGGGGAGAGAAGTCTGCAGTTCTTTGAAAGCACTACATGTGTGAACATGTTAATTCAAAATACACTAAAAAGATATGATTAAACAGTGATTATCGATCTCTGTCTCCCCACCCCACTGATCAATGATTTGGAACGAAGATCAAGGCAAATAAACCTCCTCTGTCTTCCAAAAGTTTCATCTTAACTTAGTCCTTTTCGAGGTATGAAAGAAGCTATTTGTAGGCAACATTCCCTCAGTCTAGAAGGACCATGAAAGGGTGCATACAAGAATAAGTAGCTAAGAATGTATGACTATGTACTATTGTAAGACCATGCCGGTCGCCTCGACAACGGTCGACCCCAACATTTGTGTGGCGTAGTTTTCTTCTCCTTCATCATCTTAATCTCGTTTTGATTCTGGCCATGTCGTCCGAGGGCGCGAGCACTGGTTTACAAGTATAGAAAAACAGAACAACGCAGACTCACAAGAGAGAACACAAACTCCGATACATTGTGTATAAATCAGTTGTGCTCTGTGTGTGTGTGTGTGTGTGTGATAAAAGCAAAAGGACCTCCACATCTTAGTTAAGTTCCAGCATATCAGCTAAGACCCAACTGAAATAATTTGTCTATCGAGGCCATCATTGTCATTCGGTTGATCAGCTTATCTCATCGTTTGGTAAACCTCTGCCGAGCTCTAACTGCCTCCTCACGTCTACACTGATCTGCACACCTCCGCTATCTATTTAACTCTGACTCATAAATATCCTAACTTACGACCGGAAATCTTAAATGACTGATCAACGGAAATCAATCGCCCTCTCAGCTTACTACTTATCCTATTTCCAATCGCTTTTCCTTTATGGTGAATCATTTCCTTACATTCTCCGTGGTATTGGCTCTGGAGGGGGGGAGACACAGTCCATAGATTCACACTATCATGTTTTTTGTAATAATGATAGCAGTTGATTTGCTGAATGTATGGTACAAGGTTGAAATGCAACGTTACAAAAATTTAATTTTTTCATTTTATAAATGTATAATGCTTTCTCTTGTGTCATTAATAGTTTTTTCCAGGCTTTAAGTTAGGTTACTATTTTCAGTGACAGATGATTTATTTTGGGATGTTGATGTTTTTTTTAACTTAATGCACACAATATTGTGTGTCTATACATATAAAAAATCGTCCAATCTTAAAGAAAAAGGGGCATTAGTCAATATGTAAATATATGTAAAGAGTTTTATGTTGTCTTTCACACAAAAAATCCAAGTGTGTATCCGTCTGTTTTTACATGGTCCAAATCTGTGGGTTTTTTTATGATTTGCTATTAAAAGAAAAATCTAGCTTGATCTCTACTATGTTATGAATCTCATATGAGCAATCAAAGTTGTGCGTCCATGTCATTTTTGCATGTTATTTTGAGAGGTAATGGGATTTAGTCCAATGTTTAGGCTGGCTTGATCTCAATAATTGTTTCCATTATGATTAATTTTCATTTTCCACAAGATAACATTATATCTGTAAAGATATTTTACTTGTTTCAATCTTGTATTTTTAGTTATAGACTGTAAAAATTGGATCCTGAACCAATAGTACACAAGACAACAAATTTTCTAATTTACAACAAACTTTGAATGGTCTTAATTTGGTGATTAATTGTGTTACCAAAATAAATTTTCTATCATTGCTTATATTTTGCAAAAGTCTATGTGGCCACGTTAAAAGTTGTTAGATATAATGAAAAAAATTATATTTAATAAGAAGTAAAGAAAAAAGAAAAAACTACAAAATACAACAGTAACCTAACAGCAAATTAGTAATCACTATATAACATGATGAAATTGTGCACTCTTCACCAAATACAAAAATATATACTAAACAGGTAAACATAAGCATAGATATATTGTAATTATTTATCAATCAAAAAGAAATGTGATTTCAATTAAATATACCAAAGATTTCTAATTAAGCTAAAACAAAGTCTTGTCGACATGATGTGTTTATTTATCCAATCAGCATCTTGTACTTCTTTTCTAATATTAGTAATTCTAAAAAAAAAACGGCTAATACTGAGATCAAATATGACACAAGAAAAAGTGAAAAACGATGTTGAATTATTCTGTTAACAATGCAAATAAAAATGGTTTAAAGTTCTCAGGAAGTATAATGCATTAAATTTAATAACGCCATAATTTGCAAAGGATCTCTGATTTTATGAAATATACTTCTATACAATGCAGCAGAAAAGGCCCTAATTCTAAAACATGAAAATCTTTACCATAACCCAAATTTAAAGAAGAAACATGCACTTCATTAACAGATACCCAAAGTGTCAGTTATAAACGTTCACTCATCCGTATCAATCCAAATACCATCCTATACCCATTTGAGATTCCACTATCTACATAGGTTGATATGCCGTCCCTACTGTTGTCGTTGGCTATAATCATGACATCAATCAATGATCTTCGGCATCTTTGTCAGCGGGATCATACTCCACTGATTTGTCTAGTAGTGAAGTATGTCTCTCAGCTTTCCAGGAAGCACTGACTGGATGAGGTGGTTTATGAGTAGAAAAAATATGCCTGAAATTTAACAGTCCACTCAACATCAAAGAAACGCAAGATGGCTCTTGTCTTGTATTTCTGGTAAAAATATATTGTCGTATTTCCAAGAAGCTTGAATGAGTGGTAATATCTGTGGTTTTGGATGCTAGGTGCAAATCTTTTATTAGCTGAATCCGCGACTCTTCCTTCTGCACTGGGAGTTACCAACATAACAGTTGCCTGTTCCAGCTAGAGACTGTAACATGCAAAGCGACAGAGGGGAGAGGTGCTACACAGCTTGCCTTACTGTCTCTCAATGCAAACCTTGTGAAACTCAAAATCTAACTGAAAACTCTTTCTAACTCTGAAAACTGATAAATTCAATCTGTGGATTTGCTTTTATAAATAAGCAGGGTCAACCGGCTACACTTGGGATGAATCCTTACGTCATGGCCAATACACACTCTGATTAGCTACCTGCTCTCTCAATTCGTCATTCTCATGAACCTGGTACTTCAACCAGATTTTGTTTACATTCATGTCATATCTGCCCCCCGACGACCTCTGCAGCTGTTGTTTCCACTTTTGCAGTTCTGCCTGTTCATAGACAAAACAATTTCTGTTAAAACATTTTTCAAAACTCATGTGAATTGTAAATTAATAATTTTCTGGTACTGTAGTGCATTGCTCTAAATATACACTAGTATACACTAGTAATCACCTCAATTTCTTCTCTAGTACATTGTCACACAGTCACTAATGCTCAGATGGTGGTTGAGAAAAAATGTTGCCAAGAGCAACATTTTTTTCTCAACCACCAACATAAAGTAAAATCTCAACTCCAACATGAATTAAAATCATAAAAATTAAAATGTTATTATATTTGTATTATTCAGACTAGTGTTCTTATCTTAAATGTTATTCTTACAACGTTTCAGCCGATGTAACGTCCCACCTTCTTCAGTTGCATCTGGTCAACTTTGGGATCTGTACAGAATTTCGAACAGACCCCTTTATTTAATCCACAGAGTAGCTTGTTTATGGACCAGTGGCAATAGATAACAGTGCTAAATAATAATCAGATTTCAGAGAAAAAATTATTTATTGAGCTCATGCAGAACCTATTTATCAATTTTTTTTCACATTACCTACAGACTTCATTTAACGAGAGTTTGTTTGGAAGCACGCGAGGCATAGGATGTGTCATTACATGACATGGGCTGACAAGATATAATTAATTAGTGATTTTGATCCCTCTCTCTGTCTCTTCACTCACTGGTCAGTGATATTTAATGAAGATTATGTTGAATAAAGGTCCGCTGTCTTCAATCAGTTTTTTGTCAAGTTGGTCTTTTAAAAGGCATGGATAAGAAGCTTTTATTACAGGATGGGCATTCCCTCAGTCTGGAAGGATCACTATGAAGTGCGTAGAAGAAGAATGACCAGCAAACAAGGTATGAATAACCATTGTGAATTAGTTTCCATAGCTATTGATTGGGTATTAAAAAAACAACCAAGGATCATGGTATAGTGTGGCTCAAAGATTGTAAACTTTCTTATCTATGGTTTACTTTGACTGCCTCATGCATCACAGGACGCCAGAGCTCCTAAGTCTAAGTAAGTAATTAGTTTCTGGTATGAAGATGGCAACTTGGTTGCTGTGTGTATGACACAAGGTTTAGTATGCAAAACTACCTTCGCTGACCGCCAGCACTTTGAACTGTACAAAGCAGCATAAAATGTTTGAACTATCGATATTGAGGGGTCAAGTTGTGAGGAGAAAAATTAGTAGAAAAGAAGCAGTAAGAAAGAATGTAGCGAAATTCAGACTGTGAAGAGGAAGAAAGTGATAAATCTTACAGTTCTTGCTTTTGACACTTACAGTTACTAAATATGCACGAGTTAAGTTTTTAAGATGAACATTTTCTATGCTATAATTCCTTTTTTTTGTTGTGAATTTTTAGCTTTTCATCTTTAAAGAAAATTTTAGAATACGTTTTAATGAATTGTTTGTACAAGTTTTTAACTATATGCGATCTATTTTCTTTTGCATTGGCATGTTCTCACTTTTGGAGTGATTAATGCATGGTTTGATATAAACACACTCGCATGTTCTCACTCGCAGACTACTTGATACGTTGTTTGGAAAGGACGCATTTGTTTGTAAGAGGCATTTCTGCTTCCACCTAAACCTTTTCCCACTCTCTAAAGACAGAGTTTAAACGTCGACGTAACCAGAAGTCAGACTTCTTTTCTCGTCTCTAGCCATGACTTGGCTAGACGAGATGAAACTCCTGGACTCAGTCTCACTTGTATTTGTATAGTACATGCCTGTTTACTGACTCAACATACTTTTGTATTCTTGTTTTCATAACTCTTTCCATGTTTGTTGTGTAGATGAAACTGTATTAATAAAATTGATTTAAATTGTAGAGAAGTTTCTCCTTATAACCTTCGTATGTCCTTCATACTACAAGCCATCTCACCCGACTACAAAATGGTGATGCCTACTCTTCTCTCACTGTACATGCCAATCACTTTCATGACAAGTCATCACAATACCACATTCACTCTATAGGCTACCCTACTTAAAATAATATTTTTATAGCATACCACGTCTCGAAACCGTTTTTCTTTTCTACATATTTTTGACCGTAAGGGGGGGGATTACCACGCGGACTTAGGAGTTAAGAAAAAACTTTAAAGGGGGGCTTGCCACTTGGACTTAGGGTGAACTCTAAAAAATAAAAACACCCGATTTAAGACGGGAGTGATTCTATAAAATAACCCTTAAAATATCCCGATAGTTTCTCGGATCAAATGCAGTATCTGTTCTGATACTACACTTCATCTTTTCTGTCAGTGAAGGAAAAATTCTTCAAGACTGGCAATTTTTATTTTTGTCCCACTCCAGAGTGCACCTTTTTCGGGAGCTAGATTTTCCACACATTAAAAACCTAACTTGTGTGACTAACTCTGCCCTCCGTGTGGTGGGGGGGAAGTAAATAGAGATCTCCCGATAGTTTGAATTTGTTTTATTTTATCAGATATTACACTTTGATACCAGCTCCAAGGCCAGGGAAGTTGTCAATCGTACCAACAAATAATAGGCGTATCAAAAGAAGAGGCGAACCGTAGTCAGCATGCCGCTATTCCGAATTCACAACAGCAAACCGCAATCAATAGATTGTCTCTCCGATCATAATTTTTAAAAAGTTAAAATCTTTTTCATGTAAAACTTTATAATTAAAACTTGCTGGAATAATTTTTTAAATGAAAATTAAATATAAAGTAAAATTGGATTTAAAAAAATATATATGCGATTTGACAGCATTATGATTGGTAGAAAAATTCATATTTCAATGTTTCAATAAAAAAAAAATGTTTATATTTTCCTCCCCCAAAAATCAAATAATATAAAATAATTGGGCATCTTTTACGAAACTCAGCAGAGTAAAAACGCTAAAAAAAAACAAATATACAACAAATAAAAGTAACTGTCGTCGATAAAAGTTAATTTAAAACTGTCCTGTGATATTTGTTTGTATTTTTAAACCGTTCCAACTGCTATTTATTAGAAATCAATAGTTTTGTAACACGAAGTTGCAAATACAAAATGGCGCTTGCTCGTAAGGAACTGAGTAGAAGACGCCATCTTGTCTAGAAAAAAGTACGAGTTAAAAATGAACAAGAATTTTTTTTTTACATCTAATAAAAACCCATGGTAAAAATAGATCAACCGCCCGAGAAACCACATGTGCGCATGCGCCAATGTAGACAGGAAGCGCACAATTTAAAATATAAAAATATATAAAAAATAACAAATCTAAATTTCGCAAAACTGAAAACGCTATGAATGAAAATGTAGAATAAAAAACAAACACGTAATAAAAAACAAAAACAAACACGTGAATTTATGGTGCCCGGAAAACTCGTCACAGGAAAATTCGTAAACGGTAAATTCGTAAATGGAAAATTCGTAACCGGAAAATTCGTCACTTTTGGCCAAGTAGGAAAATTCGGCAATTATCGAATAAATATCGATTGAAAATAGATTTTAGAACCGTTTTTACAGGAGATATACTTGTAAATACGAGGCTACCCACCTCCCCAGTGGAGAACATTTTTTCATATTATTTTTTTGGTACTTGTGCAGTTTACTAACCGGGCTATTTTTTAGATAAGATTTTCAAGTTAAATTAAATTTTTACGATATCTTTTGTTTATTAAATTGTTAGGTAAAAGTACAGAATAGTTAACCCCCCTCACTCCATGTTAAGAATGGCTTTCTAAATAATGTTATTTCAACCCAGTTCGTAATTACGTTACGAAATTAAAGGTTTGAATCGGGTTATTTTTTACATAAAATTTTCAAGTTAAATTCAATTTTTACGATATCTTCCGTTTATTAAATCGTTACGTGAAAGTACAGAATAGTTAACAAAGCACCCCCCCCCCATTCTCCTCATGTAAAAAATCGTTGTCTAAATAATGTTATTATTTCAAGCCTGGTTCGTAATTAAGTTACGAGATGAAATTCATCATAATTCATTTAGATTTATTCGTAAACAAGTCAGCCATTTTAATTGACAAAACATCAATTACTTCGTGTGTGTGCAAAACTTGAAACTATCGAGTAACTGGCTTTAAATTCTTAGAAAATTTAAATAAAAAAGCAAAATTGTTTTCTAACTAATTCAGTGTTTTTATTTCATCTTGCCTAAAACTTGTTTTAATTAACAACTTTATTTAATACTTAAAAAAAGAAATTCTTCTTTCAAATAAATCGTTGTATGGTCGGAACAAAAAAATCAGAAAAATACAGCCAATTCATTGTCTGCCATTTTAGTTGTGAAACGATGGATTAACCACTTTGGGAATCTTTAATAATAGCCCTACAACTCGCGAGTCGGGTTGAAAAAAAGTTGTAGAACGTAGTCAAAAAAATGAATATGCAACAAATAAATTCGACGTACGTAGACACTGGAGATTTTCCTAGTTATCTATTCCATTTGTTTGTATGTTTACGTAGGATAAATGGCTTTTTATTAGACATGAAAAAAGAAAAAAAAAAATTTCAAGTCATGTATTTAAAAAACAAAATGGCGTCTTTTATATTATGCGTTGATACAGGTGAGTAATAAATAAAGCCATATTAGTAACTTGTTATTGAAGCATTCATTAACAGAGTCGAGACACGTGCGAACTCAACAAGAATTTATTTACACTGATTACATAGCCGTTTACTACTAATACAAGTAGTGGGAGGTTGCCGTCAAGAGTGACGGTGGGAGTCAACGGGAGATAACTCTCGTCTTTACGTAACATCTCCGTTTTTTATTTCTTTGTTTTAACTGAAAACAAAAGTATTTTTATTTTTTAGAGTTTTCTCATTTAGTCTCTGTATCGGGCTGGACACTTAATTGGTCTTCCTTTCTTTGTGGAGTTTGGTATTATTTTGTTTTCCGAGCCCGTTTTTGATACGACTTGTTTTCGACTATTTTCTTGGTTTATTATGTTTTCATAGTCGTGTTTGATTTTGTACTTTTGATTTTCTTTTGTTTTTAAAATATGACGTCTGTTGCGCCGTACATAATTTCCTTGTTCTGTTTTTATTAGATATATACGAGGCTCTTTTAATTCTTTCACAACCTTACCTTTTCGGTTCCATTTTTCTTGTGAAAGAATACGGACAGTATCGTCTTTCTTTAGTTTTGGTAGCTCTCTGGACTTATTATTTATTTCACGCTTTTTCATTGTTTTGTTATGCATGATATTTGGAAGATTTGTCCTTAGCGTTCTTTTCATCAACTGTTGGGCTGGTGACGGGGTTTTATCTTTTAATGGTGAAGTCCGTAACGCTAACATTGCTAGGTATGGGTCTTGTCTGCTTTCAAACGATTTCTTTAATGTTCTTTTAATTGTTTGAATGTTTCTTTCTACTAAGCCATTCGACTGTGGATAGTTCGGACTTGTCGTGATATGCCTGAAATCCCAATCTTTAGCAAATTGTCTAAATTCTGATGATCGGTACTCGGGTCCATTGTCACTAATCACTATTTGTGGAATGCCAAATTTTGCGAAGGTGTTTTTTATTTTATTGATCACCGTACTTGATTTGCAGTCATCAAGTTTGTGGATATCGAAATATCTAGTCGTGTAGTCTATTATCACTACATATGCTTTACTATATAAGTAAAATACGTCTGTCGTAACTTTGGTCCATGGTGTTACGGGTATTTCATGGTGTATTAGTGATTCTGACGGTTGTCGGTTTCTGTGATCTAGACAATGTGTGCATGTGCTAACCATTTCTTTTATTTGATTGTTTATGTTAGGCCAATATACGACCTCTTTTGCTCTTGTAATGCACTTTTCTATGCCCAAATGTCCAGTGTGGATTTTTTGTAGGGCTTCCTTCCTTAGGGAGGTTGGGACCACTATTCGTGTACCTTTCAATACTAGTCCTTTTACAACCGATATGTCATCGCGGACTGGCATATATGGTGCTATTGTGGGTGGCACTTCCATTTTTTCTGGCCAAGTTGATGTCGCATATTTCATGAGCATTTTTAGTGTTGGGTCTTTCCCAGTCTCCTCACGGTATATGTTGAGTTTTTGGTCGCTCATTGGATATTGTTTTATAATGGTATGGATATATTTGTCCATTTCTGTATCCGATATTTCTTCGGCGGTGGGTAATTTGTAGTGTTCTCTTTTTATGGCCTTGTTTAGATCTCTAGGGTCCAAACATAGTCTTAATTTTCCGTTCGGTTTCTCCACTATTACCAGAGAATTTACCCAATCTGTCGGTTCTTCAACGGGTTTTATTATTCCCATTTTTGTCATTTTTTCTAACTCCTTTTTTAATTTTGGTTTCATCCCAAACGGTATGTTCCTTGGAGGATTTATGACGGGTTTTATGTCCGGAGTTATTGTTATATGATGTGTGACTGGTAATTTTCCGATGTCACCATAGCAATCTTTATATTTTTCTTTTAATGCTTCTATGTCCGTCTTGTTTATTTCATAAGTTCTTTTTATCAGTCCTAATTCTTCCGCTGTTTCTGCGCCGATTACTGCGTTTGCATTTGTGTTTGCCACAATGAAATGCGAACTTACTTTTATATTTTTATTTTGTAATTGTATAACACAGCTCCCTATCGTGGGAATTTGCGTACAGTTGTAGGCGGTTAATTTTATGGACGTTTTATTTAATTTTGGCTTTGGTTCAACAGTTCTATATATTTTTGCTGGTAATACATTTACTTCAGCACCTGTATCGATTTTGAAGTTGATGAGTGTTTCGTTGCCTCGAATCTTTACTTTCCATTTGTCAGTTTGTAGTGCGTCTACATTTTTTTTCAATATGGCGTCCATGTTAAACTGATTTTGCTCCACGTGGTCTGAATTGTGTGATTGTCCGACATTATATAATTTCTTTTTCGTTCGACATATTCGAGCGAAGTGTCCTTTTTTGCCGCAATTTGTGCAGTTTTTATTGTATGCTGGACAGTTTCCTTTCTGATGTGACCCAGCGCAGTAGGTGCATGTCTCAATCCATTGTTGTGTTTTCGCGGGCTTTTTGTCTTCACGTTTGAACATGACTTTGGACGACAGCCTGTTTTTCTTTGGATTGCGAATTGTTGCGATATTTTCTGTTTCGTATGCAGCCATTATCTTGGAGTGTCTCTTCGTTTCTTCAGCACTCAGGCCTGCTTGTATCGCCTTTTGTAAATCCAGTGAAGGTTCTCTGAGCATTCTTTCTCTCAACATGTTGTCATTAACGCCACAAATTAGAATGTCTTTTATTAGTCTTTCAGTGAGGTCACCGAATTCACATTTGTTTGCCTTTTGCCGTAGTTCTGTGACGTACTCATCAAATCTCTGTGTTTCTTTCTGTTTGCACGTGAGAAATTGATATGTGAGAAACGTCAGGTTTTTTCTTGGTTGGCAGTGCGCATCAAATTTTTCTATAACTTTTTTCAAGTTTAGCTTCTCTTCGTCATTTTCAAAGTTAAACGTATAATATATTTTCCTTCCCTCGGTTCCTATACAGGTCAGTAATATTGAAGTTTTCACCTTCTCCGGTTTTTTGTCCGACTCTGTAGCTTGCAGGAACAATTGAAATTGGTTTTTCCAAGTTTCCCATTCCTGTCCGAGATTATCCGAAGAGAAATTTAATTCTTTTGGATGTGGTAAAAATTCCATTTTTTTTTTTTGAAAATATTTATATACGGCTGTGAGTGTTGACGGTTCGATGTTCTATTCTGACACCATTTTATATTATGCGTTGATACAGGTGAGTAATAAATAAAGCCATATTAGTAACTTGTTATTGAAGCATTCATTAACAGAGTCGAAACACGTGCGAACTCAACAAGAATTTATTTACACTGATTACATAGCCGTTTACTACTAATACAAGTAGTGGGAGGTTGCCGTCAAGAGTGACGGTGGGAGTCAACGGGAGATAACTCTCGTCTTTACGTAACAGCGTCATTAGTTTTTGTTATCGGTGTCACGTGTGTGTGTTTTTTTTTTACCGGGACTCATAATCAAAGTGGCGTTTTTTTTTTTTGGGGGGGGGGGTGCATTTTTTAAATGTAATTTTATGAAACGAACATTTTAACGATCATTTTGATCACCGAATGAGCGCGCATGTCGTTACGTCATTGGAAGACCAGGGATGACTGTTGTTTTGCTTTGTTCTTTTGCTTGCCTGAAATATGAAAACTTGGGGTTTTGATTAGGCTTAGGGCTGGGTTTTGATTAGGGTTAGGGCTGGGTTTAGGTTAGGGTTAGGGTTTAGGGGTTAGGGTTAGGGTTAGGGTTTAGGGGTTAGGGTTAGGGTTGGGTTTAGGTTAGGGTTAGGGTTGGGTTTAGGTTAGGGTTAGGGTTAGGGTTGGGTTTAGGTTAGGGTTAGGGTTAGGGTTGGGTTTAGGTTAGGGTTAGGGTTGGGTTTAGGTTAGGGTTAGGGTTAGGGTTGGGTTTAGGTTAGGGTTAGGGTTGGGTTTAGGTTAGGGTTAGGGTTGGGTTTAGGTTAGGGTTAGGACTGGGTTTAGGTTAGGGTTAGGCATTTTTTTAAGAAACAGGAAAAATAAACATTACGGTGTGACGAATGAAAATAATATGTAAATAAAAGCACACTGACATGTAAATAAAAAGAAAATTATTTTATTCCTTTTGCTTAAAATGTAGTTTTGTTTTGTTCTTCTGCTTGGCTGAAAAATGCAAACATTGCGCTTTGACTATGAGTCCCAGTAAAAAACCAATTGAAACGAGACAAGAACGAGACGAGAACGAGAGCGGCCATTAATTTTTTTTTTTTCATTTCACGTAAGCTAAAACTATTAACTTATAGAAAATAGCACTTTTAACGGATTATAATCATTAATAACTGTCACAGTTAACTTGGAAATTCAGTTTTATCGGCTACGGTAACTTTTATTTGTTGTATATTTGTTTTTTCAGCGTTTTCGTTGTTGGGCTATTATTAAAAATACCCACCACTTTTTCTCACAGTGATTTTGAAGTAAAAATTTAATTTAACTTGAAAATCTTATCTAAAAAATAGCCCGGTTCGTAAACTGCACAAGTACCAAAAAAATAATATGAAAAAATGTTCTCCACTGGTGAGGTGGGTAGCCTCGTATGTACAAGTATATCTCCTGTAAAAACGGTTCTAAAATCTATTTTCAATCGATATTTATTCGATAATTGCCGAATTTTCCTACTTGGCCAAAAGTGACGAATTTTCCGGTTACGAATTTTCCATTTACGAATTTACCGTTTACGAATTTTCCTAAATTCGAATTTATACAGGATACAAATGGTTAATTTTATTTACTAAAGCGTTGAAAACGTCTTCGTGTTCCCGTATTCTTCCGTTTAACAATGATGGTTTCGTCGATTTCGACGATTTTTTTTTTCTACTCCTCCGATTTGTAATTGTCCAAAATTAGTTTTTCGGGGTATTTCTTTGCCCAAAGATACATGAGTATTACTAATTTCTTCAAACTCATTCTTGACTTTTCAAAGAAAGAGTCTTTCCTAACGGAGACTTTCTTCCTGCATATTTTAACTCCGCATCGCAGAATATAACCATCAGTTAATTTTTCACTACAAATCCATTTCATGGTAGACCCACAAACACATAGTCTGGATTCTTTAATTAATTTTAATTCCTTAAGAAAAATAAATAAATTCGCAGTAGTAGATAAGCGTTCATACAATTCTTCTATCTTCATTTTACATCAATTTTAAATTGTGCGCTTCCTGTCGTCACTTCCGGTGGTTTCTCGGGCGGTTGATCGGGGGCCCCTACGCTCTATTTTAACCAAACCCATTTATAGTACGTAAAAATACAAACAAATATCATAGGTAAGTAGACAAATATCTTTTCTCGACGTAGGTTAAACTCACTTGTTGCATATTTATTTTTATAACCCCGTTCTCGTTAGTTTTTTGGACCCCGTTCGCGCCTCTGCTGAGCGTCGTAACATATACCCAAATAAGGGCAATAATTTATTTAAAATTTAAAAAAAACAAAGGTGTTGGTGCAGATTAGGACCCAACCTAAAATCGACTTGGCGTCGTTAGGGTTAGGGTTAGGATTATCGTTACGGTTAGGGTCAAGGTTAGCTTGGGTCCCAATCTGCACCAGTACTAAAACAAAAAGAGTTTGATTACTTATTTTTCTAAAATAAATTATTTATAATAAAAATATAGAACTTTTTCTTCCAGCAAGTTTTAATTATAAAGTTTTACATGAAAAAGATTTTGATTTTTTAAAATTGTGACCGTTTTGGTGCAGGAGAGACAGTCTATTGATGGCGGCTTGCTGTTGTGAATTCGGAATAGCGGCATGCTGCCTACGGGTCGTCCCTTTTTCTGATACGCCAAATAATATAACTTACCTTCGTCAAAAAGAAAAGAAAGAAAGAACGAATGATTTAAGGACGTAAAAATAAAATGTATAGTAAGCGAGATTCTTACTGAACAAAGACCGATCTGAACAACCGGTGTAAAAGAACAATGTGTTCCTTGCTATTTTAATACTGGGAATTGAACGCAACGTCCTCAGCTTACCCCCCCCCCCCCTCTCCAACATACACACACACAAATGAGATTCTAGTTTTTTTTTAGGCGATTATGTGTTAACACCCTGAAAAACTTGGCGGAAAGAAAAAAACAAAAAACTATATATATATTTTAGTATTTAGAGTGGGGGTTTCGCATATAAATTTAACGTAAAATAAGCCCCCATTTCCGATCCATTCTAGCGTTTTATGGCAATTAACCAATTCTTTTTTCACCATGGAAAATAAATTCTGTGCGTTTTTTTTTGGGGGGGGGGTTGCGGGAAAACTTATTTTAGGCGATTATGTGTGGTTTTGCGACCATGCCAGTCGGACATAAGGTTAGTGATAAAAAAATGAGTTGCCATCTCTACTGTTACTTAAACTCACTCACAATTTAGCAGGCTAGCTATTTTTTGTCAGTCAAACCCACGCTAACTATTTTTATCAGTCACATGTTCACTCGTTTTCGAGCAACGTGTGTAGAGGTTGAGATGATCGAGATGCTTGTTGGAGATAGCCATTTTTGTAGTAGCGTCGCTGTGTCTGTATTTATCTGACTGGCCTTGCTTGATGAGAAGAAAAGGGATCACACGGTTTCAGTTGAAAAGACAAACTTAATTTAATTAACAGTTTCATAAACACAAAACATGGTATTGAAATAATTACAGAAACTCAAGAATAAAAGCTAGGTTGATTCGGCCGACATGTATGGCCTATAGAAATGTAATTGAGTCCAGGTCTTTTAACCCACCTCTCACCAAGTCTAACCGACCAATATATCACTACCCAAGTGATAACATGATTGTGATCTCTCACCGAACCATGTACTAATCACTATGCGAGGGATTACATGTAAGTGTAAAAGAGAATAGATTTTCACAAAGACTGCAACCAACTTTTTTGTTTCTTCACCCCAAACAAGGCATATTTCCACAGAGACGTAAGGGCTACTGTGATTAGGGGCCAAATTTATAAGGGGCATCCTAAGTGGAAAGTAATGCAGCAAGAGGTTTGTTCACATTACATTTAAATTTCTTTATTCGAGGAAATAGTGAGCAGGGAGGGTATTCCAAAGGCAAGTGGTCCAAGAAAAGAAGCTATTCGAGTAGAAAGCATACAGTGAAGGGGTAGAATTTTGCTACTAGTCGTGTTGATCGGTGGTATTTATGTTAAGGGGGTACAAGTGCAGTAAGTTTATGTTATGGTGCCGTACCTGTACGAAAACCAAATGGACTCGTCCATCCATAATAAAATGCGAGAAGCATTCCAACTCACTGTATTCTTCCACCCCAGTTCTATACTGGCAGTCCAGAATACCACTTCTTGTATATATATTCTTTTTTAAAAATAATATATCTTTGTTCTGTAACCCCGTGTTTCCGTGTCTTTATTTTGTCCCCTAATAGGGTCACAACAAACTGGTGACGAGGCAATTCGAACTGACACGGGTCACCAACTAACGGTCGACAAAGTACCCACACTTGTACGGGAAACTACAACGAAACTATCGACGAGTTATAACAGAAAAAAAATCAAAATAACAAAGGATTTTTGCCGGAACCTTCGAAAAAACCGACGTTTGATTTTAAAAGGAGCAAAACAAAATGAAATCGAATACACATTGTCTAGTTCTGAAAACAAGTTATCGGTGATAAAAAAAAAAGTAAATATGGAAGACCTTAAGTCTATCATCACAGAATTAACCAGACTTCAAATCTCCCAACATCAACAGACTGAGGAGAAATTTCAAAAACTCTTACTCGAGCAAAATGAAAAACAACAATGTTATATTATGAAAGTGTATGGTGACAAGCAGAAAGGAATAGACAACACAGGATAGAAATTATAACAAACTCAATCATTTATTTTCCAAAACAAATATATTACTACCATTAGGTAGAAG
Source organism: Sepiola atlantica (assembly GCA_963556195.1). NCBI lineage: Eukaryota > Metazoa > Mollusca > Cephalopoda > Sepiida > Sepiolidae > Sepiola > Sepiola atlantica. The sequence continues at coordinate 96,477,953 of OY744525.1, read as the reverse complement.
CAGCGGCGGCACTTGTTGTTGTTGATAGAGTAGACGCAGCGATGGCTGTTGTTATTGTTGTTGGTAGGAGTAGACGCAGCGATGACTGTTGTTATTGTTGTTGGTAGGAGTAGACGCAGCGATGATTGTTGTTGTTGTTGTTGGTAGGAGTAGACGCAGCGATGACTGTTGTTGTTGTTGGTAGGAGTAGACACAGCGATGACTGTTGTTGTTGTTGTTGTTGGTAGGAGTAGACGCAACGATGACTGTTGTTGTTATTGTTGGTAGAAGCAGCAGCGCTGATGGTCGGAGCGGCCGCAATGCTTATCGTAGCAGCAGTGGGTCTCGGTGGCCAGCGGTCCCTCTGCCTGCCTGTTGCTTGACCCCACTATTTATAGAAAAATGGCGGACGTAGTAGTAGACATATGTCTTCGGATGAAAAATGGCCCCATGATTCAGAAAATTGTGTTTCTTTTGAGTCGCTCTTTTTGCCACAGTGAGCATGGCACATGAGCAATCCGCGTGTAATCGCTATGGTAACAAGCATGATCATGTGCTCCAACTTTTGTGCCACCACAGCGATTACAGAACGAGTCCCAATGCAGCCGATTCCACTTTTAAGCGGTCGGGAATCACGTACACAAGGCTTACTTGGGTGGCGGTCGTCACGGTAACACATGCCAGACAGTATGGCGGCGTCTTCAAACCAAAACGAGATCTAAAAACATAACAACAACAACTTGTTGAGCAAACTGAAGAAAAGTTTCGAAAGTTTTTCCTCAAGTAAAATATAAAGATGTGTCAGCAAAAGAAAGAAAATGACGACAGATTGGAAACACTTATACAAACAATATCGCGTAGAGACCAAGGGAATGAAAGTGACAATGCGTTTTCGCAGAACGCTGTGTGGAACACCATCGATAATTTCACGTATTCAGAAGAAAATACGTTCGCAACATATTTTCGAAGATATGAAGATTTATATAGAATTGACTGCGAAAGTTGGGCTGACTCAAAAAAGGTTTGCCTGCTACTTAGGAAACTAGGTACCACGGAACATACAAAATTCGTGGATTTCATTTTGCCTCGGAAAACTAGCGATTTAACTTTTATAGAAGTGGTAAAATTATTAATGGAATTGTTCAGTCCCAAGACCACGTTATTTCACAAACGCTGGAAGTGCATAAACCTGGTAAAAAAAGACGAGGAAGATTACGCTACTTTTGCATCGATAGTGAACAAACATTGTGACGACTTTAAACTAGCTGAATTGAGTGCCGATGATTTCAAGTGTTTAATTTTCGTACAAGGGTTAGTCTCAGGAAATGACACGGAGATAAGGCGTAGAGTCCTAAATAAATTAGAGAATGAACCAAGCCTTACACTGCAAAAGTTGGCCGAGGACTGTCAAAGAGTTATCAATGTAAAACAGGACTCAAAAGACATTGAATTATCGGGCATCGCGCATATAAAAAAAAGTACATCAAAAAACTAAAGTTCAACCTTATAAAAAAATAAGTCAAAACAGAAATAGTGATTTTTATGCAGCAAAGACAAGTCAACCAGGTAAAACGACAAATAAATGGCCACCAAGCCCTTGTTCACGCTGTAGTAGCCCACATTGGTACAATGACTGTCCTTTCCGTTTTAAGTCCTGTATGAATTGCAAAAAGGTCAGACATAAAAGTTCGCACTGCAGAACAGGCAGAGTAAATAAAAGGCGGGTTCAAGCCACTAGGACAAAGAATGAAAAATGCATGAACATAAGAAAATTTGTACAGGTGAAAATCCTGGATAAAAACATAAAATTACAATTGGATTCGGGTTCAGATGTCTCCATAATAAATTTACATACATGGAGAATCTTAAATACACCCCCCCCCCCCTTTATTAAAAACAAACAGGCTGGCCAGCACAGTTACTGGGGAAAGAATTAAATTTGAAGGAGAATTAATCACAAATGTGTCCCCCAAGCTCTTTAAAATACTCCAAAGAAATTGAAATTTGAGAAATATATTTATTAATTGATGTCTAATATCTATTGTTAAAATTTCACAAATATCGGAAGTATCTGAATTTTCATGAAAGGCTTTCATCCTCTTTGCATAAAACTAAATATATTCCACATTACGACCCTTTACGCCTAGCAGCTGTGTTCCAAAATTGATAATGATTGCTTAATTAGTTTAGGAGTGAATCATTTACATATAAATATATAAAGATATAAACATACCTAACTTTATATATTTTAATAAAAAAGTCCAATTTTAATAAACAAAACGATGAGTTGCAGCTATCTGTAAGTGACTTATTTTTGTTATTTATTTCCTACAATAACACCTAACTTTATATAGAGAGAGATAAAGGGTAGGGGGGAATCACGGAAAAAGACTTTGACAATAGTGCAGATCTCACTTTAAGATACTTCGTATCCACTTTTTTTTTGTATTGAAGAACTTAATTTTTTTTTCAATTCAATTGTACTATAGGGATTGTTTGAATAACTCTTCCTTTTTGAGTGATATTCACCCAAATGTTTGATTGAAGTCGATTTTTGGTCTGGTACATTTTATCTTGAAATAACATTCTAAATTACTTTTATCGCCTTTTGGTTGAGATCAAAGCATAGTATCTGTTCTGATATTACATTTCAGCAGCAGCCTCAGAGAACAAAACTACACATTTTTTCTGGCATGGCAAAGAACCTGAGGAACCAAGACTGCATAGCATTGTAGAACCGCCATCCAGTGGCACAGCCCAGATCTTGTCTCTCCGCCTATCAGCCTCCTTGAACATAGTGAACATCTTGAGCATTTACGCTCTCACACTCTGCTCTCCAGATGAGACAAAGGACCAGTTCTATGAGGATCTTGACACTACTAGCAAAACTATACCTGTTACGGAAAAATTGTATCTGCTTGGTGACTTCAATGCACGAGTGGGTCTCGACCATGACTCTTGGCCCAACTGCATTGATCATTTTGATGTTAGCAAGCTGAATGAGAATAAACAGAGGCTCCGTGAGTTATGCTCCTACCACAACCTCTGCATAACCAGCACATTCTTTGCCACCAAGCTTCATCATAGAGTATCCTTGCGACACCCCAGATCTCATTGCTAGCACCAGCTGGACCTCATCATTGTTTTGTTTTTCTGTTGGATAGTTTAAACTTTAAAACTGTAAAAAAGGTTTTGGTGCATTGTCTGTCAAGCTCTAACCCTTCTCAAATCGCTGCAGAGTTGCATCCCTATGCTTATTTGACAAGTACTTCCACGGAACGTACTCCGATGAATTAACTACAGTTGTATCTCCTCAAGAAAATACCTCCGACCCACCCAACTAGGAGCAAAATTCCATCCCTTTATTGTAGCGGAACCAAGATGCGGCAAGATTTTCTACTCTAATAGCTTCTTTCTTCGGACCGTTTGCTTTTGGAATTCTCTCCCTGCTCCCCCTGACCGTACCATACATGCAGAAATGTAAAATTAATGTGAACCAACTTTTGCTGCCCAACTCCCCACTCAGGCTTCCCTATATAAATCTGCATTAATAGTAAACATTAAATTCCCAACAAATAAAGCGGATGCCATGACCGAAAATCTAAACCCAAACCTTGAGACCTTCAGTCTGAGGTTCTGCCAACTGACTTATTTGGACTTTCTTGTAAATCGAGCTTAAAACATTACCATAACAAAATAATTATAGCTTTGGCATGACGTCATAGACTTATGATTTATCTTATGTTTTAAAACATGAATTTAAACATAAGCGATATTAAAATATTAATAAATGAATGGGGTAAACATTATCAATAGCGTTGGAAATTATTTTAAGTCGAAAACAACTTATTTTGCTTTAACTATGCATTGTATGTAGTTCTTTCATTGTTATATAATCCTCCCAGCCTAGCAAAAATATGCGACCGGAGGGGGTAGCATATATTTGCTAGTATTTAAAAAAAGAAAATTTCACTGCCAACTTTTTTAGTTTCTTGCCTCTCAACGAAGGCAGAATTAGACACAAGGCCCGTTTTTAATGTGGGGAAACTGCAGCTCTCCAATAAGGGTCACTCTGAATTAGGATAAAAATTTTAATTGCCTCAGTCTAGAACGATTTCTCATTCACTGACCGAGGACAGGAAGGATGAAGTGTAGTATCTGTTCTGATACTACACTTTGCTCATCAGTCTTTTTATATGTAATAATTGATCAAAAAAGTTGTAGATTAATACCTTCTGCTGAATCACCCGCCCCCCCCCCTCCCAAAAAATGAGATTCTACTTTTTTTAGGCGAAATTCAAATTTTGCGAAAAAAACAATTATTTTAGAATTTAGAGTGGTGTATCAGTTTCGTATATAAACTTAAAGTAAAATGATTTTCTATTTCCGGATCATTAAGTATGGCTCTTAACTAATTCTTTTTTACCACTAACCCTAAGTACAACTGGCAAGGTCGTTAAACTACACATACACGCCTAAAAAAGTAGAAACTCCCCCAAATTTATCTTCCATACCCCCCCCCCCCCAAAAAAAATAATTATTGTCCTTCAGTGTGGAGCTACGATTTTAAAGTAGAACTAGAAGAATACCCGTCCCAGGACAGGTAAAATGAAGTCCTTGAACATGACAGTTTTACACCACTTTCAAGTTCCCTTATGAAGATTAAAATCAAGATATAATGATATTAAATCTTATGTCTAGAATCCTTATTAGGATTTTGATCAAAATCCATTACACGATTTTTATTCTAGAAAATGTTTAAAATTAAAAAATCTTAAGAAGAAATTAAAATTCGGGGAATCTTGCTTAATTGGTGCCTAATAACTATGGATTAAATTCAAGTCAAATTTGAAATATTTGAATTTTCAAATGGGGAATTGCACCCATATTATGCCCCCTATAAAAAACTTAAAATACTCCAAAGTAACTGACATTTGGAGAATATTAAAAATTGATGTCTAGTACCACAAAATTCCACAGGGTTTCCACTTCTTTTTTTCTTTTTTAACCCCTTTAGCATAAAACTAAATATGGCCCGCATTATGCCCAACAGCTGTGTTCCAAAATTCATAATGATCGGTTAATTACTTTAGAAGTGAATCCTGTACATAAACATACTTAACTTTATATACATAAAGATTATTTACCGATAAATTAAAAACTAACCCCTCCTCAAAAGATTGGACTTTATTTCAGAGCAGAACTAAAGAAAAAAACAAAATGGAAAATTTGTTGCGTATATTTTTTTTCCACGGCAGACAGTTTTCCGCATGTCACCGGTTTTTGGTCGCCTTTGTTCTGTCCAGTCCAAGTCGAACCCATATTTTGAGCCGGAATTTGTTTTATTTCGTTATTTTAAGCTCACCATTGATGTCTTTATCATTCCAAAGCGTCTTTTGTTGAAAATGGAGACAGAAGATCGTGGAAAAGGGTATGAGAAGCGATGAAAACGCAAGAGGGAGAGAGAGACAGGATCGGATTTCAAGAGGGTCGCCTCCTCCTATGACTTCGTCTTCCTATTGAAGGTCACGTTGTCCTCTTGCAAGTGGGTGCCACCCAACACACACACATATATGTCATCCACAGACAGTTTCGCTGTATTACAGCTCTTCAGTGTGGCTGGGCCAGCAAGTAATCCAAGTTGGGATCAAAACCCTGTTTTCACAACAGGCAACCATTTTAACCGTTACGCTATCAGCACAAGCTTACTACAGTAAGTGAGATCTAGATAATTATATTAAGATTTTTTTTTCAGCCGCTAAGAGTGCTCTATTTACGACGAGCTATGCATTCTCGCTAATGACCACCGGCGATCTGATTGAGCACAGTGGTGGGAGAGGGGCATATGCAGTCACTCACAGACTGTTTCGCTGTATCATAGCTTATCAGTATGCCTATGTTTTACTTATGTATTGAACGCTGTTGAAGTAAAGACTTTAAAAATATACAAAATATATTATGTACTAATATAATTATATGTATATATATATATATATATATATATATATAATATACTTTTTGTGCCTCCTATCCCAGCTTTTTAAAGGTAAGTAATTATTAATTACAGTGATTCTATAAAATTACCCAATAACTTAATTACTAATTAAGTTATTGGGTAATTTTATAGAATCACTGGCAACGCCCCCCCCCCCAATCCCTTCCTCAGCAACGTAAACAAAAAACTTATTTTAACCCTACCAATAGCTTTAAGTCCGGGTGGCAACGCCCCCCCACCCAACAAAAAAACGTTCAAGAAGCCCCCCCCCCCTTAAAAAACGGAAGTGATTCTATAAAAAATACCTATTATTAAATATATCCCTACGATAATAAATTAACTTACTATATTTCTTTTGTTATATTGAAGATTTCAGCTTCAAGTATAATTTAATGAGCAAACAATACCGTAATATTACCTAATTATTACGGCAAAAGCTAAAAACGTCAATATAACACTTACTATGTTTCTTTTCACCCACTTAAAACTTTCAGGGCGGAATATCTGAAAATAATTCGGTACTTCTACAGTTTACGGACCGTGCTGAAATAATATTATTTAGAAACCCATTTTAAACATGGGGAGGGGGGGCTTTGTTAACTATTCTGTACTTTCACCTAACAATTTAATAATCAAAAGATACCGTAAAAATTGAATTTAGCTTGAAAATCCTATCTAAAAAAATAGCACGGTCTGTAAACTGCAGAAGTAACAATAATTTTCTTATTACGTTCGAATCGGTCACACCCTTCTAAGTATAGAAGGGTGTGACCGATTCGAACGACCCTTATTGTACAAACATGTTGATACGTGTGTTATTGAAAGTACTGCCATTCTATATGTAACATACATATTATATTCGCTACTTCTACACAATACGAACCCTAACCCAAGTTTTAGGTTTAGTTCAGTAAAAGTCGGTGTATTGTGTAGAAGCACCCTTTATTTGATCTATTTATTAAGTTGCTAATCTCTTTTATATATATATATATATATATATATAATAAAAAGTTCAAAATGAATGTTGTGCTGATCAAATGGAGGTGCTTGTGCAGAATAGACACCAAAAAGAATTTCAGTACTTATCGAGATTTCCGAGTCTGTTTATACCCGCCGGAGGCGCCAGAGGTGTGAATCAAATGAACCAATCAATCGCAATCATTTTAAAATAAATATTTCACCTTTATTATTAAAAATAAACACCAAATTGTCATTTTATTGACCCCCCCCCTTCCCATAAATACAATATTTTTCTTTCAGTTTATTTATATTTTGTTACTTTTCACAATAGAATTAACGTTGATGGATTTTTCCAACATTACTAAGTTTTCTCTCGATTTAATAATTGAAATTAAGGAAAGTTATATTAAAAAAAAGGCAAGATAAATTCTTCTTCTACCTACCTGTATAAGTAAATAAACTTATACAGGTAGGTAGAAGAAGAATTTATCTTGCCTGTGGTAACATTTGTTGCGTTTATTTTTATCATTTATTTTTTATAAATAATCATTTTATTTATTTATTACACTAAAAATTAAGACTCTTTTAGGCGATTACGCGTGAATGAACAGTTGAACGCACTGAAAAACTTGGCGAAAACCCCTAATTATTTAAGGATTTAGAGTGGGGGATCAGTTTCGTACATAAATTTAGCGTAAAATAATCTCAATTTTCAGGCCATTCTAGATTTTTAGAGCAGTTAACCAAATTTTTTACCACTAACCATAAGTTCGAGTGGCAAAGGCGTAAAACCACACGTAATCGCATAAAAGGTAGACACCCTCCCTGCAAGAAATGGTTAATGCCCTAAAAAGCTACAATGGCCGAGGAGTGGGGATTATTTTAAGATTGATTTATATATGAAACTGATTCCTCACTCTAAATTCTAAAATAATTGTTTGGTATTTATTTTTACTATCACACCATCGCAATTTACCCCAAAATAAAAATCAGATTCTACTTCTTGTAAACAGCCTGAAAAATATCCACTAAAAAAGAATTTAAAAGCAATGGAAATATTTTATATGTTAGAATGGAGGGGGGGTCACTTTCCTATATAAATTTAACGAAAAATGAGTACCCACTTCCGGGCCAGTTAACGTAATTATGGCGACGTGTAAACCCCCCCCCCCCCATTTTTTTTTTTTAAAATATTTTGGAGGGAAATCAAAATTTGTACTGGATGGAGGTAGGTGTGGGTTAACTAACCATATATATTTCTTTTTGTGTGGGGGTCGCTGGCCCCAAAAAGGGGGCATTTTTTCTACAATAAAATAAAGTGTGGAAACAATATGTTTTAGTGCACATTTTGTTCTGACTTCCAGAAAATGTATTGTTTTTTTGGGGGGGGGGGGGGCACAATAAAATAACGTGTGAAAGCAATATTTAATGTTTATGCTAATTCCATAGATTGGCAGTTCCGACTACAAACGGAGAAAGCCGAAGCAGTTCCGACTTTTACTCAATTTTAAGAACACCAATACAAATATTTTAGCAGATGAGAAACTTTACTTTTTCATTACCATTTAAAGATGAACCATGCGTTTTTGCATGCAACTATTTTGCAGGTTGCATAAATTTTTGCAAGGATAAAGGCCTTCTATAGAAGGATCCCTCCCCCCCCCCCCGAATGTTTTTGCTCTAGCCATGCCTTTCCCCGACCCCCACCCTCTGGTCATGCGTTTGCCCCTCACCTTCGAGTACCGCCAGAAAGGATGCCCAAATGAACCCAGAGCGCACTCGTTTTTGCATGAAACAGAAATTGACGAATGAGCAAAGCTTGTTGACGTCCCCCCCCCCACATTAATCCTCCAGGCCATGTCTTGCCCCCCCCCCCCAATTCACTTCATTAACCTAAAAGAGAAAACAAAAACACTAAAAAGATTTTCACACAAAAACCCAAAAAAACTTTCTTTTCATTATCCTAAAAAAGCCTCTTCTGTGCAAAGGAAAAAATAACACACTTTGCATTAAATAACTTGAAAAAAACGGAAGAAAACCCTTTTTACATCCAAATAACCAAAAATTAAACAATACACTTAAACACAAGATCAAGACGTTTTCGTTAAATTCTTGCCCCCCCCCCCCTCAAAAAAAAAACGTAAAAAATCCCCCCAACATTTTTTGCCCAATGCCCCCAATAGTTTCTACATTATTTTTTATTGTTTGCTAAAACATTAAATATTGTTTTAATATGTTATTTTATTGTAAAAAAAAAAATGTCCCCCCTCCCATATAAGCTTAATTAAGCCACACCTCCCTCCATCTGCCACAAATATTGAAAAAAAATTTTTGGTTACACGTCTCCACATTACCGCTAACTGTCCCGGAAGTGGATGTTCATTTTACGTTAAATTTATATAGGAAAGTGATCCCCCGCTCTAAAAAAGTTTTTTATATCTTTCTTTGTAGATATATATTTTTTACATGTAATAGTACCCCCAAAAGTAGAATCTGATTTTTTGTTACCAATTGTATTTTTTTTTCGTCAAGTTTTTCAGGGTGTTCATATCTAATCGCCTAAAAAAGTATAATCTCATTTGAGTGGTGTAGGAGGGGGGGGTTCAGCAGAGGGTGTTAATCTACAAATTTATCATATTTAAAAAATATTTTAATTAATACTTAATTTCAAAGATGTTTTGTTGGTTTAAAAAACATACAACCAACTGGTGACAGTGTTATTATTTACCTCACTCCCACCGCGGAAAGATGTAACACAAGGTCGGGATTGAAAAGCCAGCACCCAAGACAATGAGCACTCTAGCCTACAAAAAATGCCTGAGCAGCCCCATCGGCATTTCGTCGGTAGGGATCGTCTAAGGTGATTAGCAATAAAGAATCAATTTTCTCAAAGTGAGAGACGGTATAGCCTGGGAGGATGGACCTTCCAGAACTGCATAGAAATATACCTCAGCCCGACAGAAAAAAAAACACCTAATTAAAATGGCTCAGACTCTATCGGATTGATTGTTGTAGAAGTATACTTGACTTGGTATGGAAAACACCACAACGGGTAAGGTCAGGTTGACCTCTGGCTTGAGTTTGTTTTGTATATGCGCGCGTGTGCATCTAGAAACTAATGCTGACTCTGACTAGATGAATTTTCCTATTTTAAAAGTAAATACTTTATCAAAATTAAATAGGTTAAAGTCTATATTGCCGCTGCAAAACCGGATGTTCAATAATATAACATATACGCAAACAGATGCGAGCTGAAAAAAAAAATTCTTTTTAACAAAAAAACACATAAAAAACAAAACATATTTCATTAACCCAACAACTAACCTTAAGTCTGAGTTGGTGTGTTAGGGCACTGAACTTAGGGTTAGTAGTTGGGTTAATGAAGGGCACCAGTTGTACCAATTACACATCTGATTTTACGGCCGCTATATATACTTTTACCATAAATAGCTACTGAGTTTAAATGTAAATCTATATATATATAAAATCCAATGTCTGTGTGTATGTGATGTTTGTGTGTTCCCTATAGAAAGAAAGGTTAGAGAATCTACTTAAAATCTAAAGGTGTATTCTTATGTAAAATTTACCGACAATGTAAGTGTTCCCGAATCTCTAAGTGCACCCCAATATGATGGCATAACCCCCTTAAAACTTCAAATATATACTATTTTTATGAAATTTAAAGCCTAAGATTTTGGAGGGAAGACAATGGAAGTGGTCCCAAATCTCTAAGTGTCCTCTTAACCTAAGTGAGCTGGGGAGAGGGGGGGGCGAACCTCTTTTAAAACTTCAAATATATCCTATTTTGATGAAATTTATATCATACGTATAAAATTCTCCGGGAAAGACAATCTAAGTGGTCCCAAATCTCTACGTTACTCTCTATGTGCTGAATATCTACACGACCCATGTGGACAGAACCCCTTTAAAACTTTAAATACGTATATCCGATTTTTCTTATGAGTATTATTTTAAAAGTCAACTTAACAAATGTCTGAATTGTTTAGCTGGCAAAGCATCAGACTGAAACCATTGAGTGTACGGTTTCGATTTTTAAAAACAAACTTATATGAAATGAAAGAAAATGTATTTTTCCTTTTTTTATATAATAAAATGTCAGTGAAGAATTTTGGTCGATTTTCGTACGTAACGCCCCCCCCCCCTCTGTCTTCCCTTCTCTCTCTTATATATATATATATATATATATATATATATGAAGGCTTACCAAAGCATTCCTTTCAAGACACCAATGATCACCATTAAAGATATTTTTTCTTACAAATACTATTTATTCAAATTAAATGTTTTTTCCTACACGTGTTTCACTACCAAGCAGTTACTTGCTTGGCAGATCATCAGGGAAATTAAATGTCTGGAATACTGGTTTCAACTGCCGACAAAACACAATGTGGCGTTGTAATAGTTGCGGTCACTTAAGAAAAGAAGAGGAAAAAAATAAAATAAAAATAAAAATAAAAGTCAAACTTAAAAAGCAAGGAAGAACAACGATAAGAAAAGAAAGTCCTAGAAAAGTAGCTTGTGCATTATTTCTTCCACCAAGTCAACAAGCAAGTAGTCGGTCCCAAATACATTCAATAAAACCACAAAACCGGAACAATGTGCGATAATACACTTTCACGTTAGCCGGTACAATGATGAATAAATCCCCCCCCCCCCCACAATAAAACAAAAGAACTAAATCATTCAAGATACCGCTCACAAGTTACCATTCCAATCCAATGATAGTATGGGAATTCTAAATCCAACTTCTCACAAAGAAAAGTCAACACAAATGTTCGTCCGAGTTCAAAGAGTCTTATTTCAATTGTTGATTTATTACCCTTCGAAATAAACACACGACGCAGGGTTGCCAGACTATAATAAATGTTTAAGGCCAAATTTTTCGGGAAAAAAGGCCAAAAAAGGCCAAATTGAAAACTGAAGCTACACTTTTAGGAGAAAAAAGGCCAAATTGAAAATGATATATATTATAAAGAAAAAATGACCATATTGAAGTTGTTAACTTCCAAATGTTTGCATGTTTTTGTCTCTTAGTTTCGTATTGTTTTCTTAGTTGTGATGAAGCAAAGAGGTAATTGAAACCAAGAAATATGCCGGGGGGGGGGGATAATATTTAGATGAATAAACTCAATACATACTATAGTTTATATATCATTAAAAATCGTACCAGAGGACCGTAAAGAATAATTTGAATATTTTAGTATTAAATAATTTAAGGTAAAGTTGATAAATTTGTAGATTCTAATGTTTTTAGGCGATTACGTGTGAATACATTGAAAAACTTTGGGAAAACAATTTATTTAAAAATTAGGGTGGGAGTCAGTTTCGCATATAAATTTAATGTAAAATGATCACCCATTTCCGAGCCATTGTCTAATTAGATAGCATTTTAAGGGCATATAACCAGACTTTTTTTCCAAAAGAGATAAATTGTGAGTTTTTTACAAGATTATTAACTTAAATTATTTAAATATAACACTTTAAAATATTATTCTTTTTTTTAATACCCTCCAGTATGATTTAAAAATAGTATGTAAATTGTAGATTATTTATGTTTCTTAGCAAGAACTTATTTATCTAAATATATTTTTTTAATTCCTAAAACAAAAAGGATATCAAAAAGCCTACGGTTTCAATTTCATAGGGAAAGACTTTGAATCCTCACCGCTAAGAAAACAAGACGAAACCAATAGAGAAAACGTGCAAACATGTAGGAGTTAACATCTTCAATATAGCTAAACAATGTGTTCAAAATATTTTCCATTGATTACTGTTAAAGATTGGAGTTATCCACAAACACACAAAATATAAGAGAACGAAGTTGAGGTTTTACATGAATCAAATTTAATTTATTCAGTTTATTTTTGGAAGATATGAAAAACAGCAAAAGAATATTGAATTGAAATGCCGCTATGCACAAATTTTCATGATTGTCCACGATAATAAGGGTATCAGAATAGAGGTAAATGTGGTAGAACAGTAACAGAAATATAACTTGTTTGCGAAGGTGTATAATTGAATGTATGTATAATAATTAATTGAATATTTACAAATGGAGTAAAATATCTTTGTGTAAAAGTTACATATGGACATATATATTATTTACAATGGTGAAAAAGACAGTATTCCAAATTTGGTAATGGAAATGAAATACAAGGTAATAAGTTGAAAGTTCTTTGAAATGAATGGTGGAGCCATTACATTACTCATAGCGGATAGTGGAGGACATCTTCTAAATACATATTTTCATCATTATTTATGCTGCTGCTTTCTTCTTTACCATAAAGATTGTCACTGTTGTGCAGCTTTATCATGTTAATTGTGCATATAAAGTCTTTGCAACAAATCCCGTTATATAAAAGGTAAGAACGAATTCTTACAATAGAATCCAGCAATTTAATCTGTGTCTTATTACGAGGTTTTGTTTTTATCGCAGTGACTAAAGAAAACATTCTTTCAACAGTTGCATTGCTTGCAGGGGTTATTAAAGCTGTTAAGGCATATGCTGCAAGTTCTTTGAAATTATCGTGTTTTGCCACACCATGCCAGAATTTCAGAGAATCTAAAGGAATGCCACTCTCTGCAAAACATGTTTCTTCACACCATTCTACCAGACAAACCTTTCTGTATTGTGCCTCAATTAGATTTTTATGTTCCATGAGATGTGGAAATGGCAAATCTTCAAATTTTCTTAAAGTTTGACTCAGTACTTTATCAGGGTTGAGAAGTGAGAGCCCTTTAAACATGTTGCCAGCTTCGGGAAGTCTTTTCTCAATTTGATGCAAGGCTTCTTGCAACATAGTTTGGCACCTTAATTTCATCTCTTTTATTTTGCAGGTTTCTTCTGTTTGTCCAGCAGCAGTAAACCTATAGATTTCTTGATTGAAATTGCTACCAAAATCAATATTTTCAAAAGTTTTACATGTCCCGTCTTTGTTGTAAAGTCTCTCGTACAAACTCTGATGGTGCATTATCAATTGTTTTGACAGTTCATGTGGGTCAATATTTTCTTTTTGAAATAATGAATTTATCATTTCAAATTCCTGAACAACAGGAGTTGCAAACAAAAAATAAAAATAATTAATCCTATCTGCCAGCATTTCTTTTAGCAAACGACATTTATATTTGGCATTAATACTTAAATTTGCTTCAAACATCAATTATTTCAGAGAAAATATACTTAGTGACCGGGTGACCTGACTGGACAGGGCCAAGTTGTCACTGGATCATAAAGTCTCTAAGAGGTGCCATATAACCACTTAACAAATAGGTGTCAAAAAGGTCTGATAAGTGAACTCTAGAATAATTACATTGTTTTAAATCATAGTTTACCAAAAGAAAAAGCCAATCTGGGAATGGGATCCCTTCAGAGTGACCCTTCCTTAGAAGAAGATAAATATTTGCTTTTTTCTCCTTAAATGACAAATGTTAGCAGATATTGATGTCAATTCTGGGTACTGGAGCTATTTTTTCATGCAGATCCATGATTTGAAAAAGAAAAGGCCAAAGTTTTAAAATACAAACTGCTTTTAAGTTACTTAATTTTAACGTTTTCTTTAATAATTACCATCAAGTAAATATTTATATGAAATAATCGGAAAAAGGCCAAAATTAAGGCCAAATCTGAAAAAAGGCCAAACAGAATTTTCTAAGGCCAAACTACTTTTAAAAAGGCCAAATTCGTGAAATTTGGCCTTAAAAAGGCCAAACTGGCAACCCTGTCACGACGAGTTGAATGTCAATCCCGCAGAAAACTCCCTTCCATCAAGAAAAAATCTTAATATAGAAACTATTTATTCAAAATACTGTTTCTAAAAATATTTATTATTAAACCTATTCCTTATAGAAATTAATCATCTAGTGTCTGGGACGTCATTTTACATTTTGGGAAAATATCCTTCATTTAATTAACTGCCGAATTATTATCGTTTTGTTGTTTAACGAAGCGAAAAAAGCCTATCCCGCAGAATTTGTTTTTAAAAAAATTATTCATATATCAAAAATAAACTGTTATTATAAAAAGGCCTTCTACAAAAATCTAGTTATTATTTTAAATCATTTAAAATATTTCCTTAACGGCTGTGTCTGTTTGTAACTCTCTGTGGAGAATATTATTCTATATTCCATAAATAAATGTTACAACGGAATATCGTTATCAGAAATCTATTTTCTATTTTGAAAAAAAACAAACTTTTTTTTAATGGACCGGTTTATTTTTTTGTCAACTTTACGGGAAAATATCACTCTTACTCGTTAAATGACAGGAGACTTTATTATTACTAATTTAAAATCCCGTACAAAATACTTTTTTTATAAAATTCAATTGTTTCTATTTTTAGAAATTAAGTCCGTGTCGGCATGCATGTTTTTAAAATTATTTTTTCCTTAATTACTTTTCCCCATTCCTGCCACCAAATTGTTTTATTTATTTTAATCTAATTAAAAACTAATTTAATTTAACCTAATTTAATTAAATAGTGATAGCATCCAGGTTGCTATTTCTTATTTTTCACTTAAAATTACTTGAAATCCCCAATGCATTTCGTATAATATATCTATTTCTGAGAATAAATTGTGATTTATTATTTATTATTCCACTATCTTTTTATATGTAACACAATTTCCCCCCTCTATTCCGCTGAATAAGTATTTACTATAGTTGACTATCACTGGGCCTTATTCCGATAGAATATTCCTACCTTATCACCCCCAACCTAAGTCTCGAGTATCCGCTAATAATTGAATTAAGACATATCTTAGCATAAGTACGTGTTACTAATTCTCATCCTCCCTATTATACACTAGATGATTAATTTCTATAAGGAATAGGTTTAATAATAAATATTTTTAGAAACAGTATTTTGAATAAATAGTTTCTATATTAAGATTTTTTCTTGATGGAAGGGAGTTTTCTGCGGGATTGACATTCAACTCGTCGTGTGTTTATTTCGAAGGGTAATAAATCAACAATTGAAATAAGACTCTTTGAACTCGGACGAACATTTGTGTTGACTTTTCTTTGTGATAAGTTGGATTTAGAATTCCCATACTATCATTGGATTGGAATGGTAACTTGTGAGCGGTATCTTGAATGATTTAGTTCTTTTGTTTTATTGTGGGGGGGGGGGGGATTTATTCATCATTGTACCGGCTAACGTGAAAGTGTATTATCGCACATTGTTCCGGTTTTGTGGTTTTATTGAATGTATTTGGGACCGACTACTTGCTTGTTGACTTGGTGGAAGAAATAATGCACAAGCTACTTTTCTAAGACTTTTCTAGGACTTTCTTTTCTTATCGTTGTTCTTCCTTGCTTTTTAAGTTTGACTTTTATTTTTATTTTTATTTTATTTTTTTCCTCTTCTTTTCTTAAGTGACCTCAACTATTACAACGCCACATTGTGTTTTGTCGGCAGTTGAAACCAGTATTCCAGACATTTAATTTCCCTGATGATCTGCCAAGCAAGTAACTGCTTGGTAGTGAAACACGTGTAGGAAAAAACATTTAATTTGAATAAATAGTATTTGTAAGAAAAAATATCTTTAATGGTGATCATTGGTGTCTTGAAAGGAATGCTTTGGTAAGCCTTCATAAAATCACATATAAATGCTCTGTACTCTGTAATCGAGTATCATCGAGCTTGTTTTTTATTGGAACAACCCCGGTCTTCACTGAATGATCTATTTTATAAGTGAAAAATCTAAATCTATATATATATATATATATGTGATTTTTTTAAAGCTTACCAAAGCATTCCGTTCAGGAGCCCAATCAACACCACAAAAGATTTTTTCATTCAAAAATTATTTATTTATCATTTTTCAAATTAAAGAGATTTTTACCTACACGTGTTTCACTACCAAGCAGGTACTTGCTTGGCAGATCATCAGGGAAAATTAAGTATCTTGAATAAAAATTACAACAACCGGCAATACACAATGTGGTGTTGCTTTAATTGAGGTCACTTAAGAATGGAAGAATCTGCTTGGTAGTGAAACACGTGTAGGTAAAAATCTCTTTAATTTGACAAATGATAAATAAATAATTTTTGAATGAAAAAATCTTTTGTGGTGTTGATTGGGCTCCTGAACGGAATGCTTTGGTAAGCTTTCAAAAAATCACATATAAATGTTCTGTACCCTGTAATCGAGTATCATCGAGCTTGTTTTTGTTGGAATAATCCCGGTCGTCACTGAATAATCTTTTTTCTAAGTGAAAAATCCAAATATATATATATATATATATATAAATAAAGGAGAACACTTCTCTGTGTGCATGTTTGTTCCTAAAAACGAGGACATACTAAGGAGTGTTCCTTAAATATAAGTGTATTTACATGTACAATTTGCATGTGAACATAATGCGTCTCTAGCTTCCCCTTGAAGGAACTAATGCCACTTTTTTAACATGTTACAAAATGAAATTAATTAATTTATAAACATTAGGTTCAAGGTTGCTGTTAAAGTAAACTTTCCTTAATCTGACATTGCATATGATTCTATCTCACACTCCAACCCGGGCAACGCCAGATAACCCTGCTAGTACTTTATAAAAATTAAATAGTTGCCGATATTAAAAGTAATTCTCTGTTTATAAAGTTGGGTCATTTATCGCACTGACTATGAGATTAAAATGCCAAATTCACATTTAAACTAAAAGAACATTATCTTTCTGATATACTAAACAAGCGAGCATGTATATGGTATCGACATACTAGGGTTAACTAATTTGCATATTGTTTTGCAAAGGGGCATCTCATTAATTCACAATTCGTTTTTATTGTTTATCTGATTAATTTTGCTTATGGCGGTTGCGATCCGGTTCTAAATTGTAAATGGAAAACAAAGCTCCCCCTCCAACCACACGTACACACACACACATCAAGCAAACAGATCAGTGAGTATCTTCGCCTCAATATTAATTTTATTACAAAAGTCAGCCATTTTTTGTTTGTTTAATGGTAAATTAAAATATCCCTCCCCCACAAAGAAAAGCACACACACAGAGACTAAAGAAACAAGTCAGTATCTCCCCACATTAATTTTATTACCCCACCCTCCAAATAAATATTTAAAAATCCTATTTAAAAACAGTTTACTTTTTATCTCCATTTATAAAATTGGCCTATTCAAAGTGAGGTTAAAACGCCAAAATCATATTCAAAAATAGAAAAACTTTTTAATATACTGAGTATGTATAGTCAAGCAACGTCATAAGATTAACTAATTTGCATATCATTTTTCAAAAGGACATCTCATTAATTCAGTACTTATTCTTATTCTTATTGTTTACTCATTCAATGATTTCATTATTGGTTGTTTGGTTGTTTTGTTTTACGGCATATCAACCTTTTTGGGTTATTTAATGCCAAATCCGGTTATTTCGGTAAAAGTTTTTATACTTCAAGTTCTATATATCTTCAAATATTTATTTATGGTGTTTGGTTGTTTTGTAGAGGAAAATTGTTGATTTTTGTTTTTGGCTTTGCAGAAAATGATTAAGTTTTGCAAATGGAAAGAAAAAAACAATAACATCAATGTTTGGTGCATTTTAAGTCAGGAAGCCAGTATCTTCAGACAGCCTGATCTGGTAGTACCAGGATTTCATTATTACGCATATGTTTATTTATGCATATCTTTTTATATCGTGGAAAGAAAATTTGCATTTTTGGGAGAAAACAGTCTCTCCAGTCTTTTCAGGTCAATTTACTTCTGGGTGTGTGTGATACGGTTCTACATTGTAAATTAACCCCCCCCCCCCCCCCCCAAAAAAAAAAAAAAAACAACACACACACACCACAGTCAATCAAATAAATCAGTGATTATACCTCCTAATAACTTTTTACAAGTATTTTTATCGCATAAATGAAGACTTAGCATTTCGGGTGAAAAGAGTCTTTCCAACCCTTTCCACTCAATTTACTTCTGGGGGTTGCGATTCTAGGTTTCTTTAATTTTTAATTGCTGATTTTCAAAGTAATAACTTTTTAAATCATCATCGTCATCAACAATAATAGTTACTGGACTCCAGGTTGGGCAACACCAGGCAACATCTCACACCTGCTCTCCATACGATCCGATCCAAAGGGTTGACATCAGTCAGGTTCCATAAAGTCAAATCACTTCTTACACACTCGAGCCAGGTCTTTCTCTGTTTACCATGTTCCTTAGTGGCCGTTAAGGAATTGATGCAAAGGCTGTCACGCTGTACATGGCTAAACCACCTGAGGTGCCGAGCGCATAAGGCATCCATAATCTCACCAATACCAAGTTTCTGATGAAGCACAGTTGAAGGGCTCCTTGAGACCAACCCTGGACATTAGACACTTTTGTTATTTTCCTGTTGACTCTAAGTCCTTTCCATGTCTGCAACCTGGAGATGTCCTCTTCCAGAGAATCTGCAATAACAAGATCGTCTGCATGCTCCCATGGAACATCCGTACGAAACTCATTCATCAGCACACTCGGATCCATAATGAAGAAAACTGAAGCTGAAAGCACAACATTTGCCCAACATAGAGGTTGTCCTTGCGACAAATTGGTTGTACTGGTATGGTCATGATGAGCGTTCGGATAAACCACTGTAGAAGCATGGATTCCTTAAATCACAGGAAGGTTAGCCGGCCAAGGAAAAACTTGAAAGCAAGTGATTAGACAAGACCATGCAGGGTGAAATCTAGGAATGGTTGACCCACTGAGCCATTGAAGCTAGAAAGTGACCTTGCGTAATATCTGACCCCTGAACAAGGAAAAAGTCACGTTAAATGAATAGAAGAAGAAAATGGCGGTGATGGGTAAACATTCAGCATAAAAATTCAACTTTATATACTTTAAAAAGTAAATATACTTTAAAAAGTAAATTAGAATTTTATTTTAGGACGAAATTACTATTTGTACCCCCTCAACGTAAATACCCCAATAGCCATAAGTTTTGATGAAAATAGAATGTCTTTCGCATCTCAGAAGAATATTACCAGCAATGATTTTTTTCGCTAAATCTGGACAGAGCAGACACATAATGACTACCAGTATATAAAAAAAATACTAGTTTTTTTGTTCAAATTACTGTTTTAGCGACTGTGCTGAACAAACCAGCTGTTTATTGTCATGATACTTCGGTTTCATTGTTGCATTGAAAAATGTATTTTAAGTCGTGGAATGCGAAGATATTTCAATCCTTAAATCAACATATTAAATTGAAATGTTTCTTTTCTATTGCGTAGTTATATCTCAATTTTAACATAATTCGCCTAATTTGAAAGAAAATGCTGTTTTACCCCCCCCCCCCCAATAAATACATGCATCAGTCCTAATACCTCACAATTCATGCAAAGACTTTGGATAGATGCTGATAGCCACATGTAGGAATGAGTCCCAAGAGACCGCTTCGATGTTCCAACACATCTCTCTAGCTATCATATTAATTTCTTTTTATTGCCCTCCGTTCTCCCCCCCCCCCCATAATATAGTCGGAAGAAACTAGAATTTAGGAAAACTCTCTGAATTAGCATATTCTTAGAGATTCGGGACCACTTCTATTGTCTTCCTCAGAAAATGTTACATATGAATACACTTTTAGTTTTTGTGTAGATTCTCTAACCTTTCTTTTTATAGGGAACATACATTGACATTTATATAGAGAGATTTGGGCAAAATATTCCAACCTTTCCTATGATACAATTAAACTAAATTATACATTCAACGAATGTTTTAATTCGACTTTGAAATGTTTATATTTCTAATTTTTGTCCCCCCCCCCTCCCCTTCCTTCAAATAATTTTATTACTTGGGACAATCATTTAAGAAGAAAAGATATTTTACTAATGTTTTACTATATTTATCTCTATATTAATAACATTGTGTGACTACTTCTCGTATGTCTGTTTATGTGAGTGTGTGTTTCTCGCATCTATGTAACTATTTTAATTATTATTAATCAAATATTTATTAAAATAAAAAGGCAATAGTGTAAAGTACTAAAGCGCTTTTTTTAAATATTACTTATGAAAAAAACTTAATTACGAAATGAAATCTATGCATTTCCGTTTCTTAAGTTAGCCATTTTAATCTTTTAAGGTATTACAAACCAGACTAATTTACAGTGCGGAAATTCCCTTCACTTTCAACTTATCTCATTTATTTTTTTAGGTGATTTTGATAAGATTTACATTAATTCTTTCATTTGTGTCCTTAATAGTTTTTTTTTCCAGGCTACTTCAAGTTAAGTTACTATTTTTTGGTGAGAAGCGATTTGTTTTTTATGCAAAAAAAATGTTGGTGTTTTTTAAATTTGGTGTTCATGATATTGTCTCTCTATGCATATAAAAACAGTCTCATCTTAAAGAAAAAGGGGCATTTGTTAATATAGTGGGCATAATATAGGGTTTTAAGTTGTCTTTCACAAAAAATTCCAAGTTAAAATCTTTAGTGAATGAAATACAAAATAAAATGTTGCTCTACTATCAAATTATATATTGTGTTTCCCTCTGTTTTTACATTATCCACATCTTGTTTATGGATGTTTATGGATTTGCTAATAAAAGAAAACTCAGCTTGATCTCTTTTCTTTTTAACAAATGCTTTATATAGGAGACCCACTAAGTGAGGAGTTGTGCAGCAAGATGTTTGTTCACATTACATTGAATGTATGTTGGTACAGTCAGGGGATCAGAGAGCAGGGAGGGAATTCCAAAGGCTAGCAGCTCCAGGAAAGAAGCTATTAGAGTAGAAAGCCTTACGGCATCTGGGGACCTCCATAGTGAATGGATGGGATTTAGCTGATTATCTGATTGGTTGGGTGTATTTACGTCCAGGAGGCACCAGAGCAGCTAGTTCATCGGAGCACATTCCATTGAAGTACTTGTAAAACAAGCACAGGGATGCAACATTGCAGCAATGGGACAGGGGCTGGAGCTTGGTGGACAGTGTGGGACCTATTAAATTAGAGACTCGTTTTTGGACCCTGTCTAAGAGGGAGAGACTAGTGGTTGGTGCACCAGCTCAGATGTGACAACAATACTCCATGCATGGGTGGCTTTGTAGAGCTTTAGGATACTGGCAAGTGTGAGAAGTTTTCTAGCACAGTAGAGGGAGACCACTTTCTTTGCAGCAGCCATGGAAGTATCTTCAATGTATCTGTTCCAATTCATGTTACCTGTGCTAAGAATCATATTAAGAAGATTCAATGTGTTAGCTGTTGAAATGAATTATATATGAACAAAGTTGTGCTTCCATGTCATTTTTGTACATTTTTTAATGACTCTTGGGTCTTTGCCCAATGCTGGTTTGATTTAATAATTATTGCTTCCATTATGATTAATTTTCATTTACCAAAAGGTGACATTACATTTGTCAGGATTTTTCACTCGTTCAAAGCCTGCAGTTTTAGCTATACACAATGAAAATTGGCTTCTGAATCTATTGGCAAAAATAATCTAATTTCCAACAAATTTTGAATGGTCATAATTCAGTGGCTAATTGAGCTACCAAAATGAAATTTGGTACGATTCTTTATGTTTTGAAAAGATCTATATGCTCACTAGAGTTGGGCGGTTTTGAAATTTTGGTTTCGGTATCGGTTTCGGTTTTTTTCCTTTAAAACCTCGGTTTACGGTTTTTTTGAAAAAAATTTTTTTACTATGGAAGCTATTCATTCTCTTCTGTGATGATTAGTTATTATTCAACGTTTAGTTGAATTATGCCACTGCTTCGATAATTTTTTGACTGAATCATTCTCCATGATATGAATCATATAAGTTTTAAGGTGTTGACTGTTGTAATCGAAGTTCTGATACCTTTTCAACAGTTAACTCGTTAAAACAGTGACCAAAGATTCATGAAAGATTTCTGAAGAATAAAACTGAGTTTGAATATACATTCTATCTAATTCTTTAACCCATCAGAAGCTAAAATATAACTCAGAAATGCAAGAAATTAAAAAACGAAAATTTATTTAAACAAACAAAATAATTTTACAAATAAAATTAAGCAAAAATGATGATGAAAATGAAATATTGTCAAAATTATTTGACAGATAAAAATTTTAATTTGTTTTTACTCATTTTCTTAGGTTGTGATTGAGAAAAACTAGTTTCTCAGCATGGTTAGGTTTCAGCCTACATCTCCGGTCACTAATGACAAGTCCAGCCTTACTAAATATCCGTTCACTCGCTACAGAGGTAGCTGGAATACCAAAAGTTCTCTTGCCAGAATACAAAGATTCGGGTAGAGCCTCCCATTTTTCTTCCACCAGACAAAAGGACAGGCTGATGGGTCGATGGCTTTTCTATACAGAAATCGATCTACCTCGTTTTTAATCCAAGATATTTTTTTACCGCTGGTATCAATTTCTTTTGTTCTTGCCTGACCTTTCTTTCGGAGAAAACCCCAAAAGTCTTTTTCCCCTTTTGGTTCACTACTTTGCTGTACTTCTGCTGGAATGTTTTCGTCCGTGTCATCGGATAGAGTCGAAAAATAAACACACCATATACTTCTCGAATTGCCGGTGTTGACTGTTGGGATGTCTGTCATTTTGTGTGCTCTAAGTTCTGTCAACTGTGTTGGGGTTAATATTTGTTTTTAAGACAGGGTAATAAAACTTTATAGACATGCGTAAAAGACTAGTAGTACATCCGAAAACCGCGCCAAGGGAAAAGGAAGGATGGTTAAAAAAAAGTAGAGATTATTAATTCACCTAAAGTCATTTTTTAAGCTTTAAGGTAATTTTAGGCATAGAATTCATGACTTGGATTAAAGTTTAATAATTAAACTTTCGAATAAATTGTCAACTCTAAATAAATACCATATTAACAATTTAGTAAAATATAAATCGTTGCATAGTCTACTTTTTGAATAACCCATTTTTGGGAGAGAAAACGGTATAGTTGAGAGATAGTTCTCTAGAAATGACAATTTATGTATGAAGTGGCTTTTCAAAAGTAAACAATGAAATGCCTAATGCCTAATTTTAAAAATCAGAATAAAGTGATACTAGCATTGGCAACTACTTTTTTCTTTTTAAATGTTTATACTCGCTTGCTACTTTTCGTTTATTTACTTTTACAACAAGTATTTTTTTTAAATTTCATTTTAATAACTTATTTTTTAAGATAACTCTGAAACAAACATAAATAATTATTTTACAATTTTGAGTTGAATCAAATAGATTTTCGACATCATACGGAACGCGTTTGATTTTTTCTTTTTCATTTGAAAATAGTTTATGCTAAAAATACGATGTCATGTTGTCTGTCGTATTTCTCTTTTTTTCATTTGAAAATTCAAAATGTTAATGATAAACAAACTGTAAACAAAGATTTCTTCCTACAAGTAGCCAGACACATGAAAAAATTTAAATTGCTTAAAATATCTCAATAATGGCATATATAGAAAGAGCTCGATGATCTAAGAAATAATCTTTTTAAATTTTTTAAATCTGACTAAAAATAAGGAAGTTATGACTATTTTTGTGCCTCACACAATTGGATATTTTCCCCTCTTTAAGACCATATGCGTTTCGTCACATTTTTTACACTAATTTTTCAGTAAAAATGTTATATCTTTGTTAAAACACAAGATTAAGCAATGAAATTTACCATATAAGTGTATTTTTGTACAAGGAATCAGAATATGCCACTGAAAATCTCCAGAAATTAATGGTTTCCAAGTAATCTGCACTAAGTGCACATAAATATGCTGCAATACCTTAAAAATACCATGAATCCATTAAAAGAAAGAAGTTAGAAAACTCAAAGTTGAATTGTAATACATTTTATGTACAAGAAACTAAAATCTAATACTAGGACTGTTTAAAAATGAATATATTGCAAGATTTCTTTAGCATTATTGTAGATTTACACCTTCTGCTAACTCACCCCTTACCTCCCCAAAATATGAGATTCTACTTTTTTTATTTAGGCAATTACATGTTAACACCCTGAAAAACTTGGCAGAAAGAAAGAAACAAAAACAATTATTTTAGAATTTAAAGTGGGGATCAGTTTCACATAAAATAATCCCCCATTTCAAGGCCATTCTAGCATTTTAGGACAGTTAATTATTTTTTCTATGGGAGATAAATCCTGTGCGTTTTTCTTGTTTTTTTTTTTTTCTTTTTTTTAGACGATTATGAGGGTCTTTGTGGGAGGAGGGGGGGCTTACCACTTGAACTTCAGGTTAGTGGTAGGGCTAGGGGCAATTAAGTGTGAACACCCTGAAAACTTAGCAGAAAGAAAAAAAAAATTCATTTAGAATTTCGAGTGGGGGATTAGTTTCACATATATTTAATGTAGAATAATTCACCATTTCCGGGCCATTCTAGCATTTTAGGGCATTAATCAATTTTTTTCTATGGCAAATAAATCCTGTGCATTTTTTTTATGGGCGTCTGCTTTTTTTTTTTTTTTTTTTTTTTTTTTAGACGATTATGTGTGGTTTTAATGGGCTTTTTTGTAGGATTAGGGCTTCCTACTCGGACTTAGGGTTAGTGATAAGGTTAAGGAAGGGGTTTTGTTTTAGATGGAGGTTGCCATTCGGACTTAGTGTTAGGGTTAAGGGAGTTTTTTAGGGGTGGCTTGCCACTCATATTTAAGGTTAATGGTACGATACGTTCAAGAAGGCATTTTTAGGAGGTGGGCTTGTTAGTCGTACCTAGAGTTAATGGTAGAGTAATTATTTATTTCATAAATTTCACTAAAAGGCAAGAATGGCCGGGAAATCGGAGATCATTTTACATTAAATTTATATGCGAAACTGATCCCCCACTCTAAATTCTAAACTATTTTTTGTTGTTTTGTTTTTTCTTTTTTCGCCAAGACTTTAAGACGTAATCGCCTAAAAAAGTAGAATCTTAATTTTTTTTTAAATTGGTGACTAGAAAGTCATTACTACTAGAAGTTCGAAAGTTGAGTGAAAACCAGTATTTTTTAAAGTATTTTTTTATAAAAGAACCAAATAGGATTAACTTTTTAAGCACAAAAAGTATTTTTATCTTACTTTTAAAGAAGTTTATAAACGAATTTTACCAAGCTTTACAAGACGCTGCTGCTGATTGATTGTTATATCAGCAATACTAGCAGCCATTGTTGACTTTCGCTCAAAAAAAAGGACAATATTTTTTAGGATAAGATAATTTAAAATTACTATTACCGAAAGACAAAACAACGTACAATTATAATTTTAATGCATAAAAAAAGATGAAAGATTAATTTATTTACTAGTTGGGTACGAAAAATGTAACAACATTTTCTATATTCATATTTTAAAATGTTTAAAATTCGTTCTAGAATGAAAATAAACAAAAATCGCCTCGTGTTTATAGCAGTAATTGCTGCTACTACAATCAGTTTTTCAAACTATAAATCGAAAACGCTTTTTTTTTCCGGATAGGGTAATGGAATATTATTACTACCAAAAGAGAACACATATATACAATTATAATTTTAATGCATAAAAAAGTAAAATGATTGATTTACTTACTAATTGGGCGACGGAAATGCATTTTTCAAAAATGTTCAACCGACGTCGAGTTGAAGTCTTATTTTTAAAATTTCAAAAAAATTAATGAGCCGAATTACTTCGTACACTAACAAACATTAAAAGTGATGTTTCTCCTGACTAGTTTCCAAATCTCAGGACGAAATTCCACACACAGCAATGGTACGAGACTTTTAAACGAAGGGGGGGGGACAAAGAAAAAAGTGACGTAAATTGCTGAAAATAGCGTTAACATTTTTTGCCTTTATTTGCTCAAAACTCTTAAAAATATATAATGTATATTATTATTCATAAATGCACCTGAAAGGATATTCATTTCCTAACAAAATGATGGTATTTTGAGCACTTAAAGTGCTTTAGTTTTTAAGATATGACTATTTTAATAGAACTACCCTCAAATCTGCGATTATCCAAATAGTTTTCTGGTCGATGTGTATTGCTAAGTCAATTAAATATTTTTATCATATATTTGTTCAATCTGTTCTCTTACTAATATAAAATTTTTTGGTAATATTCAATTTTATTCAAATCGGAAAATCTTTTCAACCGTGTTTCCTTGTATATGGTGGCTTACTGTAGTAAAAACACAATACCGAACGGTTACGGTTTAAAAAAAAAACGATTCGGTATTCGGTATGGAGACGAAACCGAAAAAACGCGTTTTTTCGGTAAAACCGCCCATCTCTAATGCTCACATTAAAAGTTGTTAGGTATAATGAAAAAAACATTTTAGTTTAGGATAATAGTTGACAGAAAAGAATGAATTACTTCGAATTTAGAAGCATTTGAACTGTCAAATAAAAAGTAATTTGTCTTTAGAATGCTTCCCAACATTCTAAAGAATGCTTTAGAATGCTTCCCAACATGTATTGAAAGTTTTGGAAACCTTTTAATTTCATCAATAAAACATTACCTAACAAAATTAGTAAGATTCATAATAACTTGGTTCAATTTATAATTTAAGGACCAAACAATACTGTAATAATTAAAACTCGCGGAACCCATTGGAAATTCCACGGTGCTTTTTACATCAATCTGTATAATTGGAAATTCCACGGTGCTTTTTACATCAATCTGTATAATTGGAAATTCCACGGTGCTTTTTACATCAATCTGTATAACTTACTGTTAAAAATAATATTCCTTTTGAAATAATAAATGTTTGTCAGGGTCAATACTATTAATAAAAAATTAGTCTTTGTTCTTCTGTAAAATTAGTTGTTACTGTCAGCTAAATATTGTTTGAATAAATAAAACGAATATTTTCTTTCTTTATTTAAAATTATAGCAATTAATTTTTTTTTGAAACAATACATATTCTCTGCCTTCTTACCGTAAAAATAATTTTCAGCAAATGTCGCTTTTTTAAATATTTATTTATTTAAAATTGTGCTCTTTTAGTCTATAGAGTTACATAATTTTATTTTGGATCAATTCATTTTAAAGTCAGAATTGTTACCTTAGCGACATAAGATTAATCAACAATCACCATCATTGCTGATCGGTCGATTTTTTTTAATGTGTGAAAGGTGATAATGTACATACGAATATAAAATGCCTTAGCATATTATTATATAGATTTTACTTTTAAAATCATATTTAAAATTTTTTTTAATAAATGACACAAAAATTAAGATAAAGACTCCCGGGCAACACCGATGATGTACAGCATGTACCTTTAAAAAGTTGCTTGTCATCTTAAATAATTCAAATTTTATTACACATAAAAAGTAAACTTTTTGATAGAAAAAGAAATTTCAACATTTTTTTTTAAACAAAAAAAACAAAACCAGTTTTAAGAGAATTAAACAAATCTTGTATATATATAAAACTCAATGTCTGTTTGTGTGTTTCCTATAGAAAGAAAGGTTAGAGAATCTACATAAAATCTAAAAGTGTATTCTTAGGTGAAATTTATCGGGGAAGATAATGGAAGTGTTCCCGAATCTCTAAGTTCACTCTTAAGAAGGCTATGAGGGCATAAACCCCTTAAAACTTAAAATATATCCCTTTTTATGTAATTTAAATCATATGTATAAAATTTCTGGGGAAGACAATGGAAGTGGTCGAGAATCTCTACATGTCCTTCTATTTTTCGAATCTCTATGTGGCCCCCTAAGGGAGATATTTGGACAAAACCCCCTTGTAACTTCAAATATGTATATCTAATTTTAATGAAATTTAAACCGTATGTATAAGACACTAATTCCAGGAGTTTTCCAAAATTTCAGCTTTTCTCCGACTATATTAGAGGGTAGAACAGGGGACAGTAAAAAAAATCAAGTAACATGCTGTTAGAAGCCTAGGGAAAACGTACATAGTAGTGTTTCTCATTCAATCGTGAGCAGCGTCGGGTCTTCCTGCTAGTCTCTATATATAAATGTCAATGTTTGTGTTTGTTCCCTACAGAAAGAAAGGTTAGGGAATCCACATAAAAATTAAAAGTGTATACATATGTAAAGTTTTCTGATGAAGACAATGGAAGTGATCCCAAATCTCTAAGTGCACCTCTAAGAGGGCTACAATGGCAGAACCCCCTTAAAACTTTAAATATATTCTAATTTGATGAAATTTAAATCAGACGTATAATATTTTCCGGGGAATACAATGTAAATAGTCCTGAATCTCTATATGCCCCTCTATGTGCCGGATCTTTACGTGTATTGAGACAGAACCCCCTTAAAAATTTCAAATATGGCTATCTGATTTTAATTAAAGTTAAACCATATGTATAAGATGCTAATTCAGAGAGTTTTCCAAAATTTCAGTTTCTTCCAACTATATTAGGGAGCGAAACGGAGGGAGTAAAAAAGAAAGAAAGTAATATGGTGTTATGAGCATAGTGAAAAAGGGCATAGTTGTATTCATTATTCAATACCGAGCAACATTAGGTGTTCCTGCTAGTCACAAATAAAAAAAATGAGTCAACAAATTTTCAAAAAGAAAATGGCCACAATGCATAATGAAATTGATAGAAAAATGTTATGTTCTACCCGTTGAAAAGTTAATGTAAACATTTTACCCTGTTGCCATCCTATTCTAAATAATTTGTTTCAACTGCCAAATTTAAAAATCCTGGAAGTTTGATTGGATGTTCTGCTGGCTTGGTAGGCAGAGAGCAGACTCGAAGTGTTCCTCAAATATCAGCGATAGAAAAGCGCTCAAGAGGCAAGTCAGCTGACTATGGTCCCCAGTGTAGTGCAACATTGATAGGAAAGGAAGCTGCTCCTTTGACTCCATCACGATCGGTTGGAATACATATCTGTCGATAAAACCAACATATTTTAATCACTTGCAGCACTTTGCTGACACTGTCACATGGCCAGGGTTTGTCACAGATTCTATTATTGACGATGGCGTAAATGTGTCAACACAAATCGCATCCCATATTAATGACTTTCCATTTAAGAAGAGAAACACTGTCAATGGGAAGCCGGCAATCCCTCAGACTTCTCTGATTACATTGTTGAGAGTGCTTTATCTGGGGTATCTGTCAACACTCTTCCTATGTGATAGGGTGTGAAGCCCATACACGTTAACCAACTGACCGCAATAGCATCTGTGGACACTGCACACTCTCAAACCTGTGGTTAATGTGACAGCGAATCTGAGGTAATCTTGCTCAATGAGATTCCCGACGGCTGATCTGTTAGCCATGTACCGCTGTTTAGCAAGCTTGCAGCTTGAAAACGGGCTAGATAGCGTTAGTCGCATGACGTTCTTAGAGATTGAACTCTAGTCTTTATCCGGATTGTGTTCCAGCTCTTCTGTCTATCTTTTTGCGCTGGAAGTATGAAGCCAGCGCACCTTTAATTGGCAAACATGGCATGGATCAGGTGGTTGATAAGATACTTGTATGCTTCACATAGAATACTCCCAACCAGATCCCGGTTGTCGAAGAAGGAGGTGTAGGACAGCTATGCAATGTTGGTAGTTCAAGTCCATCAGAAGTGATGGAAAGGGTGGCCTGGTGCCAACTGCATCATCGAAATCAATGTTGCAAATTGCTGTTGCAGTGTTCCAAATAACACCATCCAGCCCACCCAGATCGTCAGGAAACTGGTAACATCGCACACTACTGAAATAGTATAAGAACTTTGGGATATAGAAGTAGTTGCACAGAAGGAAGAGTACTTATCAATCAGTTGAAGCCGGCATTACATGTTGGTTAAGTTCACAAGCACTTTTTGTTGAAGTTGGCTTGGGTCTCTGATTGGATAACTAGAGAGCCGAGGTTAATTAGTTTGTTGCAATCCCATTGAGAACTCTGCTGATTTCTAAGACGGTCCCTGTGAAGAACTCTGCTGGACAATCAATGTTGTTACTTCAGATTTAGATGTGTTGACCCTAAGTCCGATGGCAGCAAGGGCTGGGATGATTCGAGAGAGGTTCTTAACAACTTCAGACCAGTTACTTTCAAATGTTGCATCAAGGAACCAGATGTTAAAAAAAATAATCACAGAAGAGTCGACATTGTCAACTCCAAGAACGAAAGAAGGGGTCCTGTTGGATACATCTGCTGAATACTGCACTGAGATAGAATTGTGTGATCGGCTATGGCCATGTTGCTGGAACTGTCATCGACAGTGGGAACTCTGTGGATACATGTTTTGAGAAATTGGTTCTGTCAAATTATTGAATGTATTTTTCATGTTCAACTTGCCTGTTGTTGTCATTATCGGTCTAAGATAAACCCCCTAACAGCATGCACAGTTTCTTTGCCCCCACAAGGAAAACAGACACCAAGTTGAATAAGGGCCAGATCAGGGATTAGTGCACATATAGGTTGTGGCCATTTTTGAAGTGAGAGGATGAGGACTGTTCCCAACATCAGCGGTAGCGTGCCATTTTTCTTCCTCAGCGCCGTCGAGTTTGATGAAAATAGAATGTCTCTCGCACTCAAAAGAATACTACCAGCCTTAAATTAAACTAGTTTTTTGGTTCAAATTACTGTTTTAGTGACTCTGAAAATCTTACCTCCAGTAAAAAGCCCCAAATGTTAGATCTCCTGGCTTGTTATAGGGATGGCCTTGATATAGAGCAAATATTTGCCTGTTGTACTTGTTTTAAGCCCTGAGAAAATGTCAGTTGACAGCGTCGTTGGCATGTATTTATTTTTTTTGTTAGTCGCAGTATTTTTCTAAATATTCATATCAGTAAAAGTCTATAGAGCCGCTACAAAATTTGATGTGTAATCATATAATGCAACGTGAATACACAAACAGAAACATGTTGCAACAAAATCATTTGGGGAGGAGGGTTTAGAAATAAAACATCCAAACACTAACCCTAAATCTAGGGTTACGTTTTGTTATCTCGGACTTAGATTTAGTGGTTAGGCTAACGAAAAGTACCAATATTACCAAGCTGCATCCGGTTTTGTGGCAGCTTTATAGACTTGTAATTTTATTTCATGTAAAGATTTAATAATTAGTTTACTCTTTGTCTCCACGCTTTTAACGGAACAATAAAAATGAGTTTTTTAAAGTTTTTTTTTTTGTGCGTCAACACCCTGGAAAAAGAAATTAAATATTTTAGATTTTAGGGTTCACTTCACTATAAAGTAATTACGCATATCGTACCCAATAAGCTTTATCACCCAGTTCTTGACCATATCACATGACAGAACGTGTAACCATTTTTTTTGTATTTCTAAAATGGCTGCCAGATTTAAATTATTTCCATTTTGTTTTCACAACTACTAATATATTTTAGATTTTTTCCCCCCTATTACAACCTCATTTCTATTTTTTTGTATTGTCAACTAGAACTTGGGGTTAGGGTTAGTTGAAAGGCATTTTTTAAGGCTCCTACTCCCTCCTTCTAATTGGTGGACATGTATGACGTAAATCTCTTGTCTACTAAAATTGTTTGTACTGATTTCATTTTTGTAATCCTTTGGAATTGTTTACATTATGCATAGTGATGCGCAATGACAGTGAAACTTGTTTTTTAACCAATGATTGTGATTTCTGAATTATATAGTGCATAAGGATTATTAGCAAAACATTATATAGTGCATAAGGATGATTAGCAAAACATTATATAGTGCATAAGGATGATTAGCAAAACATTATATAGTGCATAAGGATGATTAGCAAAACATTATATAGTGCATAAGGATGATTAGCATACTGTTGTCATATTTGAGCTGGTGAATCTCTGTCCTATTTGTCCTGTCTTAATAAGGTGCAGAAACGTATCTATAATTTGATTGGCCACCACCCTTTCTTCTCTGCACACTCTCTCTCACATACGTGATGTTGCTAGTCTCATTCTTTTCTATAAATACGATCATTGCATGTGTTCTTCAGAATTGTCTGATTTATTCCCTGCTTCCTTTGTTCCAGCTCGTTTGACTCGTTGGTCTAGTGGTTTCCATCAAATCGCTGTTTTGTTACCTGATTGTAATACAGCTTCCTATTCCAGTAGCTTCTTTCTAAGAACTGCAGGCTTGTGGAACTCTCTTCCTGCTGACCTCCTACCTATAGCCTTGGTATTTTAGAGACCAAGGCTAATAGGCATCTCCTGTCTTTGCGATAATCATCTTTCGTTCTTGTTTGCTCCTTACATCAAGTAGCTTCATGCCTTGTCTGGGGCGATTTCCATAAAGAAAAAAAATCTCAATAACGAATCGCATTAATCTCTCTCAGTAAAAAATAGAACTGCTCAATAAATTCTTGAAGTAAATAGATTGAAATTTATTCAGGCCAAGGTATGTAATTACCTCCAATGTATTTTCCAACCATAGATAGATTTACACGTGTCTGGTGTGGCTTCTAACGCTGACAATCAGAAGCTCTCCTAAGAATGCAATTCATCATTGCTTGACTTTGATACTTCCATGAATTTATTATAACTCAGTAATTGAAAAGAATCCACCAAAAATTTTCCAATCTTAATCCCTCCAAGGTAGCTATTTCATACCAAAATCAGACTGGGCATGCTGTGCTGGTGTTGCCTTGTTCTCTGTCACTGAGGTATGGTCCTATGCAGTTCTAGGAGGTCCACCCTCCCAGACTTTACATTCTTGCTCTTTGAGAAGGAATTAGCTAATCTTGCAGCATTTGGATCTTAATGAAATTTTTATTAATTAATTAGCGAGAAACCATGGAAATTCCATGCTACTTTCTATATGAATCTGTATGATTCACTGTTAATAATCATATTCCTTTTGAAACAATTATGTATGTCACGTTCAATACTATTAAGAGAAAAATTACTCTTTCTTCTTTCATAAAATTAATGGTCATTGCCATTTTTGAAATAAATAAAACGAATATGTCTCTTCTTTATTTAAAATCATGAAAATATAATTCTCTTTAAAAACAATAAATCTTCCCTGTCTTCTTATCAAAAAAATAATTGTCAGCTAAATAATCTACAAATCAATAAAACGAATATCACTTTTTTAAATGTATTTATTTCAAATTGTACTGTTTTAGTCGACGGGATGACATAATTTGATTTTGGAATAATTCATTTTAAAATGGATAAAGTCCGGATTTTGTACTTTAATATTTGATCAGGTTAATCACCAATCACCTTTTTCGCTGACCGGACGATCTCATTTTTTTTTTAAAGGTGTGTGAAAAGATGATAACGTAGGTACAAACACGAAATGCCTTAGTGTGTTATTATATAGATAAGTGAATGTTAATATAAAGTATTTATTTTAGTAAAAAAGAAACAACAAATTTATAAATTTAATTAAATTTTTTGGTGTTTTTAAATCATTAAATTACTTTACTTCAAGGAAAAAGTACTTTTATTATACTCATAGTCAAAACTCACTGACCCTCTTTACAAATAATTGATTTTTTTTTTTAAAAGCCACTTTCAAGAAATTTAATTTTTTTTTTTTTTTTACATTTAAAATTCCGATTTCTTAGTAGCATTTTCAACCGAGAAATGCCTTTTAGGTTTTCTTTTTTGAAACATTGAATTAAAATTACATTTTCAACATTTTAAAAAGTAAAGTACAATTTTATTTCAGAGTTAAAGATATCATTTCAGATGAACAATCAATTTTTGGCAAAACTAGAAGAATAACCATCCCAGGACGTGTAAAATTAATTCACCAAACAGAACAGTTTTGCACCACTTTTATGTCCCCTTACAAAGATTAAAAATTGATTCTAGAAAATGTCTAAAATTTAAAGCATACGCTTTTATATTGGTGTGACATCGAAGATACTGATTACCTATTAGGCGGGTGTGCTGATGTAACAACCTACTCACATATGCCGACAGGTTGTGAAACAAGTTGCAGTTTGACACTTTTTCGGTGAATATGATATTAAATAGAAATTTTGTTGGAATGTGTCATATTTGAAGCAAAAAGCATTTACAGGTTAAGAAGAAATTGAAATTCAGGCAATCTTGTTTAATTAGTGCCTAATGTCTATGGATCAAATTCAATGCAAATCTGAAATATTTGAATTTTAAAATAGGAGGTTGTGCCCATATCATGCCCCCCCTAAAAATCCTTTAAAATACTCCAGTCCAAAGAAACTGAAATTTGAGGACTATTTATTTAACTTGTAGCAGTGTGGATCGTAGTTTGGTTGAGGTATAGACGATTGTGGCATCTTTGAAATATGCTAAGATCCATGTTGGCGATTTAATTGTTATAAAAAGTGAAAAATGGATAAAAACATTAAAAAAATGAATGCTGCATGAAAGAGATAAAACATGTTGAACAAACACAATATATTTATATATAGAGGTTGGACAAAATAATAGAAACACTTTGAAATTTAAAATAAATCCAGCCTTGTGAAGCTCTCGCGAACAGCTTTTGTTGAAACAGGATTATTTAGATGATTGTTAAACTCTGCTGTAATTTTGGGTGTCGTGGTTGTGTGCTCTTTCTTCACAACCCTTACAAGGGCTCTACGATCAATTTCAGACAGCTTAGGCTTTCTTCCAGAATTTTGTTTAGAGGAAGATGTTTTTCCTTCTTTTTCATAGGCTGTCATCACCTTTGAGACAGTTCCTCGCAATACCGCCACCATCTCAGCCACTTCCGTTACAGTAGCACCTGCCATACGGGCACCAACAATCTGCCTTTGGAAATCTGATAGATCTGTCATTTAAATTTTTCTTACACTAGCTAAAATAAAAAATAAATTTAACCAATTACTTCAGGACAACAAAAAACATAAATAAAAACTATGAATCCAACATTTTGGTAATTTTTAAAAAAATTTATAGGTGTTTTAAAATTGATGCAAAATTCACAAGGTGTTCCCATTATTTTGTCCAACCCTTGTATATACAAATTTATGATTGGTTGAAAATTATTTTTGTGTAATTGTTAGTTTGAAAAGTTGAGTTCCTATATTGTAGAATATTGAAGAAGAAAGCATGAGAGCTATAAATGTATGTGTGTGTATATATTTCTTTCCTGTTAATGTGTATATGCATGTGACAGTGTGAGAGGATTAAACATTTTGTGTGTGTCACCTTTTGTCAATGTGCGTATATGTGTGACAATGTGTGAATCACTTTAGTAGGCATTATATGCATGCTGCTTCTGTGTGTATGTGTGACAGTGTGTGTGTGTGGGCGGCCTTTGTCAGTGTGTGGATGAGTGAGTTTGCTGCCCCCAAACTTCAAAAGACAGGTGGGGGTGGGGGGGGGTAGCTGAGCATAATATTGTGTGTTGGCACACTGTCTGGCTCACTTTGTCCACTGACTGAAAGTTGAAACTTTTCTATCCTTAAATGCTTAGCCATCAGCTTGAAAAGAGTGATTTTTACTTTGGGCGCAAAAAATTATTTTTGAATGCGAGGACATAGTAAAAAGCTCCACGTCACATGACCACTAGTTTTGCTGTTTTGTAACTATTATCATGGGAGCCGGTTTGTATGGAAAATGTAATTTTTTTCCTCTAAAGTGCTTTATATAGTGTGGCTTGCATATTTTTGTACACGCTGTTAGTTAATAGGATTGGGATGCATGTCATTCCTATAAGACCTCCTGCTCAGATTGAAAAATATTTTCAATATTTTTCAATCTGAATACGTTTCTCATTACAATTTTACACATTGAAAAATATTGAAAATATTTTTTCAATGTGTAAAATTGTAATGAGAAACATATTCTTTGCTTATACCAATTGTTAAAATTTCACAAAAATCGGAGATATCTGAACTTTTCCCCACTTTTGCATCAAACTAAATTAAACTAAATATCGCCCACATTACCCATCCTTATGCCTAGCAGTTGTGTTTTAAAATTCATAATGATCGATAAATTAGTTTAGCAATTAATCCTGTGCATACAAATATAACTAACTAACTTTATATAAATAGAGATTGTTATGTTGAGGCGATTAAAAACGCATGTGTAGTTATGTTTCTGAACTTTTGAGATGAGGATTGATAATTTCGATTATTTGGACTACCGTTTTCATCTTGGATGTTATTCTACTTTCTTTAGGTACATATTGTCGAACTCTAGAATCTGTATGGAATTTCGAACGGAACCCTTAATTTAATTCACGAGGGTAGCTTGATCTCATTCTGTCAGCTATTACTGGGTAGAAGTCTTAAGTAATTCTTCCACAGGGACCCATGCCACAACGGATAAAAGTGCTACATATTAATCAGTTCGAAGTGACAATCTCCTGGATATTCAAGGTTCAATCCTAAGAATACAATTACGAATGACTTAAGACTTCTTATCCGGTCATGGCTGATGGAACAAGAACAAGCTACCCCCATGAATTAAATAAAGGGTTTGGTTCAAATTTCCATAAAGATTCCTGAGTTTGAAAGAAAGGTTGAAGGTTACATCGGCTGAAACGTTGTGAGAATGACATCCAAGATCTATGAAGATCAAGTAAAACGGTCCCTATTCTGCAATTGAACTACTGAACCACAATACTTGATTTTTTGCCCTTAAATTTTAATTCTCTTGTCAGAAATTATTTCTTTATTTGTCAGTTTAAGGGCTTCAAAATTACTTTTAAATTTCAAATGGTCACTAGTAAGTCAGACATTTGAATGAGTATCCAATATCTCTATAAAGCCACCATTAACCTATCCATGCATGGAGTATTGTTGCCATATCTGGGCTGGTATGCCAACAACTAGTCTTGGACAGGATGCAAAAAAGAGTCTGTAACTTAATAGATCCTGCACTGTCTACCAAGCTCCATCCCCTGTTCCATCACTACAATGTTGCATCCCTGTGCTTTTTTTACAAGTACTTCCACAGAAAGTGCTCCGGTGAACTTACTGCACTTGTACCCCCTAAACTAGCAACAAAATATCACCCCTTCACTGTAGAGGTCTTCAGGTGCCAGAAAATTCCCTCGATACTCCGTTTCCCCGACTGTACCAACATGCAGAATTGAAAGGTAATGTGAACAAATATCTTGCTACACAACTCCCCGCTTAGGATACCTCCTATAAATCTGACTCCTAACCGCAGGAACCCCTTACATCTCTGGAAATATCCCTTGTTTGAAGTGAAAAAAATGTTTTTAAAACTTTACTTAAACCCTTTCCCACCAAATTAATGCTGAGTACATCACTGGCAGAGAATTGCATATTATAAAATGTAAAAAAACAGAATTGCATATTATAAAATGTAAAAAACAGAATTGAATATTATAAAATGTAAAAAATTAAATTGAATATTATAAAATGTAAAAAATTAAATTGAATATTATAAAATGTAAAAAAATAAATTGAATATTATAAAATGTAAAAAAATAAATTGAATATTATAAAATGTAAAAAATTAAATTGAATATTATAAAATGTAAAAAATTAAATTGAATATTATAAAATGTAATACCAATACTGACTCTTTCTGCTATCTAAGAGATATGCTGAGTGCAGGTGGTGGATGTGAACTCAGTACGGCCACAAGAGTAAAGGCAGCTTGGGCAAAATTTTGTTGTTGCCTCTGATAATATCAAGTGCTGTCCCTCTCTACATCCGGGGTAAGTTGTATAGCAACTGTGTCAGGAGTGTCATGATATATGGTCCTCGCCCAGTCCTCTCTCGCCCGTCTGCAGCACAATGACAGATCAATAATCAGATGGATCTGCAATGTGAAATCTGACCAAACCCGACACATCAGGACAAAGGATTTGCTGAAAGCACTATTCTTGTCCCGCATGGAGGTTATTCTAAGGATGAATCAATTATGCTGGTGTGGTCATGTGGACAAACTGTTGCAGAAGCATGAATATCCTAAATCGCAGGAAGCGAGTGATTGGACAAGACAGCGCAGAGTGGAATTTGGAGACTGCTGAACCGTGAGAAGTGGAGAGTGAGCTTGCGTAATATCAGAAAATGTCTGATACTTGAACAAGGCAAAAGTGACGTTAAATGAATAGAAGAAGTAAAAAAAAGTATCGAAAACATAATATGGTGGTATGGGTTGGATCACTGGCGTAGCTAGGTGGGGGCGAGGGGGGCGGGCCGCCCCGGGCGGCACACCTGAGGGGGCGGCATTTTGAGAGGGTAAAAATAGAAAGTAGAGAAAAAAATTTAAAAAAACAAAAGTTAACAAAAAATATGAAATTTTATACTATAATTTTATATAATAATAAATTTAAATGAGAACATTTGAAAACCTGAAAATGTTATGAAATGATAAAATCATTTTTATTTACTTTTTTGTCGTTGTTGTTAAAGTCCGAATTTTCGCCAAATAACATGGATGTATCAAGGAGAGAATAGTCCGATGTAGTTTTCTTTTCTTTGTCTTCATAATGTTATTATTAAGAGGGCGAGCCCTCCGAAGAGAAAAAACGTCTTGTATCGGTGCTTTTTTAAATCCGTGTGTGTAATCGCTCGGTTTTCAGAAATTTGTTGTTGTTAATAACGTTTCAACTCTTTTAAAAATAGTTTTAATATATTTTAAACAAATATATTTATGAATGGCAAATAAGGCTATAAATTTATTTTTTGTGAGAGAACTGTCGCAAGGCATCAAGTCGGTTGAAAATTTACAAACAGATTTTTCGCGCCTTTTTTTCGGCAAAGTTATCAATGACTCTATCAAAATTCACTTCCTCGACAAGTTCCCTCTCTATTGAGAGGATTGCCAAGTCTGTAAGTCTTGTCTGGCTCATTGCTGATCTAAGGTAGTTTTTTATGAGCTTCAGTTTTGAGAAAGAGCGCTCACAGCTAGCAACGCTAATAGCTCTGGTGAGGAAAATTCTCAGCAAGATCACAATATTAGGGACGGAATCCCCAAGTTGGTATCTTTGTATAAAGTTCAAAAGTTCAAGAGGTCCATCGATTTTGTCTTTTTCTGAAGCTTTTACAACATACTGTAACCTCTTCTTTTATGCAAAGAATTTCTCTTTTTCTATATCTTCGTCAAATCCACCAAGCTGACAATCATAATTATCATCAAGCAGATTTGACGGTATAAGAAAAGCGTATTTATTTGCAAGATTGTGAACTTGTTGAAATCTGCAAGATATTTCTTCAGTCAATCTGTCTATGACAGACAGCATTTCCCGTCTCAACTCAGTATCAAAACTCAGCGCTGCATCAGTCAATCCTTCACCATCCATTCGTTTTTTTCTGCGAATACGACGCTCCATGCTTATCCCCATTTCAGAGCAGAGTGTTTTTGACTCGTCTATTGCAGTGTCCACTATCTTTTCTCTATTCTGAAGAAGGAAATCTTTCAACGCCGTCAGCCTGACAGAACTTTGTTGCAGATCCAGCCCTTTTTTTTGAAGATATTTCTGGGCATCATTGATTTCTGGGAGAATAGTTTTCCAAAGGTTCAGAAATAAAAGAAACGGAAACGATAGTACCGAGTTGAGAATTAAAGATGCATCTGATCTTGTGGTTGCATTTTCTCCTTCTTTTCATACTTAAAGGGGAACTTTCATATAAATTTTTATCGAATAGGTGCGAAAAGAAAGTTGGATATTTGGGTGTATATACACCGACATCAAAGAGGAAATAACATTAGATGCGAAAGTTTGAATTCATTAATTTTATTACTGTCCAAACGTTTGTTTTTGTAGCATACTTTTTATAACTCCTTGTAAACTTTACAATTGCTAGCTGGGGGATCGGACAAAATCACCCCGGGCAACCCCCACCATCTACTTAAAACAAAAGGAAAACAGATCAAATCTCAAATGAATAAAAAATATTAAAAATCAGTTTTCATATTTTAATTTTAATTTAATTGA
This sequence comes from Sepiola atlantica, assembly GCA_963556195.1. Classification (NCBI taxonomy): domain Eukaryota; kingdom Metazoa; phylum Mollusca; class Cephalopoda; order Sepiida; family Sepiolidae; genus Sepiola; species Sepiola atlantica. Next base: position 96,437,319 of record OY744525.1, on the reverse strand, counting down.
ATTTAGGAAAATTAGATACCGTAGAACTAATTTTCGCAAGGTATGAAAATTAAGAATAATGTTAACTTAATAATAATGGACCAGTTTTCCTACCTAGCAAAAAATTTTCCATGGACGAATTATCCATGGGCGAATTATCCATGGACGAATTTTCCGGGCACCCAAATGCCGGGGGGGGGGGGGGCGGCAAATTTTACTACCGCCCCGGGCGGCAAAAGGTCTAGCTACGCCACTGGGTTGGATACAAAAGGTTTTTCCTTTTGTTTTAGAATTTTTGAGAGGTTGTTCTTGCTCTGTCATCCATGACCTGGTAGAATGGCTGATCGAAAGAGAACAATCTACCCCTGTGAATTAAATAAAGGGTTCACTTAGAAATTCTGTATCGGTTCCCGAGTTTTAAAAGAAGCCATAGGTTACAATCTTCCTTAATTGGTGTCTAATTGCCAAGGCCATTTACTGCAAATCTGAAATATTTTAATTTTCAAATGAGAGGTTGTACCCATATTATATTCCTTAAAAACTCTTTAAAATACTAAAAGAAACTGAAATTTTGGGAATATTTATTAATTGATATCTAATACCTATTGTTAAAATTTCACATAAATCAGAGGTTTCTGAATTTTCACAAAGTTTCCAACCTGTTCTTATCCTCTTTGCATAAAACTAAATTAAACTAAATATAGCCCACATTAGGATCCCTTATGCCGATCAACTGTATACCAAATTCATAAGGATCAGTTAATTCATGTAGGTGTAAATCCTGTACATATAAACATACCTAAGTTTATATATTTTTCTCAAGCGAATTGATTTCTTCTTTCTTTTGATTTAATCCAGGACTTATTTAAAAAATGAATAAATTTGTATCAACATTACCAACATGTTAATTTTTATACGTATAAATGCAAACGTCTTGTGTTTGCAAGAAAAGTATGAGTGAAATGTTTATTATTTAAAATATTGGTTTCAAGTATTTTAAGTTGCGAACTTTGTCTATATGAATAAATACGAAAGTTTATTTTTCGTCTATCCTAACTATCCTATATAAACATCAAAATAATTTTTAATACTGTGAAAAAATGTCTTTTCTACTCTTAGTTAGAATCATCTCAGTCACCACAATACCACATTTACTCTAGAGGCCGTCCTACTTAAGATATCCCCAATTGGTTTGAAATTTTAATTTTTCATGATTATAAATATATAAATATTAATTTTTCATAAATATAAATATGTAAATATATAAATATTAATTTTTCATAAATATAAATATATAAATATTAATTTTTCATAAATATAAATTATAAATATATAAATATTAATTTTTCATAAATATAAATATATAAATATTAATTTTTCATAAATATAAATATATAAATATTAATTTTTCATAAATATAAATATATAAATATTAATTTTTCATAAATATAAATATATAAATTTTAATTTTTCATAAATAAGGTTCTTAGCCAAAAAGTCAAGGAACTATAAAAAAATATTTATGACTAGGCATTTTTAAATGAATGAAAAAAAAATTGATTTAATCTATTATTGTATTATCGGTTCTGTTGTGATAAGACCGTCCTCCCAGGAATTATCTTCTCCTTTTGAAAATGGGTGGGTGTAATCCTCCCAGGTATTTTTCGAGGGAGGTGGTAATGTAGTACCTGTTCTGTTGTCATGAGACCATCTTTCCAGGGACTACTGGGGGGGTAGTATCTTTTCTATTGCCATGATATCATACACACAGGCATTACCTTCTCCTTTCATGGAAGGATCCTCCCAGCTATTACCTCCTTTATTCTGGATATTTGTAGTATTACCTCCTCCTTTGAGGGTAGTGTAGTATATGTTCGTTCATCATGATACGATCCTTCCAGGCATTTTTGGGGGAGGGGGGGGGTGAATCCTCAGGCTTTACCATCTCTTTGGGGGGAATAGTATAGTATATTTTCATTCGTTATGATTCATTCCTCTCAGGCATTACCTCCTCTTTTTTTTGGGGGGGGGGGGGCAACAATATAGTATATGTACGTTCGTTATCTCACGATACCATCCTGCCAGAATCACTGTCTACTTTTTTTTGAGGGGGTGTTCTGTTATCATATCATCATCTTCCCAGGTATTAACCCCTCTTTTTGGGGAAGGGGCAGATAGTGTTCGTTTGTCATGATATCATCCTCTGTCATTACCTCCTCCTTTGTTCACCAGAATATCATCCTCCATAGCAAAAATATGCTCCCTCCAGTCACATATTTTTGCGAGTTTACATAAGTCTCATCAAATAATTTCTTTGATTTTATAAGTCTGTTTACTTGAACTGATTTGTCTACATTCATTCTTTGCCAACAATTTAAAAATGTAACTGATCAACTAAAGTATTTAAATTTTGTTTTCAAAATCAGTGAAATATTACGAAAGTCTCAGAATGAAACAAAGAATAATGTTCTTTTTGTAAGTATCACGAAGCAGCCAGTTTAGTGTGCGAAAATGTGTAAATATAATGAAATCCCCGTTAATTTCAACTTGTGATAACTCATTTAGTTTGGGGATTATTTTGATAAAATTTAGATGTAAAAAAAATGTAATATTCTCTCTTTATAAATGTATAATTCTTTCTCTTGTGTCATTCAGTCACAGAAACTAGGTACTTATGATTTCTGGAAAATTTACAATAGTGTGATGAATAATGGACAATCGACAATTCCCCCCGCTATCAAATCACAACAATGTTCTTTGCACGGCAACTGATAAGACTGAACTACTTGCCCAGCGTTTCGCCTTAAACTCCACTCTGGACTCGGCAAACAACCCCCTCCCTAAATTCCCATTGCAGACTGAAGCCACACTTGAGAACCTGGTCATCACCCCGTCTCAAGTGAGATACATCATAAAAAACTTTGACACCTCCAAAGCCTGTGGGCCTGATCTTATACCAGTAATAGTAATAAAGAAATGCTCTGCTGAGCTGGCCCCTGTCCTCTCCAAACTATACAACAAATGCCTTACTGAATCTTGTTTCCCTGATAGTTGGAAAATTGCCTCTGTGGTACCAGTCTTCAAGAATTCTGGAGATAGAACTGATCCTCTAAACAACCGCCCAATCAGTCTACTCCCGATCTTTGCCAAAATCTTTGAATCATTAATCAATCTAGCAATAGTCAGGCATCTAGTTAATGCTAAACTTCTTTCTGATCATCAATATGGATTCAGAAAAGCACAATCTACTGCAGATATTTTAACGGTCATCTCTGAACGCATATAACATACACTGGACAAGGCAGGTGAAGCTAGGGCGGTAGCGCTCGATGTATCCAAAGCCTTTGACAAGGTCTGGCATGAAGGGCTTCTCATAAAACTGAACTCGTATGGTATTTCTGGACAATTATTGAATATAATTAAATCATTCCTAACAAAACGAAAGATCCAGATTGTACTTGATGGGCGTTCTTCTAAGCAACATGGCATAAATGCTGGTGTACCCCAGAGATCTATCCTTGGACCTCTACTGTTCATGATTTTCATAAATGACCTCCCTGATGCCATTGCGACTGAGATAGGAATATTTGCTGACGGCACCACACTCTACTCTCGTCATGTGGGCAAAACCGACGTGCACATATCAGGCAATGGCTGAATACTTAGAAAATGACCTCCAGTCTGTAGTGGAATGGGGTAAAAAATGGATGGTAACTTTTAATGCCGCGAAGACAAAGCTACTTTCCTTCAATAAGTACAATAAACCTCTTCAACCACCGATTGTCATGGCAAATTGCACCCTGCCTGAGAGTTCATCATTCAAACTCCTCGGCCTAACTTTCACAGATAACATGAATTGGAATAAATACATTGAAGACATTGCCAAGACGGCTGCAAAGAAGGTTGGCTCCCTCTACCGTGCCAGTAAACTTCTCACACCTGATATTATCATATATCTCTACAAAGCCACCATCCGCCCATGAATGGAGTATTGTTGCATCATCCGCTAGTCTCTCCCTCTTAGACAAGGTCCAAAAAAGAGTCGCCACCTTGATAGGTCCTTCACTATCTACCAAGCTCCAGCCTCAGTCCCATCGCCGCAATGCTGCTTCCTTGTACCTGTTTTACAAGTACTTTAATGGATTGTGCTCTGATGAGCTTGCTGCTCTGGTACCCCCACGACGTAAATTCACTAGACCAACTCGACAATCTGCCAAACCCCATCCATACACTGTGGAGGTCCCCAGATGCCGAAGAGCTTTCTACTCCAAAAGCTTCTTTCCTCGTGCTGCTGAACTCTGGAACTCCCTCCCTGCCCCCTATTTTCCTGACGTTACTGACATGCAGAAATTTAAAACTAATATAAACAGACATCTCGCTGCGCAGCTCTTAATTTAGGTTGACACCCCCCCCCCCAAACCTTCACACTTTTTTCTCAGTAGCCCCTTACGTCTACAGTGGCGGCCTGCTTTGTTTGGGGTGAAATATGATAAAAAAAAAATTTAACTAATAGTTGTTTTTTCCAGGTTACTTAAAGTTAGGTTACTATTTTCAATGATGGGCAATTTATTTTTTTTATATTTGTGTGTCTTTATGCATATAAGAAACAGTCTTACCTTAAAGAAAAGGGTCACTCATCATAGTTTATATCAGGTTTTAAGTTGTTTTTCACAAAAACAATCAAAATTGAAAACTTTTGTGAATGAAATTTTTGTGCTATTATCCAATTATGTTTCCATCTGTTTTTACATGGTTCAAATCTGAGTTTTTTTTATTGATTTACTATTAAAAGAAAAACCAAGCTTGATCTCTACTGTGCTCATATTACGAAGATTCAAATTGAAATAAATCTTATATGACCAGTCAAAATTACGCTTTTGTGTCATTTTTATACGTTTTTTTAAGAGGAAATGTGATTGTGCAAAGGCGATCCATAATACAGGCCTGGCAAACATGCGACTTGGGTCAACTTGAAGACCAAAATTACTACTAAATAATAATTACAGAGAAAAGCTTTAGTAAGAAATTTTTAGTAATGTCCAATAATTAGCAACTATGCATATTATTAGGAATTAGCTTACAATAATTGATTTATTTCCATCAAATGTAAAAAGTACAAAAATATAAAACAACATAATTAAAAAAAGATAGTGGTGAATAAACCATGAATTAGACATATTTTTGATATTTCAAAAATCATGAGTCAATTTGTTTATATCGACTACTTGATTATAGAAAATATGACATAATACAAATTCAACATTTTACAAAATAAAATATTTTATGAACAAATAATGTTTGGAGAAACAATTCTGATAATTTTTACAAAATTTGTTGTTTGTTACATATACAATTTGTTTTTACAGAAGATGAAGAAAATACTTATTTCTTCATGATACAATATTATATACGGTCTTAATAAAATTTCCCTTCATTTTACATATCTTTTATTGGCTTTATGTTCTTGTTGATGTAAGTTGCATCAACAAGAACATAAAGCCAATAAAAGATATGTAAAATGAAGGGAAATGTAAAACATATCTGATAACTACTGGGAAAATTATGCATTAAAAGAAAAGTGAGATTACGTGTGAACATCATGAAAAACTTAGCAGAAAAAAGAAAACCATCATCTAGAATTTAGAGTGAGGGATCAGTTTCAGATATAAATTTAACGTAAAATGATCCTTCAAAAATGATCTGACATTATAGCGTTTTAAGACAGTAACCAATTTTTTTTTTTTTTTTTTTTGCTATGAGAGATAAATCGTGTGCATTTTTTAGGTGTGGGGGCGGGCAAATAGTGATTCTACTCTTTTTAGACGATTATGTGTGGTTTTACGACCTTACCTCTCGGACTTAGCGTTATTAGTAAAAAAATCTTTTAGTTAACTGCTCTAAAAAAAAAAAAATAGAATAGCCCGGAAATAGGGGATCATTTTACGTTAAATATATATACGAAACCAATCCCCACTCTAAATTCTTAAATAATTGTTTGTTTGTTTTTTCTTCTTTCTGACAGATTTTTCAGGATGTTCACACGTAATCACCTAAACAGAGTAAAATCTCGTTTTTCAGATTTAAGTAACAGAACAGAGCACAAATCTCTCCCATTATTAAATAGTCAAACAAGAGTTATTGTTGCTAAAAAGAAAACGTAACTAAAAAAGAGCTTTTTAAAAAATAAATAAAACATTTTATGTAAGGACAAAAGTACCATTTCAGACCAGACCAAAAATCAATTTTATCCAACATTTGGGCGAATACAGAGCAAAATCGGCAATCAAATTTAACAGTCTCTATAATGCAAATAAAATGTTTAGTATTTAAACTTGTTAATTTAATTTTACTTGAGTGATTAACCCCTCTCCCACACTTCAGATAAAATAATTATAAGTAAAATCTTATGTCAGTTTCTGATATGAATCCTTTCAATACAAAAAAAAAGGATGGGTTTATATTATCCAATATATTTTTCAAAAATCACTGTTTGATTCACCTAAGGCAATTCAAGAACTAGCATTAAAAGTTTTTAAATTATCTTAAAATATTATTTATAAAATAAAAATGTTTATACAATTCTCATGACAACATAATCAGTATTGATAATGCATATTTTCCAAGCAGTTATCAGATATGTTTTACATTTTCCTCCTTTTTACATATATTTTATTGGTTTTATGTTCATGTTGATGTAAGTTTATTTTATTATTAAGACCGTATATAATATGTATTATCGTATCCTGAAGAAATAAGTATTTTCTTCATCTTCTGTAAAAACAAACATAACAAATTTTGTCAAAATTATCAAAATAGTTTCTCCGAACATTATTTCGTTCATAAAGTATTTTATTTTGTAAAATGTTGAATTTGCTCATTATATTTTCTGTAATCAAGTAGTCAACAAATTGACTTATGATTTTTGAAATATCAAAAATGTGTCTAATTCATGGTGAATAAAATGATTTTTTTGTGAATTTAGCTTTTATATTTTTGTACTTTTTATATTTGATGGAAATAAATCAATTATTGTAAGCTGCTTCCTAATAATATGCATAATTAGTTGCTAATTACTGGACATTACTAAAAAAATTCTTACTAAAACTTTTCTCTAATTATTATTTAGTAGTAATTTTGGTCTTCACGTGTCCACCCCCAGTCGTTGACCCAAGCTGTATGTTTGCCAGGCCTGTATTATGGATCGCCTTGGATTGTGCCCAATGTAAACATTGGGCTGGTTTTATCTAATAATTATTGCTTCCATTATGATTAATTTTCATTTACCACAAGATGACATTACATTTTCAAGGATTTTTCACTTGTTCAAAGCATGCATTTTTAGTTACACAATACACAAGACTGCAAATTTTCTAATTTTTAACAAACTTTAAGTGTTTATGATTCGGTGTCTTATTGAGCTACCAAAATAAATTTGGTACTATTGTTTATGTTTATTGTTTATGTTTAGCAAATATCTATGTTCCAACATTAAAAGTTTTTAGATAAAATGAAAATAAAATTTTAGTTTTTGATAGCTTATATTAGAGTATGTTTTTACTTTTTGAATTCTTGCTGTAATCTAATCTGATATTCTTTGTTTATTTTTCAGTTTTCATCCTCTTTCAACATAAGAGTACGAATAATGAGTGAGGAGACTCTGAAAAAGAAGTTGTTGAACTGTGAGATCTGTGGATTGGGAGTAACTTGTAACTCAAAGTTAGAGCAACATATGAGATCGCACACGGGCTTGAAACCTTTTCACTGTGGCGTTTGCGGTGCAACATTTTCTCGCCGTTCAAATGTCAAACGACATGTGTTAACACACACAGGAGAAAAGACCTTTGACTGTAAGATTTGTGGGGCCACATTTGCTCGCAGCACACATCTACAACGACACATGTTCATGCATACGGGGGAGAAGTCATTTCCCTGTGAGGTGTGCGGGGCTAAGTTTTCCCAGAACTCAAATCTGAAACAGCATATGCTGATTCACACTGGAGAAAAACCTTATGGTTGCGACATCTGCGGTGCGAGATTTTCTCACGGCTCGCACCTCAAACGGCATAAATTGCTCCATACTGGGGAGAGAACGTTCCACTGTGAGGTATGCGGAGCAACATTTTCTCAAAATTCAAATCGGAAACAGCACATGCTGACACATACAGGTGAGAAACCTTACCACTGTAATATTTGTGGGTCAATGTTCTCGCAAAATTCGACTCTTAAACGACACTTATTGACGCACAATGGAGAGAAGCCTTTTCACTGTGAACTTTGCGGAGCAAAATTTACCAGAGATTCAAATCTCAAACAACATATGTTAACACACACAGGAGAAGAACCTTTCCACTGTGAAGTCTGTCCTTCCAAATTTCCCACCAGTTCACGCCTCAAGCGACATGTTTTAACACACACGGGAGAAAAACCCTACCTTTGCGAGATTTGTGGAGCCAAATTTTCTCAAAGTCCCAGTCTCAAACAGCATATGTTAACCCATCAAGAAAACAAGGATAAAAATCTGCTGCCTACTGCGAAACGACGTAAGTTAGTCCATCCAGAAAGCAATAAGGTGGAGGCTTCGTCGAGTGTGAAACAGCAAATGTTAACACTTGCAGATATCAAGGAAAAACTTCTCGGCTCTTCCAGCTTGAAACAAGAAATGTCAACATTTACGGAAGATGGGGATAAAATCATTGATCCTTTGAGTAATTCTGATGAAAAAGATAAAATCATATACTCTACAAGTTTAAAGCATCCGATTGAGACATGCACGAACGAAAAAGATAGAATTCTAGACCCGTTGAATTTTAAGCAACACATAAAAAAATATATAAAAGATAAAATTCTGGACTCCAACGATGAACATCTCATTAAGATGCAGACGGATGAAGAAAATAACATTCTAGACAGTTCAACTCATAAAGAACATATACAAACATATCCTGATGATAAAGATAAAATTATAGACCCTTTGCAGACACACAAACAAGACATAGAAACCTATTCTGATAAAAAAGATAATAACCTAGACAGTCCAAGTTCAATACGACATATACGAGCCTATTCTGATGAAAACGAAAATGTAGACGTCTCGAGTTTAAAACAACATTTGCAAACATACACAAATAGAAAAGATCAAATTCTCGACACTTTTAGTTACAGTCGACAGACGTCCAATGAAACGGATGGAATTGTTGACACTTCAGGTTTTAAACAATCCGTCGAAGCATATTCAGATGTGAAGGATAAAATTCTAGATGCTATCAAACTACATATGCAGACATACTCGGATGATGACGATGAAAACAAAATCCTCAACCATTCAAGTTTCAAACAACACATGTCTACTCATCGAGAAAATGACGATAGTATTTCTGAATCTTTGACTTGAAAAACATTTGCGTTCAGCTCCGTTCTTTTGTTGTAATACATACTAGGCAGGGTCAGATTTAAGCCAATTAAACAGATTTAGTTAAATTGGGTCCGACCATGAGGTGGTCACGTGTACAACTTTGGAAGACTACAATGAATGTCCAGTAAGTAAATTTGGCAATTCTCTCGGCAGAAACTTACAATACAATAATCATTGACTTTGAAAGATTCCACCGATAAAAAGCCGAAACTGTCTGTTTTTCAAAATCCTGTGCACCAAACAATACGTCCGCAATTTGATAACAGATTAAAACTTTTATATGGGCTTTCAATTTTATGTTTATCATTTTGGATAATGGTGGAGTATCAACGCTTTTTGGCTTAGACTGGCATACTGAACAGAGTATAAAGCATCGATCTTCAGCTTTTATACACTAGAGAGCCTTGCTAACCAGTGTCCAATCGAGTCTTCCTAGTTTCAGCTCTGATACCAGACATAACTATTTTCATAATAACAAACAGATTATTGACATTTTTTGTTAAAATTTCTTGTAAACTAAATATTTACACAAAACGATTTACATTTTTTTGGTTTTATTGGATCAAGTGTATCAGACTTTTATCTCTGTCAAATCAAGCCTTGTGTCACCTAAATTAGTAGGGATAAAAGGAATTATCAAAATAGGGGTAGACATTTTTGTCAGCCAGCCTTGTAATCCCTTTCTTCCAAATTGGGTGTTTGAAGGGCTTACTTTTTTGGCTAGCCTGTTTGGAGTCCAAGGAATTGAACGCTGGTGGTGGGGTCACTTTCAGGCTTAGTTTGCCTTAAAGCAATTTAACCTTCCTCTCCCTTTTTATTGTAATGATTAGCTCCTTACATCAAGTGGCGTCATGCTTTGTCTGAATCGCCATATCTCTGGGGCCACAAATTCGCCGACTGCAACCCCATGTAGAGGGCTGCCCCCCCCCCCCCCCCAAAAAAAACGGTGCCACCTGTTGACCGCGGGTGGTGACCCGTGATGCCGTAGGACAGGATTCTGGTGGGTAGGCATTCGTTCAGTTTGACCCTTACTTTGGCTAGACAGGAGGTCGGCTGGTCACGTCATGCCCTAGTATCTATACGTTCATCCCCAACCGTATTATTCAATCTGATTCTTCATAACATCAAAACCTGATTTCTCCTTTTTATTTTTCTCCCCAAAATAGATACTAGAAGGCGGTGGCCGAGAGTCAATCACATTAAGAACAAAGAAGATTACCAATGCCAAAGAAGTAATGTTTTTCTGAGAGTAATGCTTCTCACTCTCAGTAAAATTCCCTTTTAAGAGTAATGTTCCCGCTTTCACTGAAATGTCCTTCTATGAGCAATGTATTCTGAGAGCAGTGTAGGCCCATTCCATGAAAAGTCGTCCTATGATGGTGTAATTTTTTTTAAGAATTCATGACTGGCACTTATTTTTATGAAAACTAGAAAGGTTGAAGTATCTCTTTTTGGCCTTGGAGTGCTTTTTAACGTTTTATTTTTTTTATATACGGCTTATCTGAAAAACATCAAACCTCTGCCGTATAAATACATCTTTTTTCACTCTTGTTTAATGGATTATTCTGTCACGTACGTGACCTAGTCACGAAGTGACCTGGTCACATATGTGACAGAGATGTATGTGACATGTATTTTCAAGCATTTTTTTAGTTTGCCTGTTAATCTTGGCTGGAATTAATTTGAGCATTCAAATATTCATAAAACTCTGTATTGCAGGCTCATAAAGGCCCAGTCTCGGTCATGTACGTGACCGATCATTCAGATGCATTTTTTCAACTTGTGAGATAATACTTTGCTCAGAATAAACTCTTTCTAATCAAAACTATGTGTCATAATTAAGTATAAATCTTTAATGAACTTGCTAATAAAGATAGAATTGATGAACAAATTGTCAGGCCATATCAAAATAAGCTAATGTACATATTCAAATAACAAAATGTGTACCGTATAAATGCATCAGTGGCAATTCTGACAAAAAAAACAGCACATTTAAATAAGATTAACTTCATTGAATCTGAATTGCATTGTTCATTAGGAAAGTTCTTCATTGTAAGTACATTTTCTGTGTACAAAAACTGGAGAAATAAATAGTGATATCTGGGTGAGTGTTTTTGAACAAAGCATATGCTTCTTTTAAATACATTTGCAGGTAAAGTCTAGGCTCTGTCCTTTTCTCTCCATTTTCCCACACAGCCATTGTTTTTATGCCAATACACAATGTCCATACTTTAAAAAAAAATCCTGGACCGTTCTTACAGTATCTTCTGACAATCCATTTCCATGGGTTCTTAAATTGTTTTCAGCCTTTGTGGCCTAACTTTCTCCAATACGTTTTGCCACTCCCCACACTACAGCTTTTCGTTTTCGAGGACTGGAAGGAAAAGCCCTCTCAGCCTTTCTGACAGCCTTCCCATACGATTGTGGCGATCTATAGGATTTACTTGGTGTACTAGTAGCTGTAGTTGGTGGCTTTTCTGCATTTGCTTTAAGAAGCCGCGACTTTCTCTTCCTGTCTCGACTTTTCTTCTTGTACTCTGCAAGTTCAAGATTAGTCATTGCATTTACTGTATTTGCCTTGACAGCTTTCAATCTTAAATTTTCTTTCTGTTGAAAATTTGGATCTAACAGTTTTCTTCTTGCTCTGAGATTTCTCATATTTTCTGCTGATGTAAGTCTTTTTTTTTCTTTTTGCTGGAGCAGAGACACATGCTTGTTGACAGTCAGCCATCTTGGTTGAAAAAGGAAGTTACTAAGGGATATCACTCTTAAATAAGGGAAAAAAAAGCAGGCGACATAACTCTAAAATCAAATATTCTCCATGGTTACAACAATAAATAAACAGTAGCATGATATTGTCAAGCTAAATCAACTTTTCAAGCTTGCAATTCAGACCGTCACGTACGTGACCCAAAATTTGTCACGTACATGACCCAACTCAAATCCAATTTGTGCTTGATTGGAGATGTGCAGAGACTTGAAATTTTTGCGAGTCAAAATTTACACATATTTCCCTTTGCAAAATAGTTATTTCCTTTTGTAGAACCTTGATAATTCACAGAAAACTGCTGACGTAAAGTAAAATTTGAAAATGCCAATTTGTGTGGCGTCACATACGTGACCAAATTTAGTAAGCATTTTAAGTATGAAGATTTGTTCAAATCAATGAAAACTAAAGTTATTTAGACAGAGAAATGATTGAAGTTTGTTGTTAGACACATATTTTGATTAGAAAGTTAGTATTGTAGACACAGTAATATGTCAAAGTTGAAAAAATGCGTCTGAATGGTCATGTACGTGACCCGGAATGGGCCTGTATTCTAGGAATATAAATAATTATCCTACTTAAAAAATTATATTTGACAACTTTATTTGGCATTAAATAACATATATATGGTTGATATGCCATAAAACAAACCCAACCAAGCCTTGTCTGAAGCAACTTCCTTAAAAAAAAATGAGGTTAACAAAAAACGGGCCAATGGTAACATGTACATTTCTGGCTAAGTTAAAAAGAGATTAACAAAAATTGTTTAAACCTAAACTAAACTAAAAAAAGACTGAAAAAAGGTGTCAGAGTTCAAGTGTCAATCAACACTTCTCAATTTGGCCTTTTGGCTAGGAGCAAAGTGTAGTATATGTCCTCGCTCAGTGACGGTGACATTCTTCTATACTGAGGCTATTTTTATTTTTGTTCCAATCCAGAGTGCCTCTTTTTCCCCATATTAAAAACCAACCTTGTGTCTAACTCTCCCCTGTGGGGGGGGGGGGCAAGTTAATAGGAACACTTCCCAATAGTTTCAATCCATTTCGGATAGATGGGATACAAGTCCATCCATTTGCTGCTGCTGCTGGTAGGAACAGCCCATTAAGTCGGGGAGGGGGATAACTAGTTATACCAGTTACAATAAACAATAGTTAACATTTTAAGTCGTTTTCTTATTTAAAAGCAAACATTATTCTGTCATCTGTCTATTCAAACTGTCTATCATTTAGTAAGGGAACCCGTCCCCTTTTTGGCATAAACTTTGCCCCCCCCCTCCCCTGTATCATTTAGTAAGGTGAGGCACCTCTTTTAGTTAAACAGCAATTTGATCATTAAACTTCACCCATGTTAATGAACATATTTCTCCTGTATCATAACATTTTCTAGAAGAATTAATTCCCCAAACAGAACAGTTTTGCACCACTTTTATGTCCCTTACAAAGATTAAAATCAAGATATAATGATACTAAACCTTATGTCTAGAATTCTTATTCTATTATATGATTTTAATTCTAAAATTTAATGGGTCTTAAAAAAAAGAATAAAATTCAGGAAATCTTGCTTAATTGGTGTCTAATGACTATTAATCAAATTCAATGCAAATCTGAAATATTAAAAAAAAAAAAAATTCCCTCTAAACTCCTTTAAAATACTCTAAAGAAACTGAAATTTGGGGAATATTAATTAATTTCACAAAAATTAGAAGTATCTGAATTTTTATGAGAAGCTTCCAACTTCTTTTTTACTCCTTTGCATGAAACTATATTTGGCGATATTACCCATCCTTTTGCCTAGCAGCTGTGTTCCAAAATTCGTAATGATCAGTTAACCTATTCACACCCATTTTCCTTTCATTAGGACCAGAAAGATAATCATAATTCAAGAAACATCTGTATTTTTCATAGATATCAATAGTTAGTCATAAAGATTGGAATATCTTTTAAATGTTACACCTACTGTCTGATGTACGTTGGCAACACTGATGTCTTTGTTTTCAGTATACTGAGAAAATCTGAAGTGAAAGAATACAATCAGTTTCATCTATTATTCAATCAAAAAGTTTTTGGTAAGTTGTCCTTATTACCAACCCACATTTTTATATATAGTATAAATAAATGTTCTAACTATCCTATAGAGTCAAGTATATCTTTAAAAGTAATTTTGCTCAAAGATAATATTGTATTTACAAAAGATTTTTTGTAATGCATTAAAAAAGAAAATATTTGGGCACGAATGGGTGAATTAGTTTAGGAGTGAATCCTATTGACTTGCACCAGATTTTTCACTATAAAAAAATCTTATCGTAAGTGATGAAACCGGAAGTCAAAAGAAAAAAATAATCGGTGTTTTAGACAAAATGTGTCCTTTTGGTTGTTGCTCATTCTGGGCTGCCCCACATCCATTTAATTGGCTGTATTTATTAGATGTTTCTGAGAATACAGATCTATTCGCAGACCTGTTGATGCTCGTTTTTTATTTTTTTTCCCCAATTCTTTTTGGGCTAAAAATTCAGTCTGATCTACAACATTTTAAGCTTTCTGCTGGAACAGAGAACTAAACCTACATTGACCTCACAAATTGTGACAATGCCATTGAGCTTAGTGTTTATCTAAAAATAACAGTACTATTGTGATATATCATTTTGTCTGAAAATCATTAACTGCAATTAATTTTCTGATGTTATTTATTTTTTTCAAAATATTACCTTAAAAAACTTTATAAATCTTATTGGCAACGTGTATATACTCAGAAAAAACAATTTTAGTCTCATTCAATGAATAAATGCATGTTTATTTAAAATTTATTTATTTATATTTTTACCCCAAACAAGGCATATTGCCACCGAAACATAAGAGGCTACTGTGCTTAGGGCCACATTTATGGGGAGCATCCTAAGTGAGGAGTTGTGCAGCAAGATATTTGTTCACATTACATTTAATTAACAGCATGTTCATACAGTCGGGGAAACAGAACCCTAGAGGGAATTCCAAAATCAAATGGCCCAAGCAAATAAGCTATTAGAGTAGAGTTTTCCAGTGAAGGGGTGGGATTTTGCTGGTAGGCAGGTTGGTCAGGGGTATTTACGTTGAGGGAGTACACGTGCAGTAAGTTCATCAGAGCACATTCCGTGGAAGTACTTGTAAAACAAGCACAGAGATGCAACATTGCGGCAATAGGACATGGGGTGTTACTTGGCAGACAGTGTTGAATCTATTTAGTTAAAGACTCCTTTTTGGACCCTGTCCGAGAGGGAGAGACTAGTGGTTCGATGCACTGGCCAAGATGTGGCAACAATACTCCATGCTTGGCGAATGTTGGTTTTATAGAAATATAGGATACTGGCGCGTGTGAGAAGTTTTCTACCCCGGTAGATGGAGCCCACGTTCTTTGCAGCAGACTTGGCAGTAACTTCTATATATTTATTTCAATTCATGTTTCCTGTTAATGTTAGGATGTGGGAGGGAAAATTGTTTATTCAAAATTAAGAAACAAAAATTGGATTGATGATGACTCTAAAAAGCAAAGGACTAAATGTTGATTCAGCACTCCAGTGTTATATACACAGACTGTTGGTAAAGAAGAACACATAAAACAGATTTTTTAAAAAAACTATTGGAACCCATGTCCCAATGTTGCCCAAGAAAACTGAGGAAGCAAGGATTATTATTACAAATGTATAATTAACTAGAAGAATATAGGATGAGTAACATGAATTCCCCAAGCAGAACAGTTTTGCACCAAATTTATGTCCCTTTACAAAGATTAGAAGCAACATAAAATGCTACTAAACCTTATATATAGATTCCTTATTCCAATCTTAATCAAAATCATTACATGATTTTGATTCTAGAAAATGTCGAAAATTTAAAGTAAGAAGAAATTGAAATTCAGGGAATCTTGCTTAATTTGTGTTTACTGACTATGAATTTATACAAATCTGAAATATTTGATAAAATATGGGTTGGTCGTTCAATTTCAAAGTATTGCAGGGTTAGTTAATAAAATTGAAATATAAGCCATTAGCAATACAAGATTAATTTATTATTTTTTTTTTTTTTTACATTAATCCTATTAATTTCGGAATAAAATTCCATCATCAGGAGGTGACCAGTATTGAGTCATTTTTTTTTTTCATCAAAAAACATGAATAAACAAACTTATTTCTTTGTTACTTGATAAACGTCTTTGGTGCGATGTCTCCGCTCTGTTGTTGGCGGTTATGATTCAAATTTCGGTGTCGAACGAAAAGAGCGTTGGCTTGCTAGTCTTGATAAAATATGGGTTGGTCGTTCAATTTCAAAGTATTGCAGGGTTAATAAAATTGAAATATAAGCCATTAGCAATACAAGATTGATTTATTATTTTAAAAAAAATTTTTTTTACATTAATCCTATTAATTTCGGAATAAAATTCCATCATCAGGGGTGACCAGTATTGAGTCATTTTTTTTTTTTTCATCAAAAAACAAGAATAAACAAACTTATTTCTTTGTTACTTAATAAACATCTTGGGTGCGATGTCTAATTTTCCAAGAGGATGAGCTCTCTAAACCCCTTTTTTAACTCCACAGAAACTGAAATTTGGTGAATATTTATTAATTGATGTCTAATACCTTTTGCTAAAATTTAACAAAAATCGGAGATATCTGAATTTTCGCAAATGGCTTCCACGCCCTTTCTACCCCTGTGCATAAAAAAAATTAAACGAAATATAGTCCTCATTTGGACCCCTTTACATCTAGCAGCAGTGTACCAAAATTCATAATGATCAGTTAATTAGTTTAGGAGTGAATCTTGTACATATAAACATATACATATGCCTAACATTATATAAATAGAGATAAGAGCCGGATTTTTAGTGCGGGTTTATTTAGTAAACAATTTTGTGCAGTGGATGTGTGAAATTGATTGATTAAAATAAGCATTGGTGATGAGGAGAGTAGATAAAAATTCCATTTTTCTCTGTTCCCTTTGCTGAAAACTAAATTAAACTAAATATAGCCCACATTACCCATTCTTACACCTAACAGCTGTGTTCCAAAATTCATAACACAGAAAACGAATTAAAATGTATTGATCTTTATTCATATGAAGTTAGAAATACATGATCATATACACATACTTATGTACAGGATTCACTTCTTAACTAATTAATTCCATTAATCATGTACATAAGTATGTGTATATGTTTATGTATTTCTAACTTCATATGAATAAAGATCAATACATTTTAATTCATTTTTGATACCGCTTCGTTTAAAAAAAAAAAAAAAAAAAAAATCAGATTATTTTCGATAATCATGATTATTCAAAACAAATTTTAAAAATGAATTGCTTTTCATGCACCTAGAGAGCAGGATGAAGAGTAGAAGCCACTTTGCTATTATATCTTATGGACATTTGCTTTATTGCCAGTGTAACTAAAATGGTTACTCGTTCTGTCCTATGCTATAATAAGTGGGTTATCATTTTACGCTATATTTATCTCGTAGAGTGAGCAATTATTCTAAAATCTAAAATGCTTTCTCAATTCCAAGATCTTGCCATGTTATCAAAAAAAAGTAATGTGTTTTTTTTTTTTTTACTTTGATTCACCCTAAACAAGGCACAGTGCCACTGAGACGTAAGGGGCTACTGTGGATTCGGGGCTGGATTATAGGGGGCATCCTAAGTGGGGAGTTGAGCAACGAGATGTTGGTACAGTCAGAGAAACAGTAATCAAAGATGGAATTCCGAGGCTAGCAGTTTGAAGAAAGAAGCTATTAGAGTACTAAGTTCTGCAGCATCTGAGGACCTCCACAGTGAATGGATGGGGTTTAGCTGATTACGTCGAGGGTGCACCAGAGCAACAAGTTTGACAGGGCACATTCCACTGGAGTAGTTGTAAAACAAGCACAGGGATGCAAATTACGGCGATGGGACAGGGGCTGGAGTGTACGCACCTCTGCAAAAATCCTCCCTGACAGAGGGCTTGCTGCCTGAAATCAAAGCTCCTGATTTATACTTTAAAAAAAGATAGTCAAGACAAAACTTGTTGGAAGATAGAGGAGGATTAGCCGCCTTGATCTTCTTCCAAAATCATTTACCAGTGGAATGGGGAAACAGAATGAGATCGATAATCACTATTTAATAATATCTTATCATCATTTAAAAATAACATATTCACACGTATAGTGCTCTCAACGAACTGCCGACTTCTCTCACCCACCATCTCTTTGAGCCATGTGATGTTACATCTGTTTCTATCAAGTCCCACAACTCTAGTAATTCTAACCTCAAGTTCAACAAGTTTACTCCAGCTAAACTTTCATTTCCTATTATTATCAACTAACCATTTTATATACTAGTAGGTTTTCTCGCCCACCATTTAACAGTAGGATCTCATTAGTATTTTTTATGTTCACAGCAAAGGGTAACATTTTACCAAAATCACTCATTTCTATCTAAAAAGGCTGTGGATACAACATTCTATATTTTCAAATTAGGGATTTCAATTACATACTATGAAGTAAATATACATTTTACAATAATAGTATAATAGCTAACTGACCCCATCCCCACCTACCATGTTAGTTAATGAAAATAATTTTTTTTTAATTGTTAAAAAGCCACAAGAGTGAAGGCAGCTTGGGCAAAATTTTGTGATAACATCATGTGATGTCCCTCTCTACATCCGGGGTAAGTTGTATAGCAGCTGTTTCAGGAGCGTCATGAAATATAGCAGTGAATGCTGGGCCCTTGCCCAGTCCTCTCTCACCCGTCTTCAGCGCAATGACACATCCATAATTAGATTGATCTGCAATGTGAAATCTGACCAAACCCAACACATCAGGTCAGGTTAGCGTTTGGTGAAAGCACTACACTTGCCCAGCACCGAGGTTGTCCTAAGGATGAATCAATTACACTCATGTGGAATGTTCATCCTCCTGGATAAAACTTTGCAGAAGCATTAATGTCCTAAATCACAGGAAATCTTGGACGACCGCACAGAGTGGAATTTGGAGACTGCTGAACCGTGAGAAGTGAAGAGTGAGCTTGCGTAATATCATTAAACGTCTGACCCCTGAACAAGATAAAACTGACGTTAAAGAAGAAAACGATTGGAGATTAGGATATTTTTTTAATTACCATAACCAAGCCCATTTAACACTGAATCTGATGATTTTTTTTTAAATGTATCTGTTGTCGTCTCTGACTTTTAGCAGATTATTATCAATGATTTCTGATTAGGAAGATTAAATCTGGACAGTATAGGGAGATTTGTGCAGAATAGGAGACTTCACATTGAAAGAATGAATGAGTGTTCTTGGGTTAGTAGATGTAGATCAGTTGAAGTAGCAGGTTCAGTTCACATTGAAAGAATGAATGAGTGTTCTTGGGTTAGTAGATGTAGATCAGTTGAAGTAGCAGGTTCAGTTCACAGAGGAAAGCCAAGCAAAACATGAGAGGAAGTGATAAAAATGGACTAAATAGAAAGAGGCATAAATAAGGTCCTGGGCAGAGATAGGTTAGTTTGGAAGGTAATTTCTTGAAGCCGTCCAATGCATGCCAGCATGTAAAATGGGCGTTTAAACGAATATGATACTGAATCATATTAAGAGCATAATTACTGGAAACAAATTTAAGAAATGAATTTCTTTCCATGCAACTAGCGAGCAGGAGGAGTAGGATTCACAGCACTACTCCAGGTGTTGCTGCAAACTCGATTTTATTTTTTAACAAAACCTGACAAAACTAAGAGGGGTAAAGAAATATGTTTATTGTATTTGTTTTCTTTTTCTTTTATGGAAATCGCTCCAGACAACGCATAAAGATGTAAAGAGCCAACAAGAACAAAAGATGATTATTGCAAAGACAGAAGATGCCTATTGTCTTAGTCTTGAAAAGACCAAGGTAGGAAGAAAACAGTCAGCAGGAAGAGACTTCCACAAGCCTGCAATTCTTGGGAAGAAGCTACTGAAATAGGAAACTGAATAACAATGAGGTATCAAAACAGTGAATTGATGGAGACCACTAGACCAACGAGTCAAACGAGCTGGAACAAAGAAAGCAGGGAATAGATCACCTAATTCTGAAGAACATATGCCATAATAGTATTTATAGAATAGACTGATAATAAAGACTATTAATTAACGAATCAAAAATGTTAAAAAAACATTGTTATCAGATACAGATTACAATGCAGGGAATACTTGTCCCTTTCCCCCATCACCTAATTTTAACATTGCCTTTTGATTAATAAGTTCACAAAAATAAAAATTGCCTCAGTCTAGTAAGACTTCTCCTTCACTGACCGAGAACAGAATAGACTAAGTGTAGCATCAGAACAGATACTACACTTTGTTCCTAGCCAAAAGCCCAATAAAGAAGTTGTTGCTTTCCTAATTTAATTTTTTAAAATAAAATAGAAAGTTTTCTTTCTTTACGTAGCCAATAAAAAAGTTTTCTTCATTTAAATTTTTAAAAGATATTGTTTTTCTTCTTCCTAAAATAAAATTCCTCTTATCTTTTGTCAGGTTTTTGTTAAAAAATAAAATCTAGTTATCTTCCTCACATTTGCAGCCTCACCTGGAGTAGCGCTGGATTCACTTGTTATTATAACTTATGGAGACTTACTTTATAGCCAAAGTGTATATTTTACAATTAAGGTTTAATAGTGAACAGACCTCCCCCCCCCCCTCACGCCAGTGTATGAAAAGAAACTTTAATGCTTATTTATATTGAGACTCACGTGAAATATGAAAGTT
Source organism: Sepiola atlantica (assembly GCA_963556195.1). Classification (NCBI taxonomy): domain Eukaryota; kingdom Metazoa; phylum Mollusca; class Cephalopoda; order Sepiida; family Sepiolidae; genus Sepiola; species Sepiola atlantica. The sequence continues at coordinate 96,416,415 of OY744525.1, read as the reverse complement.
AGAATTTATTTATTTTTTTTTTTTTTAACATAGTTCACCCCAAACAAGGCAGGCCGCCACTGTAGACGTACTGAGAAAAAGAAAAGGGGAGAAGGTAGGGGGCGGTCAACCTAGATTGGGATCTGCGCAGCGAGATGTCTGTTTACATTAGTTTTAAATTTCTGCATGTCTGGACTGTTGGGGAAACAGGGGGCAGGGAGGGAGTTCCAGAGGCCAGCAGTACGAGGAAAGAAGCTATTTGAGTAGAAGGCTCTCCGACATCTTGGGACCTCCACAGTGAATGAATGAGATTTAGTTGATTGTCGAGTTAGTCTATTGAATTTACGTCGAGGGGGCACCAGAGTAGCCAATTCATCGGAGCATAATCCATTGAAGTATTTGTAAAACAAACACAAGGATGCTACATTGTGGCGATGGGACAGAGGCTGGAGCTTGGTTGACAGTGAGGGACCTATTAGGTTGGCGATTCTTTTTTGGACCTTGTCAAGGAGGGAGAGACTAGTAGATGATGCACCAGCCCAGATGTGACAACAATACTCCATGCATGGGCGGATGGTGGCTTTGTAGAGATACAGGATAATGTCAGGTGTGAGGAGTTTACTAGCACGGTAGAGGGAGCCAACCTTCTTTGCGGCAGCCTTGGCAATGTCGTCAATGTATTTGTTCCAATTCATGTTACCTGTGAAGGTTAGGCCGAGGAGTTTGAATGATGAACTCTCAGGTAGGGTGTTATTTGCCATGACAATCGTTGGTTGAAAAGGTTCCTTGTAGTTATTGAAGGAAAGGAGCTTTGTCTTCGCGGCATTAAAAGTTACCAACTATTATGACCCCAATCCACTACAGCCTGGAGGTCATTTTCTAAGGATTCAGCCATTGCCTCGGATATGATTGTGTCGGTTTTGCCAACATGGCGAGAGTAAAGGGTGGTGTCGTCAGCAAATAAACCAATCTCAGACTCTGTCATCAGGGAGATCGTTTATATAGATCACGAACAATAAAGGTCCAAGGATAGATTCCTGGGGTACACCAGCATTTATGTCATGTTGCTTAAATGAACGGCCATCGAGGACAACCTGGATTTTTCTCTGGTCTAGGAAGGATCTAATTATATTAAGTAATTGCCCAGTAATACCGTATGAGCGTATTTTCAGGAGGAGCCCTTTATGCCATACCTTGTCAAAGGCCTTGGATATATCAAGCGCTACTGCCCTAGCTTCTCCTGCCTTATCGAGTGTATGATACATGCATTCAGAGATGACCGTTAGGATGTCTGCAGTAGATCGTGCTTGTCTAAATCCATACTGGCGGTCAGAAAGAAGTTTAGCATTAACTAAGTGCCGTACTATCGCTAGATTGATTAAGGATTCAAAGATTTTAGCAAAGATCGGCAGCAGACTGATTGGGCAATAGTTCTGGGGATCGGTTCTATTCCCAGAATTCTTGTAGACTGGTACCACAGAGGCAATTTTCCAGCTATCGGGGAAGCAAGATTCAGCTAGACACTCATTGTAGAGTTTGGAGAGGACAGGGGCCAGTTTAGCAGAGCATTTCTTTATTACTATTGTAGGTATAAGATCAGGCCCACAAGCTTTGGAGGTGTCAAGGTTTTTTATGATGTCTCTGACCTGGGATGGGGTGATGACCAGGTTATCAAGTGTGGCTTCGGTCAGCAAAGGGAATTTGGAGAGGGGGTGGTTATCTGAGTCCAAAGTAGATTTAGAAGCGAAGCGCTGGGCAAGTAGTTCAGCCTTATCAGTGGCCGTGCAAGCGACATCATTGTGGTTTGATAGTGGGGGAATCATTGATTGAACATTATTCACTAAACTATTGTAGATTTTCCAGAAATCACGAGTACATAATTTCTGTGACTGGATGCGTTTTTTGGTTAACTCATTATACCTTCTCTTCGCTTCACCTATCACGGCCTTGCAATTATTTCTTGACTTTATAAATTTATTTCTATTAGTAGCTGACTTATGGCGGCCGAATTTACAGAATGCTTGTTGCCTCTCAGAAATGGAAGCTGCACATTCCGAGGTGAACCATTGAGGAGAGTGAGGCTTGCTAAAGAATTTTCGCATGGGGACATAGGCTTCAATGCCTGCTTTGACCCATTCAGTTAATTCGTTTGCACACATGTTGGCAGGGAGTGAGAAGGTTTCCCTCCATGGGGCGTCACTGATGTGATCTCTGATTGACTCAAAATCAGCCCGATCGTAGTATCTTGTTGTTTTGAGCAACGGTTCATCAGCTTTTGGACGACTTCTTAGGGTGATATTTATCATTAGCACAATGTGATCAGCATTCCAGAGTGGGCTATGAGCTTTCGACACACAAGCCTCGGGCATTGAGGTCAAGAAAAGGTCTAGTAGTGAGGCTTGTTGGTCTACTGGATCGGGGATGCGGGTTGGAAAATCGACAGTCTGAGAGAGGGAGCTAAGGAGAAATTATACGTAGAGTTTCCGGCTGCGTCAGTAAGACTGGAGAATCCCAACCAGTCACGGTGGTGGGCATTAAAATCCCCAAATACATATATCTGGGCATTCGAGTCAATTAAGAGTGCTCTATCTATGCTTACAGAGACAGAGTTTAGCAGAGTACAGTCCTGGGTCGACGGGGACTGGTATAAGAAATATAAGTAACTGACCCTGTGATGTAAAGTCAATCTAAAACACATGTAGTCGTGGTCATCTGATTCTAACTTATGTTCTCTAGTCAGGGGGAGGGTGTTCCGAACATAAACTCCTAGCCCGTGCATATGTTTGTCAGAGTCTTTACGGTAGAATGGGAGGTAGTCAGTCATGTCAAAGTGGTGAGAGGAGATTGAGGATTGGAGGTTAGTTTCACTTAGAGCTAGGATATCCGGGGAGTTTGTCAGGAGAAAGGATTCTACATCGTTGATATTGGTTCTAAGTCCACGGATATTTGTGAATGCGAGCCTCAAGGGCAGAGGCAAAGATGTTTTTTGTTGGGTGTCTGGTTTAGGTTTGCTTTTATTTTTTTGTAATGACATGTTTGTTTTGATTATAGAGTGGGTTGGCCAAGGTGGGTACTTGTTTGGTGCCAATAAGCTCACACAACCAGTCCATTAGTCTCGACCTGGTTCATGGGGGTTGTGGCCTCGGGAAAGCCCACCGGAGATAATTGCAGGGTCCCTTTCCATGTGCGACATGGCACATACAACTACCCATGGTATTATGCAACTGATGATGGAGCAGCCGTTCTTGGCGCTACCCAAGAGTTTGGGCTCCTGTCCTGTCAGTCGGAAACACCAGCCAGACAAGCTGTCTAACCTGTACCCTCAACCTGTCGGAACAAGAGAGACCCAGATTGGTCATGTAAGACTTAGTGACGAAAAATTTTTCCCCAAGTTGCCCAAATAGAGAGAAAGAGAACAGCATTCATTGACCTAGTAAGGAAACAAGGCGAGGCACTGAGTGTTTAGAGGCGTCCCAGTGCTGTTACCTCTGTGCCTGACTAATAGACAAGGAAGGAGTGCAAGGGCCGGTGATAGGCAGAACCTATCTACTCCTTAAGCAATTGTAGGTTTGCAAACCGGATATTTTGTTCGAGATTCCAACTCTAGGAAGGTTGTCGATCAGGACTAAGGAGGCCTCCCTCCCCAACGGTTTACTAAGTAAGTAAGTAGCTGGTAGCAAGGTTTTTTTTGTCAGAGATTTCCTTCTCTTAGATGGATAGCCTTACAAGGTCTTACAGGTCCAACACTCCGAGAAGGGTGAAAATATCCTGCGCCCGTTTACTAGTCGGGTATTTCCTATCCCCCGCAGGTAAAAATATAAAAAAATTCCAATATTACGTATGTATATATATGTACATCTGTAGATAAAGTTCATTGTATACTAAAAAGGGAACATAAAGTTAAAGATAGATTTCCCTCTCGAATAAAAAAGGCAAAATTTTAGGCCAGTATGAGATTTCAAAAACTTTTTCAGTGGGAACTGAATATGCAGATAATAATACGGTATGTATAAGTAAGAAAAAAAGTTTAATAGGGTAATACTAGCACATTTGGTAGCATTGTTTGAAATTAGTAAAAATGCCAAATACATTCAAGATGGTAAAGCAGAAAAACTTAACTTTGAGAAGACTTCAATCTGCCATGTAAATGGGATTAAATGAGGACGGCTGCTTTGGAAATGACCTTCTCAACGAAGTCATATCGAGTCCTCAGGAACGGTCGAGGGAGCTTTTAAAAACAGGGTGCATCGAAGATTTGCAGCCTATTAAGAGCCACTAGTTTGCTATTTATAGATTAAATCGCTAGAAGATAGTTGGAAACCAAGAAGGAAAAGAGGAAAGGAAAAATTTAAATTTCTGATTTACTTGAAAAGATAACAGACTCAAATAATTTTTTTTATTTAAATAAAAATATCATGGAATTTAATAGTTTTTAATTAATAATTGTTTTGAAATATTTAGGATGAGGATTGATTATTCAGATTATTTGGACTACATATGGATCCGTTGTGCAACGGATAAAGATGTTGAGTAACACTCAGTTCTAAGTGACAGTCTGGGGGTTGAAGGTTCAATCGTCATGGCTGACGAAATTCTGTATAGATTCCCGAGTTTTACATAAAGATTCCCCAAGTTCAAAAAGATGCACCTAAAGAAGGTTGGTGGTTACATCAGCTGAAACGTTGTGAAAATAACAACCAAGATGAGAATAGTAGTCCGAAAAATACAAACATATCACTTGTCTTGGTTTATTACACAATATTTCCACCAAATATTGAAAAAAAAACCTACTTTTTTACTGCTTGGTGTTTTTGATGGTTTCTTCAAATGATGGTTTCTTCCGGTGTTATTTCATTTAAACCAGAAACATTGAGTGTAAAATAAACACTAATATATGTATGTTAAACAAGTTAAAACTTTCAAATGGGATAAAAAATAAAAACTTTTGGACAAAATTATTTGGTGACTACGAGTCATGAATCTACTTTGGTATGATATCTACACTGTTATGCGATTTACATCTTATATCGCAATCAACACAATAAAAGAGCAAGAAAAACAATTCTCCGAATTAGTTTCAAAAGAATGGGTGGTTACTGATCCTTAACGTTCACAGAACTCTTCTGCAACACTTTAGCTAATTATTCAACGAGAAGTTGCTGAAGGCTCAGTAATCTATTCCGACGAATAATTTAAACCAACTCAATTTTCATCATTTTTTCTGTAAATCATCAGCAAAATGTTGTTGATCCCAACACCGGAGCACATTGTACACAAAGAATTGAAAGATCACGGCTTGACACAAAGATTTGTATATTGAAAAAAAATTGTCGATAACAAATCCAAAGCGGCACCAATTATTTTTATTTTTTATATTTCAAAACAATTCAACAAGAAGAGACTGGAAACTTAAAATCAGACACCTGTCATGGGTGTCGGGTTGCTGCTGTCGGGACATACACTGGAAATTTATCAATTCCGATTGGTTGGTCACAAGACAAGTGTTACGTCTGATGTTTACATGTTATCGGTTTAATAACAACTCAAAAATGAAGAAAGAATCTTTAACAAATTTATTTAACAAAAACATCGATTAAATGAAATGTAGAAACCGATGAACGCGAGATGCTTAATTTGATCGTGAGAGCTGTTCTGTTTACTTTTCAACTGTTATGGCAGACGACTTCTTTCATCCAAGGGCGATAACTCTTTCTTCCAAGGGAAATAACTATTCTGTTTTGTTAGGCTGCCCTAACAACAAGACAATTGATGTCACTGAGGATGCATACCAATGTACACTTTTCAGGTCAGTTTGTTTTTATAGACAAAAACAAAAATTAAAGAAATTAAATTATTTTTAATTTAATTTCTTTGAATAAAAATATTTCAGATTTAAAATAAAAGTTGTTACATTATAGCTGGATCTTGTGCCAGACATAAACCCAGTTATTGATTAGATGGCCATTACCTGAAATAACTGTTACCGATGACTAGAAATAAAAAATAAAAAAACATGGTATACTTGGAATGTTTTCAACATATAACTAAATGGTAAGCTATTCTTAAATATTGTTGTTGTTGTAATGGCTTTCATCCGGGTTTAGTTGAGCCAGCTTCTTTGCCAGCCTGCACCACATCTTGAGCTATGGCGACCCATACATGGCGGTCCTGGGCAAGATCACACGAGATGGTTAACCAATCGCAATTCCACCGTCAAAGGCCGACTACCTGTGAACCTGAGAGCTCAACCAAGTCCTCTATGAAGGTTGTAGTCTAGGTTCTTGACTTGTGCCATCCAAGCAGAGAGGTAGGGAGGAATATGTCGCAAATTAATTCTTCCTCTGGGTGACGAGACAAAATTAAAATATATGTAGGCTTAAATTTTTATACAAGGAATTTGCTTTCACAGACAAGAAAGACAGTAATTCTTACAAGGATTAGCCATAAAGGGGTGGTAAGATGTATCACGGGCAGTTTAGGCTCTCTCTCTGTTTATCTCTCCTATGAACAGACAGAATGTAATATTGAATATAATAAAAACTGTACTTATAAATATAATTACTTATCAGTGTACACCAAAAAGTACGAAAAATAAGCCAGTAGAATTGTTCAAAACATTAAGATTAACTTCCTCTTCAGAGTCTACGAACTTTGAACGACATTCGCGTCAAGCCAGCTTGTTGTAGAAGATTATCTTACTTCTTCTAAAAGAAAGACGCCACGCTGGCTTGTTATTCGGAGTTCGTGAACTCCGAAGAGTAAATTAATTTTATTTTTTATTAAAATTCTAATTTCCTGTAATTTTTGGTGTCCATAAGTTTTCCTGTGTTTGAACTGCCATATTTCACTTGAGACTCAGTATAAATAAGCACCGACATTTTTTTTGTTAATTGTTATTTGATAATCGTTATCGAAACGTGTTAATGGACAATCATAAACTTTCTAATGATACTTTTGTGTTGTTAACCATAGCAAACTCCAGGACTCTCTCGCCTTCAAGGGTATATAGCAGGTGTCATAGAAGCATGTTGCTGTATGGAGAGGAGTGCTGGGGCCCCACCCAGTCCTCACTCCCCGTCTTCAGAGAGCAATGATCAGATGGATACGTAATGTCGAGTCGGATCAGACCCGGAATATCAGCTTTGATACCCTGTTGGTGAGAATGAATATACCCATATTTGATGAACTACTGCCGATCAGTCGGCTACGTTGGATTGGCCAAACGAGTTACTTGGATGAGAAAATGTAGAGACCTTGAGGTGCAAGACCGGGTGTGTGGGGGGGGGGGTGGATCGGATGAACATAAAATCAATATTTTCAAAAGTGCTCAATACTAAGTAGAGCATTTATAAAATTACATAAACAATATTACAGTCTTACGTCGTCTTGGATGCATACCATCAACAAGAACAGTGGAATTTGAATGGAATCAATCCTCAAGACTACAAAGCTTGAAGACTGAGATTGCAGGCTGCCAGAAAATGTCAGACCTGTGGGGATGTCTTTGGTTCCCTGTTTGGGGTCTGGTATTTTAGACGACGGTTGCGTCTTTAGGGATTACCAAGCACCACACTAAAATATTAATTTTGTGTAAGTAAATTGAGACCGATTCGATAACAACATATATGATTGTCAAGGATCACCAGTTAGTGAGTGCCAACTTTTAACAATATAATATTGTTAATAAAAAAGGAGAAACTGTAAAGTAAAAAAATAAAACTTTTATATAGAAACAATTTTACAAAAATGTAAAATATAACAATAAAGTTTGTGCAGGATAGAAAATGTTTGAAACGACACGAGCGTTAAATTTGTCTTTAGAGTTTAGTATGCGTGTGTGCGTGTGTGTTTTCTTGGTTATGCTGTTATTGTGGGAAGACAGCAGGCGTGCTTAAAAGTGGATGATGGGGTTCGCACTTCAAGTCAGGTATTTATTGTTTTTCCGATAATTTCCTGGTTTTATAAAAGTTTATTTCGCACCCACTTGTTCAAAACATGTGTGAACACTTTTCTTGAGTTCACACTTTGACCACATCTGTTATAACTTATTTTTACGAGCCTGACCGCAAGCTGATTCCCTCTTCAAGAAGAAAGAAAGAAAGAAAAAAAAAGAAGAGGAAGAAGAGGAAGAAGAGGAAAGAAGAGGAGAGAGTAAGCCGAACGAAGCTAGAAAGAAAAGGGGTAACTAAGCAGGCTAGCGCTTTCTTTCAATGCCCGTTCGTCTCATCGATCTATTGATCTTCCACAATAGTCTTTCACCAGTAAGCGGAGCTTAACCGATAGGCACTACCCTATTTTTATTTTTACATTTTTTGTAATTTCCTTACTTTTGTTTTTTCATTATTCTTATACCTATATCTATTCCTCTGTCTTATTATAAGTAGTCGTACTTTTAAATAGTTATTAAAAATAAAAAAATTCGTTATTTTTCTTCCATGTAACTTTTCTTCCAGATCTCGACTCATGTTTTACTAGTAATATTTTTATCGACTTTGTCAGCGATATTTGTTTTCATATTTTCCCCGTTAGTTGTGCACACATCTGTCTGTGCTTTCTTAGTAGTTCTAGTTTTGTCGTTATTGTTAGTTGATTATATATAAGGTTTTAACCTATCTATTGATACATGAGTATGAGTACCATTGCTCATATCAATCTGAAAATGTTTAGCTGATTGAGTCAGAACTTTATAAGGACCTGAATAAGGCGCTTCTAATGGTTTTCTCACTCGATCGACTTTCTCACAGGAAATTAAAGTTTTTGGTATTAAGGGTTTCGTATTTGCATGGTGATGCCCTTTATCGCAGCTGAGTGTATCAAATTGGGACATCGAATCACACAAATCACGTATGTATTTGTAATTTACAGGTGTTTCCCTTTCTACGCCCGGTCTGTGCACCAATTGCTGAGGGATCAATATTGGTGCTCCAGTAACACAGGTAAAAGGTGAAAAGCCTTATTCATTAGGGGTACTGCGTAAACCAAGTAGAATTATAGGTATAGCTTTCATCCATGATTCTTTTCGAGCCATTATCGCTGCTTTTAGCATACGATGTGCTCCTTCTATCAATCCGTTGCTTTGAGGATGATATGCAGTCATTTTTAATCGGTAAAAACCTATCACCTTGTCTAATTCCTGGAACAATTTACTCTGAATTTGACTGCCTCGATCCGTTACAACATGTAGTGGAACTCCAAATCTAGATATCCATGCATTAATAAATGCTTCTGCTACCGACTGTGCAGTTATTTCAGTCATAGGCTGTACTTCAATCCAACGAGTTGCACGATTGATACAGGTCAGTAGATATCTATATGGACTTAGATACGGGTCCGGTTCACTGCGCGTTAAGGGTAATGGGCCGACAATGTCAATATGCACTGTTTGGAAACGTGCAAATGGCAATTCAAAATTCTGGACAGCAGATTTCGTGTCTGTGAACTTTAGCTTGTTGACATACAACACATTCTGCACAGAATTGCTTGATAGTTTTATCTAAATTCGGCCAAAAATATCTGGACTTAACCAGTTTTATAGACGCTTCCATTCCAGTGTAGGCTATCAAAAATGGCTCTACAAAGATTTTTCGGGATAAGCGGTCTGGGGTACATAGTTGAAGTATCACATAGGACTGAGCCTACTTCATTTGTTAAGACCTGCGGTAGTAAAACGACTTTTCAGTAAAACGATAAAAGGGAGGCCAGCAAGTAATCATGGTAGAGAACGAACGAGACACATTTGAATCACAATTTATAGACATAAAATAAGAAATAAGAAATAAGAAATAAGACACTTGTAAGAATTAACAAAAGACGAGATTATGCAAACATAGCAAGTGTTTATTAAATAAATAAAAAAAGACAATGGGGAGTTTTTGATATGGGGCTGGTTTAGATAAAATCGAGAATGGTCGATCAGTCCAGAGATATAAAAATTGGTAAATAATGAAAGTTAAAAATAAGTAATTTGTTTTCCTCTTTTTTGTTTTGTTCATAGGGCACATACCTTTTGATAGACTTTTTTTGTGTGTCAATTGACACGCTGAGTGGAAGATATTTTCACAGGATTTTAGGTCCGTTCTTTCTCGGCTATTTTTAGTGTTAAGTGTCGGCTGATGAAGGCTATTATTATTGAATTTTAGATCCAAAGTCTGTCCCTTCGCGGCGAGCCTAGGTTATCTCGTGAACCTCGTCCTTCCTTGTATACGGGAGTATAGCTTTCGATTTGAAGTGCTGGGTCGGCAAAAAATCTTGACACGACTTCATCCCGCTGCATCTGAAATCTAACTGTCTCATCTTTTGCAGATAGTTTTTCGCGTGGAGTTGACGGCTATATGAAAGACATTTTCACAGAATTTTATATTCTGATGTCCGTCTTTCGCGGATAGTTTTAGGTGGTGAGATAAAGGTAATCTCGTATCCAGAAAGGAATTTGTTGCCTTCGTCTACATGGCCAACTGTGTCGGATTGGATGTTTCCTTGTGAATCTCCTTTTTTCGTATTTTGTATGCGGGGATCTATTATTTCGATGTCTGCTTGGTCGGCAGAAAATCTTGGAAAAATAATCTTTCCTCCAGCGTTGAAATTCTTCCCTTGTGCGGGGATATATATTATTTCGATTTCTGCTTGGTCGGCAGCAAATCTTGGAAATGCCATCTGTCCTCAACCGTTGTAATCCGTCCCATGTGCGAGGATATATATTATTTCGATTTCTGCTTAGTCGGCAGCATATCTTGTAAATGTCATCTGTCCTCAACCGTTGTAATCCGTCCCATGTGCGGGGATATATATTATTTCGATTTCTGCTTAGCCGGCAGCAAATCTTAGAAATGTCATCTGTCCTCAACCGTTGTAATCCGTCCCATGTGCAAGAATATATATTATTTCGATTTTTGCTTGGTCAGCAGCAAATCTTGGAAATGTCATCTGTCCTCAACCGTTGTAACCCGTCCCATGTGCGGGGATATATATTATTTCGATTTCTGCTTAGCCGGCAGCAAATCTTAGAAATGTCATCTGTCCTCAACCGTTGTAATCCGTCCCATGTGCAAGAATATATATTATTTCGATTTTTGCTTGGTCAGCAGCAAATCTTAGAAATGTCATCTGTCCTCAACCGTTGTAATCCGTCCCATGTGCGGGAATATATATTATTTCGATTTCTGCTTAGTCGGCAGCAAATCTTGGAAATGTCATCTGTCCTCAACCGTTGTAATCCGTCCCATGTGCGGGGATATATATTATTTCGATTTCTGCTTAGTCGGCAGCAAATCTTGGAAATGTCATCGGTCCTCAACCGTTGTAATCCATCCCAAGTGCGGGGATATATATTATTTCGATTTCTGCTTAGTCGGCAGCAAATCTTGGAAATGTCATCGGTCCTCAACCGTTGTAATCCATCCCAAGTGCGGGGATATATATTATTTCGATTTCTGCTTAGTCGGCAGCAAATCTTGGAAATGTCATCGGTCCTCAACCGTTGTAATCCGTCCTAAGTGCGGGGATATATATTATTTCGATTTCTGCTTAGTCGGCAGCAAATCTTGGAAATGTCATCGGTCCTCAACCGTTGTAATCCATCCCAAGTGCGGGGATATATATTATTTCGATTTCTGCTTAGTCGGCAGCAAATCTTGGAAATGTCATCGGTCCTCAACCGTTGTAATCCATCCCAAGTGCGGGGATATATATTATTTCGATTTCTGCTTAGTCGGCAGCAAATCTTGGAAATGTCATCTGTCCTCCACTGTTGTAATCCATCCCAAGTACGGGGATATATATTATTTCGATTTCTGCTTAGTCGGCAGCAAATCTTGGAAATGTCATCGGTCCTCAACCGTTGTAATCCATCCCAAGTGCGGGGATATATATTATTTCGATTTCTGCTTAGTCGGCAGCTAATCTTGGAAATGTCATCTGTCCTCCACTGTTGTAATCCATCCCAAGTGCGGGGATATATATTATTTCGATTTCTGCTTAGTCGGCAGCAAATCTTAGAAATGTCATCTGTCCTCCACCGTTGTAATCCATCGCAAGTGTGAGGGTATATATTATTTCGATTTCTGCTTAGTCGGCAGTTAATCTTGGAAATGTCATCTGTCATCAACCGTAGTAATCCGTCCCAAGTGCTGGGATATATATTATTTCGATTTCTGCTTAGTCGGCAGCAAATCTTAGAAATGTCATCTGTCCTCAACCGTAGTAATCCGTCCCAAGTGCTGGGATATATATTATTTCGATTTCTGCTTAGTCGGCAGCAAATCTTAGAAATGTCATCTGTCCTCCACCGTTGTAATCCATCCCAAGTGCGGGGATATATATTATTTCGATTTCTGCTTAGTCGGCAGCAAATCTTGGAAATGTCATCTGTCCTCAACCGTTGTAATCCGTCCCAAGTGCGGGGATATATATTATTTCGATTTCTGCTTAGTCGGCAGCAAATCTTGGAAATGTCATCTGTCCTCCACCGTTGTAATCCATCGCAAGTGCGAGGGTATATATTATTTCGATTTCTGCTTAGTCGGCAGCAAATTTTGGAAATGTCATCTGTCCTCAACCGTCGTAATCCGTCCCAAGTGCGGGAATATAAATTATTTCGATTTCTGCTTAGTCGGCAGTTAATCTTGGAAATCTCACCTGTCCTGAACAGTAGTAATCCGTCCCAAGTGCGGGAATATATATTATTTCGATTTCTGCTTGGTCGGCAGCAAATCTTGGAAATGTCATCTGTCCTCAACCGTTGTAATCCGTCCCATGTGCGGAGATATATATTATTTCGATTACTGCTTAGTCGGGAGCAGATCTTGGAAATGCCATCTGTCCTCAACTGTTGTAATCCGTCCCATGTGCAGGGATATATATTATTTCGATTTGTCCTTCTGCGCAGAAAATCTTGGACATGCCATCTGTCCTCCACCTTGGTAATCCGTCCCAAGTGCGAGGATATATATTATTTCGATTTCTGCTTTGTCGGCAGTTAATCTTGGAAATGTCATCTGTCCTCAACCGTTGTAATCCGTCCCAAGTGCTGGGATATATATTATTTCGATTTCTGCTTAGTCGGCAGCAAATCTTGGAAATGTCATCGGTCCTCAACCGTTGTAATCCATCCCAAGTGCGGGAATATATATTATTTCGATTTCTGCTTAGTCGGCAGCAAATCTTGGAAATGTCATCGGTCCTCAACCGTTGTAATCCATCCCAATTGCGGGAATATATATTATTTCGATTTCTGCTTAGTCGGCAGCAAATCTTGGAAATGTCATCGGTCCTCAACCGTTGTAATCCGTCCCAAGTGCGGGGATATATATTATTTCGATTTCTGCTTAGTCGGCAGCAAATCTTGGAAATGTCATCGGTCCTCAACCGTTGTAATCCATCCCAAGTGCGGGGATATATATTATTTCGATTTCTGCTTAGTCGGCAGCAAATCTTGGAAATGTCATCGGTCCTCAACCGTTGTAATCCGTCCCATGTGCGGGAATATATATTATTTCAATTTCTGCTTGGTCGGCAGCAAATCTTGGAAATGTCATCGGTCCTCAACCGTTGTAATCCATCCCAAGTGCGGGGATAAATATTATTTCGATTTCTGCTTAGTCGGCAGCAAATCTTGGAAATGTCATCGGTCCTCAACCGTTGTAATCCGTCCCAAGTGCGGGGATATATATTATTTCGATTTCTGCTTAGTTGGCAGCAAATCTTGGAAATGTCATCGGTCCTCAACCGTTGTAATCCGTCCCAAGTGCGGGGATATATATTATTTCGATTTCTGCTTAGTCGGCAGCAAATCTTGGAAATGTCATCGGTCCTCAACCGTTGTAATCCGTCCCATGTGCGGGAATATATATTATTTCGATTTCTGCTTAGTCGGCAGCAAATCTTGGAAATGTCATCTGTCCTCAACCGTTGTAATCCGTCCCATGTGCGGGGATATATATTATTTCGATTTCTGCTTAGTCGGCAGCAAATCTTAGAAATGTCATCTGTCCTCCACCGTTGTAATCCATCGCAAGTGTGAGGGTATATATTATTTCGATTTCTGCTTAGTCGGCAGTTAATCTTGGAAATGTAATCTGTCCTCAACCGTAGTAATCCGTCCCAAGTGCTGGGATATATATTATTTCGATTTCTGCTTAGTCGGCAGCAAATCTTGGAAATGTCATCGGTCCTCAACCGTTGTAATCCGTCCCAAGTGCGGGGATATATATTATTTCGATTTCTGCTTAGTCGGCAGCAAATCTTGGAAATGTCATCGGTCCTCAACCGTTGTAATCCATCCCAAGTGCGGGGATATATATTATTTCGATTTCTGCTTAGTCGGCAGCAAATCTTGGAAATGTCATCGGTCCTCCACTGTTGTAATCCATCCCAAGTGCGGGGATATATATTATTTCGATTTCTGCTTAGTCGGCAGCAAATCTTGGAAATGTCATCTGTCCTCCACTGTTGTAATCCATCCCAAGTGCTGGGATATATATTATTTCGATTTCTGCTTAGTCGGCAGTTAATCTTGGAAATGTCATCGGTCCTCAACCGTAGTAATCCGTCCCAAGTGCTGGGATATATATTATTTCGATTTCTGCTTAGTCGGCAGCAAATCTTAGAAATGTCATCTGTCCTCCACCGTTGTAATCCATCGCAAGTGCGAGGGTATATATTATTTCGATTTCTGCTTAGTCGGCAGCAAATCTTGGAAATGTCATCGGTCCTCAACCGTTGTAATCCGTCCCAAGTGCGGGGATATATATTATTTCGATTTCTGCTTAGTCGGCAGCAAATCTTGGAAATGTCATCTGTCCTCAACCGTTGTAATCCGTCCCATGTGCGGGGATATATATTATTTCGATTTCTGCTTAGTCGGCAGCAAATCTTGGAAATGTCATCGGTCTTCAACCGTTGTAATCCGTCCCAAGTGCGGGGATATATATTATTTCGATTTCTGCTTAGTCGGCAGCAAATCTTGGAAATGTCATCGGTCCTCAACCGTTGTAATCCATCCCAAGTGCGGGGATATATATTATTTCGATTTCTGCTTAGTCGGCAGCAAATCTTGGAAATGTCATCGGTCCTCAACCGTTGTAATCCGTCCTAAGTGCGGGGATATATATTATTTCGATTTCTGCTTAGTCGGCAGCAAATCTTGGAAATGTCATCGGTCCTCAACCGTTGTAATCCATCCCAAGTGCGGGGATATATATTATTTCGATTTCTGCTTAGTCGGCAGCAAATCTTGGAAATGTCATCTGTCCTCCACTGTTGTAATCCATCCCAAGTGCGGGGATATATATTATTTCGATTTCTGCTTAGTCGGCAGCAAATCTTGGAAATGTCATCGGTCCTCAACCGTTGTAATCCATCCCAAGTGCGGGGATATATATTATTTCGATTTCTGCTTATTTGGCAGCAAAACTTGGAAATGTCATCTGTCCTCCACTGTTGTAATCCATCCCAAGTGCGGGGATATATATTATTTCGATTTCTGCTTAGTCGGCAGCAAAACTTAGAAATGTCATCGGTCCTCAACCGTTGTAATCCGTCCCATGTGCGGGGATATATATTATTTCGATTTCTGCTTAGTCGGCAGCAAATCTTGGAAATGTCATCGGTCCTCAACCGTTGTAATCCGTCCCAAGTGCGGGGATATATATTATTTCGATTTCTGCTTAGTCGGCAGCAAATCTTAGAAATGTCATCTGTCCTCCACCGTTGTAATCCATCGCAAGTGTGAGGGTATATATTATTTCGATTTCTGCTTAGTCGGCAGTTAATCTTGGAAATGTCATCGGTCCTCAACCGTTGTAATCCATCCCAAGTGCGGGGATATATATTATTTCGATTTCTGCTTAGTCGGCAGCAAATCTTAGAAATGTCATCTGTCCTCCACCGTTGTAATCCATCGCAAGTGCGAGGGTATATATTATTTCAATTTCTGCTTAGTCGGCAGTTAATCTTGGAAATGTCATCGGTCCTCAACCGTTGTAATCCATCCCAAGTGCGGGGATATATATTATTTCGATTTCTGCTTAGTCGGCAGCAAATCTTGGAAATGTCATCTGTCCTCAACCGTTGTAATCCGTCCTAAGTGCGGGGATATATATTATTTCGATTTCTGCTTAGTCGGCAGCAAATCTTGGAAATGTCATCTGTCCTCCACCGTTGTAATCCATCCCAAGTGCGGGGATATATATTATTTCGATTTCTGCTTAGTCGGCAGCAAAACTTAGAAATGTCATCGGTCCTCAACCGTTGTAATCCGTCCCATGTGCGGGAATATATATTATTTCAATTTCTGCTTGGTCGGCAGCAAATCTTGGAAATGTCATCTGTCCTCAACCGTTGTAATCCATCCCAAGTGCGGGGATATATATTATTTCGATTTCTGCTTAGTCGGCAGCAAATCTTGGAAATGTCATCTGTCCTCAACCGTTGTAATCCGTCCTAAGTGCGGGGATATATATTATTTCGATTTCTGCTTAGTCGGCAGCAAATCTTGGAAATGCCATCTCTCCTCCACCGTTGTAATCCGTCCCATGTGCGGGGATATATATTATTTCGATTTCTGCTTAGTCGGCAGCAAATCTTGGAAATGTCATCTGTCCTCCACCGTTGTAATCCATCGCAAGTGCGAGGGTATATATTATTTCGATTTCTGCTTAGTCGGCAGCAAATTTTGGAAATGTCATCTGTCCTCAACCGTTGTAATCCGTCCCAAGTGCGCGGATATATATTATTTCGATTTCTGCTTAGTCGGCAGCAAATCTTGGAAATGTCATCTGTCCTCCACCGTTGTAATCCATCGCAAGTGCGAGGGTATATATTATTTCGATTTCTGCTTAGTCGGCAGCAAATCTTGGAAATGTCATCGGTCCTCAACCGTTGTAATCCGTCCCATGTGCGGGGATATATATTATTTCGATTTCTGCTTAGTCGGCAGCAAATCTTGGAAATGCCATCTCTCCTCCACCGTTGTAATCCGTCCCATGTGCGGGGATATATATTATTTCGATTTCTGCTTAGTCGGCAGCAAATCTTGGAAATGTCATCTGTCCTCCACCATTGTAATCCATCGCAAGTGCGAGGGTATATATTATTTCGATTTCTGCTTAGTCGGCAGCAAATCTTGGAAATGTCATCTGTCATCAACCGTTGTAATCCATCGCAAGTGCGAGGATATATATTATTTCGATTTCTGCTTAGTCGGCAGCAAATCTTGGAAATGTCATCTGTCCTCAACCGTTGTTATCCATCCCAAGTGTGGGGATATATATTATTTCGATTTCTGCTTAGTCGGCAGCAAATCTTGGAAATGACATCGGTCCTCCACCGTTGTAATCCGTCCCATGTGCGAGGATATATATTATTTCGATTTCTGCTTAGTCGGCAGCAAATATTGGAAATGTCATCTGTCCTCCAACGTTGTAATCCGTCCCATGTGCGGGGATATATATTATTTCGATTTCTGCTTAGTCGGCAGCAAATCTTGGAAATGATATCGGTCCTCCACCGTTGTAATCCGTCCCATGTGCGAGGATATATATTATTTCGATTTCTGCTTAGTCGGCAGCAAATCTTGGAAATGTCATCTGTCCTCCACCGTTGTAATCCGTCCCATGTGCAGGGATATGTTTTGTTTCGATTTTTGTATGGTCGGCAGCAAATCTTGGAAAAGTCATCTTCATTCTACCATTGTAATCCGTCCCATGTGCGGGATTATATGTTTTCGATTGACTGCTCTTTGAGCCTCAAATCTAGACACATCAATTCATTATCACTGCATAAATCCGTCCCTTTATGCGGGTATGTATTGTCGGCGATTT
This sequence comes from Sepiola atlantica, assembly GCA_963556195.1. Lineage (NCBI taxonomy): Eukaryota > Metazoa > Mollusca > Cephalopoda > Sepiida > Sepiolidae > Sepiola > Sepiola atlantica. The sequence goes on along the minus strand of OY744525.1, from coordinate 96,398,620 downwards.
GTCTGCTTAGCCAGCAGCAAATCCTGACACGTTTTGACTCGCACACTGCCGCAAACCAACTCCTAGTGTTTTCTTTTGTTGGCTTTATTCCCGTCTTCTTTTCTTCTCTGCCTAGCAACTTGTCCAGTCAAAATGTGGCTGAACCTCAAACAAATTGCTAACAAAGGTTTTTAAGTTGGATATTGAGTATGAATAACCTCTCTTTGAGATAAAATAAAGTTTACCAAAATTAGCCTTGCGCGAAGGGGTCAACAAGCGCCATCTTTAAAATCCAACTTAACAATATTAAAATTTCGAGACATAACATTCCTGACATTTCCTGTCAAGTATGTCCATTATTCCTGACAATTACTGACAAAAATAAACGTTTTTCCTGGATAATTATTAAATTTGAAATAAAAAAATATTTTTTGCATGAAAACGCACACAGGGTCACCCCAAGCCAGCTTGATATTTTCTTGGTGTTTTAAATTATAATGATAGGTAGCTATAGCTAATATATGCTTAATAATAAACTAACACCAAAAAATGACTAGCCCCTGCCATTTTTTCATGTTTGCTTTTTATTTCTGATACAAATATGAATATAAAAGGTACAAAAACAAGACTAAGTAGCCTTTTTCAAGGCATCAATTATCACATTAATTCCTGACATTTCATAAAAAATAGGTACAAAATAAGTACAATTTATTGTAATAAAGGAATAGTCAGTTGGTCGAATGCCGGGGCAAGGCTCTTGCATAACCACCACAGAACAAGTTCATGAACGGACCAAAGAACATTTCTTGTCAAGAACTAGTCAAAGGTAACTTCATCATCATCAAGATCTGGCTGTGGTGAGTTGCTGCAGTGGAGGCATTTGCAATTACCACACTAGTTTGAACAGTCAATGCCATGTTTCCTGCAACTGCATCTTGCTGTAGTACACCCTGAAGTACAGTTACACCTAATTATAGCCAACAATTTTACAGGACCAGCTAACAAGTCTGTCTTGATTGGTTGTAATTTACCATGTGAAAGTTTCCATCCTCACTCGTCAGGTTTTAGCTGATTTCTATATTTCAATTCCTGAATTTGGAAGTAAACTCGAAGGCTGTAGAATTTCGTAGCTGCTCTTGTCGGTGGCAATGATTTGGTCTCAAAATACTTTGAGCTTTTTGCAACCTTTTCCTTAAAGTGCCTCAGTCGGTCAGAGATGATTGATGTTTTCCCCATCATTAATATTGTACAGGCACACAGGCCTTCTCCCCAGCTTCAATAACCTCTTCTGCACTGCTATCACTTCTGCCAGTTTGAGGAAGTTTCTATTGTTCATCACCTTTTGAAGGGATGGTGCCTTCCCAATTCCATAAACACTGGATGTATAATCACAACTCAGTAGTGCATGGATGAGAAGAATGTTGGAACAGACCACATCTCCCAAAGATTTCCTCATCTCTAAGATGTTCCAGACTTTCACACTTTTTGCACTATCCTTTGGTTGTGGCGTGAAGAAGATGTTGTAACCATCATCTCTATTGGCATGATAACATAGAAGGACCAATAGGTCAGTGTCATCTGCTATCAAAATGGTTTCTCCTGTCTGTGCCAGTTGAGCAGTCTTCATAATCAATATGTCAGCGTCTCCAGATGCTCTTGCTGCTGCTCTTGCTGCTGCTGAGTTGAGGGTTCATTGGTAGATAGCACACACAGTCTCTGGAATAGGAGTTGTGGATCAGTCTCAACTGCTTCATCTTTGCTGAGCGAAACATTTGACCCAAGTGTAATTGACTGATCCTTTCTTTTAAAAGTGTACTCGTGGACATTTTCTCCAACCATTGAAGCTATGATTGCCTCTCCTATGGAGTTTGCTCTGTCCATATTCACCTTTTTGTCTCCAGTTACTCCACTTGAAATGCTGTCAATGGACGGATCTTCGGTGAAAGGGTTATATGTCTGGAGAAACGCAAGGAGCTTCCATGTATCCCTCACATCTCGCTCTTTTCTTGCTGAAGTAACCTCCTGGTGCTGGTCACTAATGCCATAACGAATGCCTGCTTGTTCTTGCATTGTAAACTTGATTTCAGCGCACGCTGGCAGTGATAGCATCTAAACCAATCGTTGAATTTCGTCCATTCCTCTGCCATGAGTAAGACCTCCAGACGTCTTCATGCTTCTCATTAGCACCTGCTCAATAACCAGATCTGTCGACAAGTCAGCCCAGTAGCGATCACTCCGTCTAATCACATGAAATCCTTCAGAAAAGTTCTGGTACATTTCAGGATGGCTTTTCGGCAGCTCTTCCATTTGCTGCAAGTAAAAGTAGGCCGACTTTGCATATAGGATGTGTCTTGCTGCAGCGAATATTGGCAGCATTTTCCTTACAGCGTTAAGGTGCAATTCATACTTCCCGGTGCGCTCTGCCTTGATAAACAATTGCAGGATCTTCACCATATCAAGGTATTGAATCCACAATTTTGCTGTTCGCTGGTCAACCATCGCATTCTTCACATGGTTAATTCTCTGGGCAATCCTGGTCATAGATTCTGATGACAGAACATTATTCAATGTCTCAGTCCCATCAAGGAGACCTTTCAATAGCTCCTGAGCTTCCTTCAGGTTTTCATTTTGAGGAAATGACTCTTCTGTATCAGTGTAGGGTTGATCATGTGAAATTGGCAAATCATAGGCTTTCGCTAATAAAATAGCATTCAGAGCAGCATAAACTAAGAAGTGAGCACGAATGGCTCTTGACTGTGTTTTCAGCATGCACAAGTTCAAAAAGTTCTTGCAATGCAGAATCTGTTATCAAATGACCAATTGACCCCAGAAAGCTCATCTGTGTATGGAGCCCACCATGTCGCAAGACAAATGATTTCAGGGGACTGGAACTAGGCTGTGACTCGACTATCGTCATTGCTTTGTACTAAAGTGGTTGATCAAATGTTAGAATTGGTGTAATGTTGTTTTTCCTGGCTAAATCCTTAATGTAACATAACGTTGAGTACACGCAGGTTGAGTTACCAGGGTCTATGTCGATCATTGGCAAAAAAACTGGCTGATTCCCCAGGATATGTTACTTTGTGCACTAACTGCATAAGGCCTGACCATGCGAGTCTGGACGGATGTGAAATTAGTGAAACCTCCTAAAGGATGTCAACATTAGCAGTGGAATCGACAACTTTCTTGGGCTGGAGCTCTTTAAATGTCACTGGTGGTTTGTTGGTGTGCTGTGAATCTAGGTACTTGATGTTGATACTTCCAACTCTTATTATATCTTCTGAAAGGACCTGAATCCTTGGAACTTGTTTTGCTTTAACTTTCCCGGGAGTAAAAGATGCTATGATGTCCATACCGTGAAATGTGTTGAATCCATCAATACTCCTTACATTATGGTCCACATTATCAGCTACGAACTGCACAAATTCAGTTTCAACAGAGAAGAGAGTTGCAGCACCGTGAACAAGAGCAGCACTTCTTTCAAATTTCTGGACTCCCGAGTAAGATAAAGAGAAGCTATGCTTATTCAGAGTGTCAATTAAGAACCTCGATCCAAATTGGTCATGCATTTCCACTGCTAAACCAAACTGCAAAGGTGCAAGGAGAACTCTGGGTCTAGCAGCCTTCATTATCGCTTGACCAACTGATGCAAGTTTCAAATCATTGTCTTTGCCTGCAATATCTTTCTGAGATCAACAATGTTTTAGGAACATATTCAAGAATCGCATCCTGTTCAAGATCATTCTTAGACGGGTAATATTCTGAACTTGTCTGGATACCTTTAATACCATTCTTGATAAGCTTGGCTGCCGTCTCTATGATTCTAATCGCCTCTGATTCTGAATTGTCTATTGAGCGGTTCTGTGCATAGAATTCATGGAGAATACATTTTGCTGTATAGTTAAGAATGTAACAACATTATGTTTCCCATTAATTTCAGTCACAATGATTTTGTCTTTGAAATGTTCTAATAATCGAGATTTCATGTATGAGAGACTGTATGGTTCAAAGCCAGTGTCCTCGAGAATTTCCTCCATTTTTTTAACAAGATCGACAATGGTGAGTTGCTGTAATGGAGAGCAGCCGATTGACATAGATGCAGACACTTGTCGGCGCCGTTCAAAGAGGCAGCGTCTGGTATACTGTGTGTGTGGGGCGAACCCGAAAACGCTCGCTGACGACAAAAAAGAAAGAGGAGTGGGAAGAGAAAGGCGTCAGAAAGTCAAATAAGGTTTTTATTTGAAAATCCGGGCAGCTGTGTCGAGTGAGAGATTCATGCAAATTAAGTTGATTTGCATGCGTCACATTTTTTTTCAATAAGAGAGCGAAAGTGAAGATTCAGTCTGTTTTCGTGGAGATCATTTTGAACGTGGAGATCGTTCTGAACGTGGGATTGGAAAGTCAACGAAAGAAAAGAAGAGTGCTGGATTTTCTTTCCATCGATCCACACTTCAACGGTAAGGAGCGCCTCTCTTAAATTGACTGAGGCATCTGTCAGGACAGTAGTGAGAGAGTGCAAAAAGTGTCAGTTGATCAATCCGCCGTCCGTGTGCTGGCCGAAGGGGAACTTGGATGTCAGTGATATTTGGTATCGAGTGGAGATAGATATAACGCATTATCAGGGAAAGCACTATCTGTTGATCATTGACTGTGGGTCTACACTGTTTTCTATTTGGCATTGTCTCAGACGGCAAGACGCAGCAAGCATCATGGACCAATTAGAAAATGTATTTTGCGAGCGCGGGCCATTAACTGAGATACTCCTGGATAATGACCCAGCATTCTGCAGTAAGAGTTTTAGAGACTTTATAAATGAGTGAGGAGTTCGACTGCGATTTCGCTGTGCACATAGACAATCAGGTAATGGTATCACAGAGCGGTGCCATCGAAGTGTGAAGCGGATTGCCGCAAGAAAACTGTGTTCAGTGATGGAAGCAGTTTATTGGTACAATGCCACCCCGAAAGACAATGTGTCATCCCTGACAGCTCCTGCTAACATGATCCATTGTCACACGGTCAGACTGAAGGGCATCGATATGGTGTCCCCCGATGAGCCCGAACAGCAACACTTGTGTTACAAGGTGGGAGATCGTGTTTGGACGAGAAGTCCGAATAGACGGTGTACATCCCCTTATGCAGTTGGACGTGTTACAGGTGTGATTAGCTCACAGAATGTCCTCATTGATGGGATGCCTCGGCACGTAAGGGACCTATGACCCGTTATAGGCTCAACTACATCAGAAAGTGGAAGTGACAGTGCGTGAGTGATCACTATGAGTGGCACAGATGTATCGGGTGATTCTTCTGCAGACAAGTCATCGGAGGAGGAAGTTGTGGTCGCATCACCCCATAGAAGGCCAGACAGTCAAAGGCCTTGTACAAATGCATCGGATGCTCCCCCTGCAGACGACTTATCTCAGGAAGAAGTCGCAACCGTATTACTGCGGAGAAGCACGAGACAAAAAAGACCTGCACCAGGTTGCCACATGTGTGATCGTGAGATCAGAGGGGGGTGTAATGGAGAGCGGCCGATTGACGCAGATGCAGACACTTGTCGGCGCCGTTCAAAGAGGCAGCGTCTGGTATGCTGTGTGTGTGGGGCGAACCCGAAAACGCTCGCTGACGACAAAAAAGAAAGAGGAGTGGGAAGAGAAAGGCGTCAGAAAGTCAAATAAGGTTTTTATTTGAAAATCCGGGCAGCTGTGTCGAGTGAGAGATTTATGCAAATTAAGTTGATTTGCATGTGTCACATTTTTTTCAATAAGAGAGCGAAAGTGAAGATTCAGTCTGTTTTCGTGAAGATCGTTCTGAACGTGGAGATCGTTCTGAACGTGGAGATCATTCTGAACGTGGGATTGGAAAGTCAACGTAAGAAAAGAAGAGTGCTGGATTTTTTTTATGTTGAATTGAACGACGTTTTTTTTTTATACAGTTGAGAGAGACGTTTTTTTTTCTTCCATTTGGACTTGATCTTTGTTAAAAGATTATTTCGTTATTTTTTTTCTACAGTTGCTCCTCATCATTTTGCTGCAAATATTTAGCAACTTCCAGAAATGCCTGCTTTCTCTCTGAATCCTCTGGTCTACAAGGTTTTGTTTCTTATAAGAAGCAGCAGAACATATTGCCTTAGGAATGTTTTTATTGGAATCAAAGTTTGCAAAACATGTTCTGTGATAACGTGCTTCTTCTGAAACAAGGTCAGCTACATAACCTATTCTACTTTTAACAGTGGATGCCCAGCCATCATTTTTTCGGACTTTCTCACAAACTTTTAACACTCTGTCCTTAAACTCAATAGTTTCTACATGGGAAACATCAACACCTCTTTTCTTTCTATCAGATTTTGCTCCAGAACCACAAAAAAGACAATGTTCCTTAAAGTTAAACACACACAAAGAGTGGCTTGCACGGGATAGCATTTTATCATGGGTGGACCTGTTTTTACGGTCAATTTCTTGTGAAGACGTTGACCAATCTGAATTATGCTCCACGTTGTTCAGAAGCTCTGTTAATAGAATTGATGCCCTTCTGGCTGATGATGAATGTTTCTTCATTACTGGACAGTTCATAGTTGCAAATAGCACACTTGTAAGCATCCATTATTATCGGTATTTCACTTTGGCCAACCTGAAATTAGAATATGACAGGATATTAAGCTCCTGTAGTAATACATCAAAAGAGACAAAAATAAGGCATGAGAAATTATAATTATATTTAACTTTATGAAAACTGTTGGTTTTATCTAATTTCACATTGCTACATTTGGTATTTTTGAAGATGAATTTACAGAAATTGAGTTGAGAGAAGGGAGGCTAGAATCTGTGGCAATCTTTAAAGATGGCGCCCGTTGACCCCTTTGCGCAAGGCTAATTATAGTAAACTTTTTTTTTTCATGCCCAATATTCAAGTTAAAAACCTTTGTTAGTAATTTGTTTGAGGTTCAGCCAAGAAATCAGTTAGATTGACTGGACTAAACTGGCTTTTCTCCAATTTGATTGGTTGCCATTTATCCGCCCCTCCCGCAAACTGCGTGGGCTGACTTTACGGCTCTTGGCCTCTCGCTGTCTAGACTACATCCGGTCCCAATTTTTAATGTGTGTTCTGTTTTTGGTGAATTGCACCATACTTGTTTTTGTAGGAGAACATGTGCCAACAAGTCCCCTATTCATCTTTATGGGCCAAAATATGTGGATATAACAAATACAAAATAAAGACTTCATATTCTCTATATATAGTGCAGATAAACGATTAAGAAAGAACTTTTTGACTGCCTAATTAGCATAACTATTTTTTAAACCGTTCATAATTAATTAACATTTGACAGTATTAATTTGGAATTGTATTTGTGAGTGTTTGTTATCTATATGTTTCATATATATTAACAGTAATTATTTAATAAATAAATCAGAAAAATAACTAAAACAGCTTCAACCAGTACTTGCCACGACCTTACCAAAGGTCGGACGAGGCATAAGCAGGAATAGAAAGGGGAGAGAGAGTGTGGCTGTCTCACTCGCTTTCTTGCTGATCCCTCTTTTTTCAGTGTTTACATTTTCTCTGGCAGATAAGTAAATAACTTTTTTTATTAGTAAAGTTTAATACCAAACTTATTGTTTAATATTTACAAAGACCTTATCACTATTCTGATTAGCACTGTGATCTGTTCCAATTATGAAAAAAATACTGATTCATATTTTGATATGATTGTAGATTAACATCTTCCGCAGAATTACCCCCCATCCACCCCAAAAATGTTCTACCTGTTTTAGGCGATCACGTGTAAACACATTGAAAAACTTCACGGAAAGATGAAAAGAAAAAAAAAGTATTATTTTGAAATTTAAAGTGGGGGACATTTTTTGTATATAAATTTAATGTAAAATGATCCCTATTTTTGGGCCCAGTTTTAGGGCAGTTAACTAAATTCTTTCTTCTATGGGAGTTAAATCCGCTGCGTTTTCTTTTTTGGGGGGTAGCTACTTTTTAGGCCATTACGTTTTATGACCTTGCCACTCGTACTTAGGGTTAGTAGTAAAAACTTTTGGTAAGTTTCCTAAAAAGATAGAATGGCCCGGAAATTGGGAACATACTTCATATATATATATATACAGGGCTTTACGGAGCCCTCCAAAAAGGAGCGCGCTCCAGGAGCACGCTCATATTTGCTGGAGCGAAGGAGAGGAGGGCTCATTTTATATTTAGCGGGAATTGAGCGAGAGCAACTCCATTTGGGACTAAAGAGCGGTGATTTTATCGCTCCGCGCTCCTCGCTCCAAAATGATTTGATTTTTTTTAAACATTAGTTTTTTATTCAGCAATATAAAGGAAAAGTAAAGAAAGTCTCAGAGTTTACTCTGAATTATTTTTTTAAATTATATCTCTGGTAGAGAGAGGGAGGGGGCTCAGGCTGAAGACGATTTAATTGTAATGTTTTTAACAATCTTTTTTTTTATTGTTTTATTCGTTACCCCCCCCACCCCCCCACCCCGGCGACTTACTATTAAGCGATGAGACAGATCAAAGGCGTCATTAAAGTTTTTATTGCAGTCAGTGACCTGAGCGTTCTATTTCTTTGGAAAGATTAAACATTTGAGTTAGGGGTACGAACGATTTTGACACCATCTGAGTGCAGGTCGGTAGGGGGGCGAGAGAGAGAATTCAAAATGTTTACTAGCTGACCTGAGATAATTACTAAGGCCCTTTTAAAAAGTACACTGCTATCTTTCTGTTGAATAAAAACTACGAAAATTAGCACTCTAGATAGGGGAGATAAGTTGCCCAATCAAGGTTTCAGAGTACAGTCTACCCTACTATTTAATTCATATAACTTGGGGGGGGGGGATATATGTGGATTCATACCGTTCCTAAATGTATTAGTGAACGTTATGTTGTTTTTCTTCTCTTAGACTAGATAGTCTGCTTGACTGGATAGAAGTATGTATGTATAATACACAATTTAGGAAAACTCGTCAAAGGAAAACTCGGCAACGGAAAATTCGGCAACGGAAAACTCAGCAATTTTGGTTTTTACAGGAGATACACTTGTAAATACGGGGCTCCCCCCTACCCAATGAAGAATATTTTTTATATTATTTTTTTGGTACTTGTGCAGTTTACGAACCGGGCTATTTTTTAGATAAGATTTTCAAGTTAAATTAAATTTTTACGATATCTTTTGTTTATTAAATTGTTAGGTGAAAGTACAGAATAGTTAGCAAAGGCCCCCTCACTCCATGTTAAGAATGGCTTTCTAAATAATGTTATTTCAATCCGGTTCGTAATTACGTTACGAAATTAAAGGTTTGGATCGGGTTATTTTTTACATCAAATTTTCAAGTTAAATTCAATTTTTACGATATCTTCTGTTTATTAAATTGTTACGTGAAAATACAGAATAGTTAACAAAGCACCACCACCCCATTCTTCCCATGTAAAAAATCGTTGTCTAAATAATGTTATTATTTCAAGCCGGTTCGTAATCAAGTTACGAGATTAAATCCATCATAATTCATTTAGATTTCTTCGTAAACAAGTCAGCCATTTTAATTGACAAAATATCAATTACTTCGTGTGTGTGCAAAACTTGAACGGAATTTATAAACTATCGAGTAGAAAGTCATTTAAACTGGTTTTAAATTCTTAGAAAATTTCCATGTATTTAAAAAAGCAAAATTGTTTTCTTGTTCTCAGGAAACGAAAATTTACGTATAATCCTATACTTCGTCCGACATGTTCTCTCTCAAAATATTAGCGAGATTTTGTCAAATATTATCTTACGGTCTTACACTTAAAGTGACATCTCAACCCATATTGACGAGATCCTTTGACGCCCACCCCTATCCTTCGACCACTCATTGGCAGAATAGAACGTTTATGAAAGAAGGTATATTTTTTATTATGGAGCGCTGAAAATGAGCCGCTCTTTTTTTTATAGGAGTTGGAGCAGGAGCGGCTCC
>OY744525.1:96321185-96383685 GCA_963556195.1 Sepiola atlantica | reverse complement strand
TTTGTGCTTTTAATTTTTCAAGTAAGAAAACTTACAAGTATTATTTTTTGTTAAGTAAAGAATCATGCTAAACGCGTTCCTTTCAGCAGCTAGAATAATTGGAGTGCTGAAAATACACTTGATCACAAAAACATATTTATTAGATCAGAAATATAGAATAGGTTTTGAGGCCTCGTTACAATTTTCAATGCAATTATTATTATTTTGGGGGGGGGGCTGGGAGGGAAGTTAGTCACATCTTTAGAGTTTATCAAAATATTTTTGCCTGGTATTTTTTTCCATTGAATAATTAAATTAGATGCTTACATTTTTTTATTTAAAGTATTTCATCAAACAAATCTAGCAGTCTTGGTGACCCTTAAATACCAGGCTAATTTTTTTCACATTATTGATCGTTTGTATTATGTGGATCATTCGGACTACTGTTCTTACAATATTTTGGCTGATGTAACCTCCAACTTTCTTCAGATGGGTCTTTTCGAACTCGGGAATCTGTATAAAATTTCGAACTGAACCCTTTATGTGATCCACAGGGGTAGGATGTTCTCATTCCATCAGCCATGACCGGCTAAAAGTCTTAAGTAATACTTAATTATATTCTTAGTATCTGTGGAACTGAAGATTGAACCTTCAACCTCTAGAAGACTGTCACTTCGAACTGATTATTTGTTAGCACTTTATCTGTTATGTCATGGGTCTTCGTGAATTAAATAAAGTGTTTAGTTTGAAATTCTGTACAGATTCTCAAGTTCAATAAGATGCACCTGAAAGAAGGTCTAATGTTACATCGGTCAAAAGTTATAAGAATAACATTCAAGATAAGAACATCTAAAAAATTCCGAGAGACAATATCATTGATAGTGGCGCAAAAATCCATACTTTTTGCTACTCCATTTGTAAAGATTATTAATTTTCTAGTACTGTTACAGCTTTTGAACCAGACAAAACCGACTTTTACCAACACAAAATCACGTAAACAGCTGGAAAAAGCTGAAATAAAAACGAATCGACATCAAAATCAAAACGAGGCAGCGTTCCAACAGAAAAAAGTAATGAAACAACATTTAAAGCAAGAAAACCACTTATGTTTATTTTTATGAAATTTTTTTTTTTTTGACAGAAAAAATTAATGAAACAACTTTTATCATTTTTTTTTCCACAGGAAAGTTAAATTCAAAAAATTTGGGAGGGGGTACTGGTCCATCTTTTAACCAGACAAAAACCGAACCATTTTTTTTTACCCTAACCCTAAACAAATCCTAACCTAACCTACTTTTATTGCCTTTGGTAACAGTTATTTGTTGACTATTTGTTTGTTTGTTTGTTTGTTTGTTTCATCCATTTTTTTCTCTGCTGGAAATTATTTTATTAATTTACATGTCAACTTGTCATCTGCTCTTCTCCCATTCTGATTGGATAATCACTTCGGCATCTTCTGGCTGTTTATGTAAACAGTCAGAAAAAGCTAAATGAACAGTCTGTTTTGTCTGGTTCAAAAGCATTTACTTAAAATAGAGTAAGAAATTTGAATAATAAATTATTTTTGATCAACTCCCAGAGAGAGGTACAAGTTTGACTAGATGTTGTTAAACGTGGAAGACAGGAGCTACATAAAGCTGTGTTGAGTATACCATTTTCCAATGTTAAACATTTTGTATAAAAACAAGAAAGTATCAGATACTGGGGTGGGGGGCTAGTTAACGAACCAAATTGTAAAAAGGAAATGTGTTTGTGCAATTAATCTTTTAGGGTTTGCACAAATTTTAGTACAGTCCTCAAAACTGGTATTTCATTTGGAAAGATTTATGTAGCAGGCTGCAATACGGGTAAACATGTTAATACCTTTAGTAGAAATCAGACTGACAGAGTCTTGAGCATGCTGTGCTGGTGTGGCCTTGTTCTCTGTTGGTCTGAGGTATGGTCCTGTGCAGTTCTTGGAGGTCCACACTCTCAGACTTTACCTTCTCGGGGTTAGTTTATTTCTAATCGCCTGAAGCCAACGAGGCTGCCCAGGCAATTTTTGTTCGACCACAGTGCTCTTCCTTGGGCGCTGGCTTTTCAAATCCCACTTTCCCGACCTTGTGTCTGATTTTCCCGCCGTGGGAGGGAGATAAATAAAACCCTTAGTAGGTATCACAAATCAGACTAGATTAAATTGTAGTAATGCATATATATAGTGAAACTCCCTTTTAATTTGAACTTGTAATATCTTGTTTACTATTTGGGTTATTTTGATAAAATGTGGATGTAAAACAAAATTTACCTTGTTCTCTTTATAAATGTATGATTCCTGATGCAATCCTCTACCTATATTAGAGTGAGATACGTCCTAAGATGGAGTACTGCTGCCACATCTTGGGATGTGCCGCTCAGAGCACTTTTTCATGCCTTGACAAAGTACAAAATCGATTTCGCAATCTAGTGAAGGATTATCTCTTCTGTTCTTTATAACCTTTTTCACAGTAGAGGCGTTGCAATCTTTCTCTACTCTATCATTATTTCCATCGAAGACTGAGCTCCAATCTCTCGTTTTACTTGGTGAGACATTCACAGCAAGAACTCATCTTAGTACCATAAATACAAAGAGTTTTCCTTGCTTCCTCGGTGTGCATAGCATCAATAGAAATTTCCCTGAACAGAGTTTCTTTTCACGAACTTCCCATCTGTGGAACACATTACCACAAGACTGCTTCATTCCAGACTATAATATGGTCATCTTCAAATCCAATGTCAATAAATCCAACCATTGCAGTCAATAATAAAAGCAAGGATATTTACTTGTTTTGAATTGTGTGGGTAGGTGTGACAATATTTTTTTATAAATCAAAATAAAATGATTTCTAGAGTAAAAAAAAACATTGGGGAAAAGAAATAATAATACCATTTAGTAGACAAATACACACACGTACACATATATATGTGTGCATATACAGGGTGATTCATAAGTCACTTAGTTATTTATTTTTGAAATTTGAAAGTTAAAAAATACGGTAATACAAAACAGAAAGTTTATTCAACAAATTCATTTATGGGAGTTTAAAATTACAGCAAATTTTCAAAATTTCCACCTTCGTTCTGCATGCATAGCTCCATTCTTTTTTGCAAGAAATTTACGACTCTTTGTAGCATATTTGATTGATTATGGTGTTGTGCGAAGGGAGCTTTCTGTTCACATCACGTTTCCATTGCCTAACAAATAGCAGTAATTAGAGAGTAAGATAACAATTATCAAAAGTTCATAGTATGTTTGTGCTTCATATGGTAATCATTTTAAATAGTTAAGTGAAGTCACTTATGAATCACCCTGTATATTCATAGATATATACATAGGGGTATACATAGAAAAAAAAGATAAAGAAATATATAAATAAAAAAAAGGATGGACAGCAAAGCAACGATTGAAGGGATAACAGTAATCGACAGTAATCGTGACAGACAAAATTAAACGTCTTTTGCTCAAAGATCCCGATATTTTGAGGATGGGCTGCTGAATTACAGCCATGGCTGAGAACCATACAAAAACAGGCCCGCATATATGAACTATTGAATATAGATATAGTGGCACTGGTCTTAGCCTGCTTAAACCTACATAACACTACTCACTGTAACACCCAGAGAGTAATGGAAAGGTAGAAAGGTTTCCCAGGTTCTTAAGAGATATGTTGGCAAACCTATCCAAAGAGGAAAATGAAAATTGGGACTTGGTTTTGAATCAGGCTTTGACCACAGCAAGGTTATCAATTAATGAAAGCAGTAAGCATGTATGTTATTCGGGCAAAATTTAGTCTCACCGGTAGACAACATTTTGAGACCAAGAAGTAAATATGTGAGAGAAAAGCATCATAAAATATTAATTGAACAGCAACATCAGGTTTTCGTATAGGCTAGAAATAGAATATAAATAGAATATGCAGGGCACAGAAGAAAATAAATCAGAAGATTAACAGAGGAAGTAAGGAAGTAGAATTAAGCACGGAAGATCCAGTATCCTATAGGGCCCACCAGGAAAGGAAAATTAGCTCAAAGATGGAAGCCATATTATAGAATAATTGAATAGACCGGACCATTTTCTTTTGTGATCTGGGACCAACTAGCTGGAAAACAAAGCGGGCTCATGCGAATGACTTAAAATTAGCAGAGCTAAGGGAATGGAGCATGCCCAATATAACCACAAAGGAAAACCCAGTTCGCCAGAGGCAGGCATAGAAGAACGGAGTGTATTATTAGAACTAGAACGAAACACAGAGAATGCATGGGCAAACCTGGAGATAGTGCCAGACAGGATCGAGCATGGAAGAATGGGAATCAGCAGACGAAATCCAATTGGAAAAGCTAAAGAGAAGGAATGGGGAAATAGACTCACAAGCTAGATCCGATGATGAAATCCCTTCAGCACAGATAGGAAAAGGGAGAGAATGAAATGGGGAAACGGTTGAGGTTTCCTTAGCAGAATAAAAAGGAAGCAGTGAGGTGGGGGGAAGATGCACATGAGAACTAGACTGGGGAGAACCAAATGTAAGGAAGTTTATCAGATGCCTCCGAGGCCTTCAGTAAATGACAATACAACATGGGGAGTATTCCTGTGAGGATGACTAGAGACAATGGCTGGGAACAGGTCCTTGGTGGTAAAAGGTTTGCGTGTGGTTTGGGAGTGTGCATGCTTCAGACAGTGTGTTGGCATTGGACTCAGTATATATTCTCCTTCATTGTCTTGAAAATAGAGCAGTGATGAGGTCCAAGTAAGGAAGACGCATAGGATGTTGCTGAAGCCTTTGACTCAGTCACTCTCCTGTTATCTTTGTAAGATGCCTTGTTTAGGGTAGGAATTAGGAAAACTAACAAATGTAGTGAAAACACAGCTAGGGGAGTTGGGGCATTTGTTAAGCAATATCCCCAGTTATCAGCTATCAATAACCAATTGCATCACACTTCATGGTCGTTGCTGTTATCCTCAACATGTTATCTATGAGGCACCTGTCTCTAAGTATAGTGACTTCAGAACATTTGAGGAATCCACTATTTAAAATTCAGGCCGAATTGCCTCATCGCCTGAGGCTACTGGCTGATCCAGTAGGCACTACTATAGCTCTCTGGATTGTGCCACTGTGATAGATGGAGTTAAATTGTTGGTGTTGGTTTCCTTACCACTGTTGGACAGAGTTTTTGAAATAATAAACCTACCAATTTCGTATCCCAGCACCAATAACAAGAAAGGAGTGGTGACTAGATATACATTGGAAACTGGGGATATTGCCTTCAATGTGACCCAAATCTCTTTAATGTTACTGACCCCTGAAGAAGCCAGGTGATTGACGCACTGGGAGCATTCCCCTCTAGGAGTCCGATTTACATGACTAGTGGCCCTATGTTATGCGTGTTAGGTCTATTTAAGGGAGATGAAGAGGCAATAAAAATAAACTCAGGTGGAAGTGATGACTAACGAAATGCTATCTCAGGAAGTAGGGGTGTCAGATGGGATATGGGCAATAGGACTAGAACAGAGCATAGCATTATCCAAAGTGTGCAATGGGAAACAGTCAGGTACGATAAGGGTTGAACCACACTTAACCACGCTTAGCCTGCCGATGGGATGTGCAGCCTTTGGAGAGAGCCTATCGCTATTATTGTATTATCAAGCAGAGGAAAAATACGAGACCTAAGATTTTCTTGTCTCTTGTGAGCATGTCAACCAATTTATAGGAACCATGATTTCCAGAGTTCCCTAGAACCAAAGCCATTGAGATTCCAAAATTGTTAGGGCTGGATAGGAAGGTTAATCTGCAGCAATTAGTAGATAAACGAAGAACCGTATGAGCAAGAACCCCTAACACCAGTGATGGACTGGGGATGGGTGCAATGACAGGGTACTCTCTTACTGGAATCATAGTGATTATAATCATAATAGCCTTAGTCGTAAGAAGGAGCTGAAAGCAAACAAATGAAATCCTGGTGGTTCATGATGGTGGAGCAGGGGAGCGATTGAAAGTGATCGCAACCTCATTGGTTGTCAGAAACGATGGAGATTGAACTAAGGACTCACCTGGTGAGATATTCAGATTATCCCGCCAGAGAACAGAAACACTGGGTGAAGACAATTGAGATGAATTTCTGAAAAGGAATAAATCACTGTTTTGCATTTGCATCGTTTGACAGCTGTAAAAGGCAACTAGTAAGAATAAAAAAATGCGTACAGATTAAAAAAAGAAAGAGAATGAAAATGGAGCACTGTAGACAAAAGAAAAAGACAATATTTTTAAGAAAAATGATGCATGCATAAACGAACATTGCATCCTGAACCTTTATTGATGAACTGTTGAAATTTGAAAATGAACTTTTTTCTTTATCTTTTCTGGCGATACATCAACGAGGTGACGGCTCACATTATCTCTGAGCATTTAATAATGCTGGATGTTGCATACATAGTTGACAATGTGAACTTTCCAAGGTCTAAGGTAAAATGAATGGTGTTTCTCATGACCTTAAACAATGCATTTGAGGGAATTCTATGGTCGAATCGTTTATTATCAGGAATTGATTTTATTCTTTAAGCATGAGCTTATGGTTAAAATTAGATGTGATAGAAAAATATTACAACCCATAGAATTCAACAAAAGGTGGCTACAAGTTGCAAGTTGTGAAAGGAAGCCAAGTGCGATTATGTGTTTTCTACCTAAGCCAAACATGTGGTCCCGGAGCCGATTAAATCACAGCTTGGTCACTGTAGAAATTGTCTCTTAGCAAGTTGAGTAAGTGAGTTCTGTCCTGATTTTTGTTCTTTGGTATTAGAGATCTCCCAAGATTCCCCATTTTACTTTGCTCCTCAATTGAATTCATGTTTTATATTCTTTTACCCCAGACTCTTAGAATCACACTCCCAATTAGAGATCAGCCTGCTTATTTTCAGTCCTAAATAAAGCAGAAAACAGAGGGCGTTCTATAACGAAAGAGGGTTAGAAATGTCTCTACTTATGATTTTATTTGGGTTTTTTTTCTTTATTTTTTATGTGTTTTTGTCCCACTTTCTATCATTGTTCACAAATCTTATATATATATATATATAAAAGTCAATGTTTGTTTGTGTGTTATAGAAATCGATATGTTAACAGTTAGAACATTCAAATAAGTTTCAATAGGGTTTAAATTTTTCACAATGTGTTACCAATGATGACATATTGTACAATTCGTGCATGGTGGTTATGCTTTATTGTCCAACACACGGTACTAGTACTGTTTATGACTCATGCTAAAACCGACTTTTCGTCAGAATCTTCCGGCTGTTTATGTAAACAGCTAAAAGCTGACGAAGCACTTAACCAATCAGATTGCGAGACAGCAAGCAACAATTTTCAATGAATAAACCGTAAGATTTGTTTGCGCTAATGCCAACAGGAAATCTGCAAAATTTTGGAAAATAGAAAAAAGATTTCTCGGAAACCCTAAACCTCTAACCCTAAAAAAATGTAAAAAACTGTTTTTTTTTACCCTAATCTAACCCTAATCTAACCATAACCTAACCCTAACCTAGTCGGTCTGGCTCAAAAGCCGCACCAGTACAAAAAAAAACAATTTTTTGAAATAATAAAAAATAATAATTAAACAAACCATAACTTTCTCATAAAAAAATGTCTTGTAAAAAAATTATAACAATTGTTTCATTATATTTTCTTTGTCAAATAATAAATATTTTTTCATTTTTAAATACGGTTGCTTTTTTTTCTAGGTTTAAATGTTTAAGTATTTTTTCCTGTTTGATAGCATCGCCTCGTTTTGATTTTGACGCTGCATCGTTTTATTCAGGATCTTCTGGCTGTTTACGTAAACAGCCAGAAGATGCCGACGAAAAGTCGGTTTAGCATGGGTCACAAACTGTACCAGTACCGACAACACTGAGAAAGAAATGGCTGAGTATGCCTTCCTACACTGGCTTTATTTTTTCCAGCAGAACGAGTTAAATGCTGCAAGAGGCAGCATTTCCTAGATAGGGATGGTGAGGGATGTAAACATGTACAATTCTGCATGGTTTTTGGGGTTGTCACGAACATATGGTCTGTTTGTATTTGGTTGGACATATTTTGATATGGTCAGGCTAAGAATTTTCATTTGCAAGTCTGTTGTTCAGTAGAACAAAAGGAACATTGTAATCTTCAAAAAATAAAACTTTGTTACTTGTTTTAAACTGAAGTTGTAATTATATTTGGAGGGAGAATTAGCATGTGTTGGGCAAATAAACCGCTGCTACGATGCTAATAAATAATAATAACTAGGATCACCAGGAGAGATTAGCTAGAAAAAAGATGACAATAAAAAGACATTAAAAATGATTCCATTGAAATCCACAGACCAGCGATGTTGTTACAATTAGCCGTTAACAGCCTGGGTGGTCAAGATAGGGAATTCAGAAAGATTTTGAAAAAATGGAAGTCTTTCAGTTCTTGTAAGGGATGGGGTAGAGACAAAGAGAAGATGGAAAAGGAAGAAATAGAGACGATTGGGTAGAGACTGGAAAAAACGAAGTAAAGAAAAAGGAGTCAGTTGAACTTATGGAGGAGAATGGTGACACATCGACTAAAATCAACTATTTACGATCACTTAAATTGTAAACATGCCTAGATTTTCACTTACATTTCACTGACAAGTTGTTTCCACCCAATATATATATATATATATTGGGTGGAAACAACTTGTCAGTGAAATGTAAGTGAAAATCTAGGCATGTTTACAATTTAAGTGATCGTAAATAGTTGATTTTAGTCGATGTGTCACCATTCTCCTCCCTAAGTTCAACTATATATATATATTAGTGTGTGTGTTTGTTTGTATATTTTTATGATTAGAATTCACTTCTAAACTAGTTAACCGATCATTATGAATTTTGGAACACAGATGCTAGGTGTAAGGATGGGTAATGTGGGCTATGTATAATTTTATAAAACTAGTTAAGTTTTATGCAGGGAAGCCCTTTGTGAAAATTCAGATACGTCCGATTTTTGTGAAATTTAAACAATAGGTGTTTAATAAATATTCCCAAAAATGTAAGTTTTAAAGGGATTTTAGGGTGTATATATGGGCACAATCTCCTATTTGAAAATGCAAATATTTCAGATTAGCATTAAATTTGATCCATAGTTGACAAATGAAGCACACATATAGATGCTAAGTTAATTGCACTTACCAATTTTCAATCGTGTGCACTAACTGACTGATTTTTCATGCTTATATTTCATTTCATACTCGATTGGGTTGGGTTGGAGAAACCTTCCAGCCTTTTTTTTCTGTTCTCATCCCAGGAGATCCAACCACATCCACTATTGGTTCCTAAGAAATCTCTTTTAGGGCAAAGGTTCACCCCTTTTTATTTCCACCGTTACCTACTGCCACGCTCGGATGTCTGGGAGTGGGAGTTTCTTAATTTGACTTTATCTAAAAGAACATTTAATTTTCTTCTCTATTTTTCTGCCCGTCATTTATTTATTCCATTTCTGCTGGTTTGTTTATTTCTTTCTTATCATAAACCTTGCTCATTTAAATTCTCTATTTTCCAAGTCTAATTTATTATCTTGTATTTTTCAATTAAACTCTCTCTGGTCAGCTAATCCAGCTTACCTGGCATTGTTTTTTTCAAGTATATTTTTCGACTTGATTTGGCTCCAGCACAAAGCACCATATCAGAAGTACGTTCGGCAAACTTTTGTGTACGTGAAACCTGGCTAGTGAGTGTTGCTGACATGTATTGGGTGGAGAGAAATGATATGAGAATTATACAATAGATGAGCAATGTGAGTCTAAAGGACAGGCTTAGATCTGATGACTTCAGAGGAGTATGAAATCTGGACAGTATAGGGAGATGTGTGCAGAACAGGAACTTTGTTGATTGAATGGATGAGAATTCTTAGGTTTGCAGCGGTAAATGCACAAGCCATGATCATCTGCTTGTTGTGCTCACTGCTTGATTCCGACACTTATGTGGTTTCTGTCAGTGCTATAACAAAAGGATTCTCTCTCCAAACGAAACCACAACTCGAGTTTAAAACAAGTAACAATGTTTTATTTTGAGAAGTCACAATGACATTTGTTTTCTTCTACTGAACGACAGGCCTGTAAATCAAGACAAATATAGCTTCCAACTGAGCACAAGCAATCCATTTTAATCGAATGGATTGCCCATCTGTCTCTGAGAACCATGCAAACCCAACTGACCTTCTTGCCGGCTCTATATATATTCCAGCAGAGTCGGCAAGAAGATATTGGTGTCATTTAGAGTAGAACACACAGTCACCTACTAGAAAAGGCTAATCTGTTTTATTACTGAACAGATAAACTTATTGGCAAAAGGAGGTTACTATCTGGTATGATCATAACTTTTGGAACTTTCAAGTGGTTCATAATCACAGCATGAAACCTTGTATCCAAGAACACATTATTGTTTCAAAGACGCCAGCCAATTTCTCTTTTTTCTTAATTAAACATTTTCCATTTCATTCTCTCTTTTTTTCTTATCTTTCCGTTTTTGCTGGAGATGGGTCATTCTACCGGATGTCAGACATTCACCGGCTATTTCAGACACTCCAGTCTAGAGATCTTTTTAAGATTCTTACCGTCCCTTTAAGTGCAATTGTTTGTATTTCTCTTGCACTCGGTTCACCGGGTATACTCGCCAGATAGCTTTTGAAATTCTTTTTTATTAGTCCTGTTGCTCCTATAATTACTGGTATGATGGAGATTTTCCAAAGATTCCAGTTTCTTTTCATGTCGTACATAAGACCTTGGTATTTTGTAATCTTTTCCCTTTCTGCTCTGTTCAATCCTGCATCATTAGGGACACTGACTTCAACTAGGGTTGCTACTTTCTCCCTTTTGTTTCATATTACGATGTCAGGTTTAACAGCTCCGTTTTCTAGATATGTAGCTGTAGGGATTGCATAGTCATAGTGGATGGTGTATAAATTATTTCCAACTGTTCTTTCTGGTATATGCTTCCAGGACTTGTTGCTACACTGGATATTCAACTTTTTACAAATAGTCCAGTGTGTGAAAATGCTGTTCCACAAACTTTACAATAATATGGTTTTTCTCCCGTGTGTGTTCGCATGTGTTTCTGCAAACTGTTTTTATGTGAAAATGCAGTCCCACAAACTGTACAAGAGTATGGTTTTTCTCTTTTTGTTTCATTTTACTTGAGTCGAAGTTCTCAGAAATCAAGGGACCTCTACCTGTGGATAACACTTGATCTCTATATGAGATATATAGATATTCGAATATTCTATTAAAGTTCTCTTTTATCTCTCGTACATTGAGTTAGTAAAGAAGTTAAGAACATTAATTTTCCTCTCTCCAATTGACCAGTTGATTATGTTATAGTATATCTTTCTTTTGGTCTCTTGGTTGAACCGGATTCTAGGACAAGATTTCATCTAGTCTGGTGGAGTATCCAGCTAAGTGTTGTTACTTGAGGTATCATTATATGGAGAAGGTGCCCTATTCTTCATCTGAGCCAATGTCGAGTGGATCTTATTGGGCTTCGACTACTATGTTATTTTGAATATTTTGTCAGGGTTAACTTGTAGGGTAATGTATCCTCATGTCAGGTTGTCCTGACAAACCCTTGTACAGAGAGACCGAAGACACTCGAGGATAGTTTCTAGTAGATAATTCAAACTTCTGTGTGTGTTCGTATGTGATTTTCCAAATGGCCTTTCTGTGAAAATGCAGTCCCACAAACTTTACAAGAATATGGTTTTTCTCCCGTGTGTGTTCGCATGTGTTTCGGCACACTGCTTTTATGTGAAAATGCAGTCCCACAAACTTTACAAGAATATGGTTTTTCTCCCGTGTGTGTTCGCATGTGTTTCGGCACACTGCTTTTATGTGAAAATGCAGTCCCACAAACTTTACAAGAATATGGTTTTTCTCCCGTGTGTGTTCGCATGTGTTTCGGCACACTGCTTTTATGTGAAAATGCAGTCCCACAAACTTTACAAGAATATGGTTTTTCTCCCGTGTGTGTTCGCATGTGTTTCGGCACACTGCTTTTATGTGAAAATGCAGTCCCACAAACTGTACAAGAGCGGTGTGAATTCGCATATGTATAACCAGTCCACTTTTCTAGAAGCAAACTCGGCCACAGATTTGACATGGGAAAGATTTCTCTCGTTTATGAAAAACCATATGCTTTTTCAAGGATTTACATCCTGAGAAAGATTTTCCACACACCTCACAGTAATAGGGTGTCGCACCAGAATGGGATTTGACGCGCATGTGAATTTGCAAGTTAGTGCTGTTCGACAATGCTTTCCCACAGACATCACAATGAAACAGAGTTTCTCTCTCTTTTTTCAATGTGTTTTTGCTGGGGATAGAGCCAGTGTGAGTTCGCATATGTTTAATCAGTCCACTTTTAAAAGAGTAAACTCTGTCGCAAATTTCACATGGAAGATTCCTCTCCTGTGTGAATAGCCATTTGCCTTTTCAATGATTTACATACCGAAAAAGATTTTCCACACACACCACAGTGACATTTAATATGCGCATGATGTGGCAAACCTAGAAAACAAAATATTCAATAATACTATAAAACTCTCTATTTACGCACGCTATCTCGATGATACTCATTTTTAGCTGACAATAATTACCAAATACACAAACTACAGGACATTTAAAAAAACTCCATTCTTAAATTCACCGTAGAACTAAAACTAAATAACACACCATTCCTTGATGTTTTCATTGACACTTCTAATAATAGGTTTAGCACTTCTCCCTATAAATACAACTAGTGTAAACTCTAGTCCATTAAATTACAAAAGCGAATGTTCCCATCGTTACAAAATAGCCATTGTTAAAAACCTACCAAACTGTGCAAAACTAATCTCCTCCACCAAAAATACTATTCATTGAATTAAAAACTAGAAAACAAGTCCTTAATAACGAATTCACTGATTATATCCTTGGTGCTACCAGATCAGGCTGTCTGAAAATACCGGCTTCCTGACTTAAAATGCACCAAACATTGATGTTATTGTTTTTTCCTTTCCCTTTGCAAAACTCAATCATGAACTGCAAAGCTAAAAGCAAAACCAACATATTTCCTCTACAAAGCAACCAAACCAAATACCATGAATAAATATTTAAAGATATAAAGAACTTGAAGCATAAAAACTTTTACCAAAATGACCTGATTCAGCATTAAATAACCCGAAAAGGGTTGATATGCCGTAAAACAAAGCAACCATATTATATTGTTGATGGACACATCAAATTAATGATTTGAAACTTAAGAAATACTACTATTACTACTACTAATAATAATAATATTCAGCATAATAACTCTATTAACCTGCTCAACCCCCAACACATTAAAAAAACAATGTTATTTATTAGTCCAAATGTCCTTTGGGAGTAATAATGATAATAAAGCTAATAGCTTGATTTTACTACCACCACACTTTCTTGTAGGCTTATCATGTACTTGGTAGACTCTAGCTCAATTTACCAACATTTAAAAAACATATTTAAGACAAACGTTAGTTGACAACAAGAAAATATTATATCCTGAAACTAATTTTTAAAATTCAAAATACTTGAAGCTATCTTTATTAAAAACCAACAACCTACAACAAATAACATTACATATGAAATGAGTAACAACATTTTAAGATGTTTAATATAAATAAATTCATCTTGTGACGCTAATTCTGGCGTCCTGGAATTTAAATTGTAAAAGTTCTTCGTGGACGGCACCGGTTTGTTTTAACATCTACGACTTCACAAACAACGTTTTCGGCTGTTTTTGAAATTCTCTTTTCTCCAGCTTTTTGTTCATTTGTTTATTGTAACCTCAAGATGATTCAACGAAGAATCGAAAGTGCTAGTGATACTTATGAAACATTAATATATTTGATTTTTGGCACAAAAAGATTAGAAAAATTGAAAAAATAAAAAAGGTAAATAAGCAGTAGAATTCTTAAATGTTTGCTTAAATGAAAGAATCCTCCTAAATACACACACACACACATTATATATATATATATATATAAAATTCAATGCCTGTGTGTTTTTGTGATGTTTATGTGTCCGTATAGAAAGAAATGTTACAGAATCTACATAAAATATGAAAGTGTATTCTTATGTAAAATTTACTGGGGAAGACAATGAAAGTGTTTCCGAATCTCTAAGGGAGCTCTGAGTGCATAACCCTCTTAAAAATTCAAATATATTATATAAGACCCCCCCCCCCCAATAGGGCCACCTGTTTGCCATGGGTGGCGACCCGTGATCTCTGAGGACGGGATCCTGGTGGCTGAGCAGCCTAATGACTATAGAACAAAAGGCCATTGGCTGCAGCACTCCACTTTTGCCCTTACTGGACTAGACAGGGAGTTGGAGAGGCCCGATCCGATCTGACCAATCGGCTGGTCACGACAAGCCCTAACACAAAAAAAAAAACTTGACAATGTAAACCTTTTATATAAATGGACTTACCAAAAAGTAAAATAAACAAAATAATAAACTAAATATATGAGTGTTGGAAGGCGGTGGCTCAGGGTCAATCGATTCTGGGGAAGAAAGCCACACCATGGCTGCATACACCCGAGAGGCATGACTTGGCCAGTGACGACTATGGATTGCAGGTGCTTGTGGCTTCCCCAGATGAAAGTATACTCTTCCTGTAGCCCTGAGGTGGCAGGGCGAATGGGTTCCCCCCGCCCCCTGGTATCTCCTACGCAGTTAGGCTCTGGGGTGGCTGGGGAGCAGTTAGGATGAAATGGAAAAAAAAATACAAATGTACACACCAAAATCCACCAAGTGACCTCACTGCGAAAGCTCAGATAGCGAGGTTGAAATAGAGTTGTAATACAATCAATTGAAGATAGACCGATAACTGAAATATCGCCCTTTAAAATAGAACAAATCTCAAAAAATTAAGCCTAAAACAATTTAAAAAAACTTTTAAATGGAACAATATTACTAAGTGAACCTTCAATCCTCAATCTCCTCTCACCACTTTGACATGACTGATTACCTTCCACTCTACCGTAAGGACTCTGACAAACATATTCATGGGTTTATATTTGGAACACCCTCCCCTTGACTAGAGAATATAGGTTAGAATCAGATGACCAAGCCTATATGTGCTTTAGATTGACCTTACATCACAGAGTTAGTTACTTATATTTCTTATACCGTTTTCCTTCGACCCAGGACTGTACACTGCTTGACTCTGTCTCTAAAAGCTTAGATAGAGCACTCTCACTCGATTCGAATGCCCAAATACATGTATTTGGGGAATTTAATGCACCACCGTCACTGGTTGGGATTCTCCAGCGTTACTGATGCAGCTGGGAACTCTATGTTTAATTTCTTCTCAGCTCACGACCTTTCACAGATTGTAACTTTCCAAACCACCTTCCTGATCACGCAGACCAGTAAGCGTCATTTCTCGACCTATTCTTGACCTCACTACCCTAGGCTTGTGTGGCGAATGCTCATAGTCCACTTGGAAACTCTGATCACGTTGTGGTAATGATACTTATCACTTTAAAAACTCGTCCAAAAGCTGAAGAGCCGTTGCTCAAAACGATGAGAAACTATGAGCAGGCTGATTTTGAATCCCTCAGGGGTCACATCAGTGAGTGAAACCTTCTCACTCCCTGCAAAGTGTGCAAATAAGCTAAACAAATGGGTCAAAGCAGGCATTGATGCTTATGTCTCCATGCAAAAATTCTTCAGCCACTCTCCTCAATGGTTCACCTCAGAATGTGCAGCTGCTATTGCTGAGAGGCAGAAAGCATTCCGAAAATTTGGCCGCCATTAGTCAACTGTGAATAGACAGAAATTTATAGAGGCAAGAAATGATCGCAAAGCAGTGATAGATGAAGCACAGAGAAGGTATACAGAGATAACCAAAAAACGCATTCAGTCACAGAAACTAGGTACTTGTGATTTCTGGAAAATCTACAATAGTGTGATGAACAATCAACAATTCCCTGCTATCAAATCACAACGATGTTGTTTGCACGGCAACTGACAAGGCTGAACTACTTAAACTCCACTTTGGACTCAGCAAGCAACCCCCTCCCTAAATTCCCATTGCAGACTGATGCCACACTTCAGAACCTGGTCATCACCCCATCTCAGGTGAAAGACATCATAAAAAACCTTGACACCTCCAAAGCCTGTGAGCCTGATCTTATACCAGTAATAGTAATAAAGAAATGATCTGCTGAGCTGGCCCCTGTCCTCTCCACACTATACAACAAATGCCTTGCTGAATCTTGTTTCCCTGATAGTTGGAAAATTGCCTCTGTGGTACCAGATCTTTGCTAAAATCTTTGAATCATTAATCAATCTAGCAATAGTCCAGCACCTAGTTAACACTAAACTTCTTTCTGATTATCAATACGGATTTAGACAAACACGATCTACCGCAAATATCATAACGGTCATCTCTGAACACATATATGATACACTGGACAAGGCAGGTGAAGCTAGGGCAGTAGAGCTTGATATATCCAAGGCATTTGACAAGGTCTGGCATGAAGGGCTTCTCCTAAAACTACACTCATATGGTATTACTGGATAAATATTTAATATAATTAAATCCTTCCTAACAAAAAGAAAGATCCAGGTTGTCGTCGATGGCCGTTCATCTAAGCAACATGACATAAATGCTGGTGTACATTAGGGATCCATCCTTGGACCTCTACTGTTCCTGATTTTCATAATTGACTTACATAGTGTCATTGAAACTGAGATCGGAATATTTGCTGACGGCTCTACTCTCGTCATGTGGGCAAAACTGACATACACATATCTGAAGTAATGGCTGAATCCTTAGAAAATGACCTCCAGTCTGTAGTGGATTGGGGTAAAAAATTGATGGTAACTTTTAATGCCGCAAAGACAAAGCTACTTTCCTTCAATAACTACAAGAAACCTTTTCAACCACCGATTGTCATGGCAAATAACACCCTACCTGAGATTTCATCATTCAAACTCCTCGGCCTAACTTTCACAGATAACATGAATTGGAATAAATACATTGAAGACATTGCCAAGGCTGCTGCAAAGAAGGTGGGCTCCCTCTACCGTGCTAGTAAACTTCTCATACATGGCATTATCCTATATCTCTACAAAGCCACCATCTGCCAATGCATGGAGTATTGTTGTCTGGGCTGGGACATAATCCACTAGTCTCTCTCTCTCTTAGACAAGGTCCAAAAAAGAGTTGCCAACTTAATAGGTCCCTCACTGTCAACCAAGCTCCAGCCTCTGTCCAATCGCCGCAATGTTGCTTCCTTGTGCCTGTTTTAAAAGTACTTCAATGGATTGTGCTCTGATCAACTTGCTGCTACGATGTAAATTCACTAGACCAACCGACAATCTGCCAAATTCCATCCATTCACTGTGGAGGTCCCCAGATGCCGAAAAGCTTTCTACTCCAAAAGCTTTTTTCCTCGTGCTGCTGGACCCTGGAACTCCCTGTTTCCCTGACTGTACTTACAGGCAGAAATTTAAAACTAATGTAAACAGACATCTCGCTGCGCAGCTTACAATTTAGGTTGACCCCCCCACTAAACTTTCACCCTTTTTCTCAGTAGCCCCTTACGTCTACAGTGGCGGCCTGCCTTGTTTGGAGTGAACTATGTTTTAAAAAAAAAATCTAAATTAAAAAAACTCAAGTTGAAGAAATATTAAAGTGGGAAAGTTTCGTTGATATAAAAACCAAGGCTTATCTCCATCAATCTCTAAACTGCTCAAAAGGTGTCGTTAAAAGCTCTGAACTCTCATTATGAACAATGGACGAAATGAAGACTAATCTTTAAAAAAAAATGTAACGGACGTTAAAAGAATACATTTATAAAAAAAAGGAGAAACTATAAATACAATACGTACATATTAAATTTTAATATACCAAAACCACAAAGTGAAATTGAAGTAGGATATATGAAAATAAAAGTTGAAGCCTACAGACCAAACCCACTAAGATGTTTTAACTGCCAAACGTTTGGTCACCATCAAGACAAATGCAATAGACCTCCAGTATGCAGAAGATGCAGTGATAACAACATAAAACATACAGACTGCCAAAAGGAGGCAAACTACTCTAACTGCAAAACAAATCACCCCACAAACTCCATAGAATGTGAAGTCTGGAAAAAGGAAAACAATATATCTAGGTTGAAATATACCAAGAACATCCCTTTCCCGGAAGCAAGGAAAATAATTGAAACAACACAATATGCGGAAATAAACAAAAGAAACATACCAAATACAAACCAACACCAAATATACAACTAAACTTAAATATTACCTGATATAATTACACAACTTATAAACGAAATGAGAACACTAATACAAGAAATGAAAACTATCATTAAAACAGTCACAGAAAACAAACAAGTTCCCAAAGAAAACTCAAATACCAAACAAATAATCAACTAAAAACACTAACAAAACCAAACAAGGAGAACTTGAAGCCCTCCGCTCATAAAACTCCTAGTAAGGAAACTAGAAAAGAAACCTCAACCAAGAGACAGAGTTACAGAAAATCAAGATGAACCTCAAGATCAAAAAATACTCCAACGAAAAACAGATTTGAGACCCTGGAAACTATGGAAACAGGAAGAAATCTTACATATAAATAAAATTCAAACAAAAAAGAAATCTGACTCTAAAACGACACCCACAAAAAATTCAAAACATGGCTGCCCATAAGAACAACACAAATATTCTGCAATGGAACTGCCGAGGAATTAAGGCAAACTATGAAGAAATCAAACATCTTAATAGTTTGCTTACAAGAAACATACCTAAAAAATCTGATAATATATCCTTTAAGGGATACGATATATATAACAAAATCAATAGGTCAATCGCAGATAATAGACCTATAGGAGGCTCTTCAATCCATCCTGATAAAACAATCAATACTTCATGAGATACTTCAACTAAAAACCCACCTACAGGCTAAAAGCTACACTCCACTGCACATTAACAATATGCTTAAAAAAGACGATTTAAATAATTTGATAAACCAATTTCAGACACCCTTCTTTTTAGTGGGAGACTTCAATGCCCATCTGGGGATGTAACGATTCCAACCCAAATGGCAAAATCATAGAAACAATACTTGAAACAACAGACATGTTTGCTAAATAACAAAAGCTACACTTGCATACACCCAGGAACAGGTTCAATGTCAGCCATAGACCTATCAATCTGTTCTCCCACCATCTTCATGGACTTTATTTGGAGAACTCACAATGATCAATGCGGAAGTGATCACACACCTATATTCATAGATACAAATAAACCAATAACAGAGGACAAAATACCCCAGTGACAAATACACAAAGCCAATTGCCCCCAATTTAAATACCTCTGTACATCCCTAATTAAAAACGAAATTCTCAAAGAACCAAACTGACAAATATTCTAATAAAGATAGCAACAGAAACAATCCCGAAATTCTCAACAATCTCACATACCAAACAAAACCCTTAGATTAATACAGAATGTAAAGAAGCCATCAAAAAACCGGAAAAAGCAAAAAAAAATGTTTGAAACAAACCCTACCACAAGTAATTTACAAAAATATCGACAAATCCACGCAAACGCATGGCACATTATTAAAAAAAGCAAAAGAGAAGCCTGGAAACTATATATCCAAGATAAATACCAACACACCAATAAAGAAAGTATGGGACATGACTAGGAAAATGAATGGGAAAATGACTAAATCCAAATTTCACTTAAAAAACAAATGGGGAAAAATGTACAGAAACAGTGCGATTCTACATTTCAAAAACTTAGGAACAATGCTGAAAAGTAAAAACTAAACTTCACATCAGACAATACAGAAAATTACAACCTCACATTTACTATCACTCAACTGAAAGACTCTCTCAAAAAATCCAATGATACAGCAACAGGACCAGACGATATACACTATCAATTTCTGAAACAATTACCAGCAATATCTCTAAAAATACTATGTGAGATTTTCAATCGGATTTGGTACACGGGCAACTATCCAGAAACATGGCAGGAAGCCATAATCATACCAATACTGAAATCAGGAAAAGTCCCATCAAACCCAACAAACTACCGACCTATTTCTCTAACTAGACAATGTGTAAGACAATGGAGAGAATGGTGAATGAGAGATTGAAGTGGTATATAGAGAAATATCAGTGCATATCCAAATACCAAAGTGGTTTTCGACAAAACCGAACTACCATCGACCAGCTAGTATGACTTGAAACCTTTATCAGAGATGGCTTTGTACGGAGTCATCATGTTATCATAGTTTTTTCGACCTCAAGAAGGCATATGACACTACATGGAAGTATGGAATTATGAAAGACATATACAACATAGGTCTAAAGGGTAGACTAACCACATTTATACAAAATTTTCTCTCAAATCATATTTTCAGAGTTAGAAATGGATCAACGATGTCAAAACTACACAAACAAGAGATGGGAGTACCCCAGGGCATCATTTTATCAGTGACACTTTTTATAATAAAAATAAATAGCGTTATCCAGGAGGTTAATCCTGAATTTGAGAAAGCTCTATTTGTGGATGACTTCTCTATTGTCTGGGCATCCCCATACATGTCAATAGCAGGAAGAAAGATGCAAAACTGCATTAATAAAATTGAAAAATGGGAAAACGAAAATGGATTCAGATTTTCTAAAAACAAAACAGTATGCATACATTTCTGTAACAAAAAAACGCAACATTCTGACCCGCAACTCAAAATAAATAATATCAACATACCAATAGTTCAACAAACCAAATATTTAGGGCTTATTCTTGATAGTAAACTGAATTTCAAAGACCACATAGAATATTTCAGACAAAAATGTATTAAAAGCTTAAATCTTTTGAAAATCATATCAAAAATTGACTGGGGAGCTGATCATAAAATGAAGCTACTCATTTATAGAGCATTGATCAGATCAAAATTAGATTATGGCAGTATAATCTATAGTGCAGCCCATGAGTCATACATCAAAAGACTACAACCCATACAAAATCAAGGGCTAAGATTATGTCTGAATGTCTTTCATATTTTCCTATGCAAAGTCACCATGTAGAAGCCAACAAACTCCCATCACATCTAAGATGGGAAAAGCTTTCACTCCAATATATGCTAAAAATTCAAAATGACCCCAGAAACCCAACATATAAAAAAATATTCACAATACACCCACTTTTACAGCAGTAAACGCTCAATCATACGTCCTCTAGGAATACGCATTAAAGAAGCCAGCTCCCAAATTAACAATAACCCTGACAACATATCACAAATATACCACCATGGATGCTAACCAAACTGAAAATAGATCTCACACTGAGACAGGAAAAAAAAGAACTAACCCCTGGAAACGAATACCAATACAGATTTGGAATACTTAGAGAACAATACACAACACACATATAGCAATCTCTACAGATGCGTCTAAAGATAAGGAAAAAGTAGGAGCAGCAGCCACTAGCGTCTATAAACAAAAAACTATAAGTCTACCAAACGATGTTTCTATCTTTACTACTGAAATGCAAGCAATAAACATGGCAATTGATCTTGTAAGGAATTACCAGAAAAACAGTTCATAATATTTACAGACTCTAGAAGAAAGAAGATCATACCACCCTTACATCTCCAACATACTGGGAAAACATCATAACTTAGTGAAAACATAAAAGAAAGTAATCTTGGCTTGGATACCAAGCCCTGTTGGTATTAAAGGCAATGAAAAGGCAGACAAATTAGCCAAAAAAGCCCTCAACAAAGATATAAATAATATCAAAATACCATATACAGATTTTAAAAGAAAAGTCAAAGGACACATAAAATCAAAATGGCAAGCAATATGGAACATCTTTTCTCAAAACGAGTTGTATGAACATCGACCTATAGTCGGAACAGAAAACAAAAATATGACCACTAATCAAAAGGGAAGACACAGTATTAACCCGTATACGTATTGAACACACAAGACTGACCCATATACACCTATTTGGAGAAGATGAGCCTCTCAAACAATAAAATACATTATAATCAAATGCAAAAAATATGCACATATACGCAACAAATATTACAAAGCAACAAATATAAAAACATTATTTGAAAATATAGCTCCGTCTCAAATAGTATGAATTTCTTAAAGAAACCAACTTGTACAAGAATATTTTTTATTTTATTTTTCAATCAAGTATTAACAAAATAATATCAGACCAGAAAAATACCAATTAACTTGAATAGGAAAGGTAATTATCTTGTCACCAAGCAGACAATTTGAAAAATTCTCTTCAAAAGAGTGACCCAAATAATACCTTCCTTCTCCCCCCCAAAAGCATACCAAAATCTGAAAATCAAACAAAACGATCATACATCAAGAATAGTCAAATCCTGCACGCTAAAAACAAAAATCAACTCCCCAAAGAAATATTGCAAAAACTATCTGAATCCGAGAAGAAGGGGGAAAAAAAGTTTGACCTGAGATGACCTTATGATGGTTGAAAGGTTGTTAAACAACAAAAAAACAATAAACAAAGCTTTACGGCTGCATTAGAGGGAAAAAGTGAATAGCATATATACACACACACACACACATATATGTGTGTAATTCTTTTGTTTATTGTTTCTTTTATTCAATTTTCTTATCTTTTTATTTTTGTTGGGGATGAGGCATCCTACCTGATGCCAGACATTCACGCGCTATTTCAGACACTCCAGCCTAGAGATCTTTTTAAGATTCTTACCGTCCCTTTAAGTGCAATTGTTTGTATTTCTCTTGCACTCGGTTCACCGGGTATACTCGCCAGATAGCTTTTGAAATTCTTTTTCATTAGTCCTGTTGCTCCTATAATTACTGGTATGATGGAGATTTTCCTAAGATTCCAGTTTCTTTTCATGTTGTACATAAGACCTTGGTATTTCGTAATCTTTTCCCTATCAGCTCTGTTTAAGCAAGCATCATTAGGGACACTGACTTCAACTAGGGTTGCTACTTTCCCTCTTTTGTCTCATATCACTATGTCAGGTTAAACAGCTGTGTTTTCTAGATATGTAGCTGTAGGGATTACATAGTCATAGTGGATGGTGCATAAATTATTTCCAACTGTTCTTTCTGGTATATGTTCCCAGGACTCGCTGATACACTAGATATTCAACTTTTTACAGATGGTCCAGTTGTAGATATTTACACACTCTGTTGTATCTCGTTGTTTAGTAGCCGTCGTCTAGCAGAACCTTACAACCGGATGTCAGGTGACTCACACTCTCTACTTCGGTGTGGCAGAACCTGCACTTGTTGTCGTTACTGAGACCCCTCATCTTCTTAAAAGCATTGGTCATCAAGTCTTGAACTTGAGCAGCCATTAGCATTCTCTCCTGATAATAGTGGAGCGATCGTCTTTTCAACCAATCTCCAGAGCCTTCCTTATCTATATATTCACGTGATAATTAATCCAGAAAATATTTGCCACGTTGTTGGCCCATTCTTCCAGTTTTTTGCAATGGAAAGTCTTGGTGTATTTCTGATGGTTCTTCCGGGCTATTTCTGTGGCAGGCTTGTTTTCTGTTTCTGTCTCATTTGTAAGACAGTCTTGTCCAAAGTGTTTGGCCAGTTTTGTGATAGAGGTTGTTTCATTAGCTCTTGTTTCTTGATGTTGATGTACCATCATAAGGTTTGGGTTCTAGGAGCTCATCAAATATTGTCCGGTGCTCACAATAGTGGCTCGATGTTGATGGTCAATTTCTGAGAAAGCCATACCCTCTGGTACTCTTGACAGATACAGCCTTGGTAGACACTCGTTCCTGTACACTACTCTGTACATTGTAACACTTTTCTTGTTTTAATGTCTTTTTGTGGCCAATCAATAATTCCAAAGATGTATGTTATCACTGGCATAGCTAATTGGTTAATGGCAGTTACTTTGTTTTTGTTTGTAAGCTGTGTTTTGCAAATTTTTCTAACACGGTGTATATATTCTCTGCCAATTTTTTTACTCATTGTTGAATTGAATCATATGTTGAATTGAATCATTTTCTTCTATGCCAAGGTATTTGTATTGTTCCTGTTCTTCAAGGTCTTTGATGTCAGTATATTCATCAAGCTGTATGTTTTCCATTTGGATCTTCTTCCCAGCTCTGAGGAAGCACTTGGCACATTTGTCCAGGCCAAACTTCATTCCAATATCTTTGGAGAAGGTATGTACAACCTGCAAGAGTTGACTTAAGTCAGCGTCTGAACTGGCATACAGCTTGAGGTCATCCATAAAAAGCAGGTGGTTCACTTTTTTTTTCTTGTTGACGGTCTTGGCTCAGATTGTAAGCTTTTATTCAGTAATTTACTTAGCAGATCTATCGCCAGGCAAAAGAGTAAAGGAGATAAGTTATCTCTTTGGAAGATTCTTCTTCGGATCTTGACGTCAGGGATTGGTATTCTTACATTAGATTGTTGTTAGCCACATCTTTATATGTACAGCCATGGTATTCTTGATTACCGGATGGATCTTATATAATTCAAGCCACCACAGTAGCCACACTATCATATACCTTTTGATAGTCGATCCACGCCATGCTTAGATTTCTCTGCCTCTTCCTACAGTCCTCAAGGATGGTCTGATTAATCAACAATTGGTCCTTGGTGCCTAAACACTTCCTCCTGCATCCGGCTTTTTTTTCCAGGTACTATCCAGAAGAGAGGTGTTCGTAGATGCTGTCTATAACAAAACTTGTAGGTCATAGTGAGACAGCAGATTGTGTCTCACTCGTTTTGGGTATGAGCGTTGTATCACCTTTTACTAGCCATGTTGGTTTGGCCTTCTCACCCCTCAACATTCTGGTGAAGCAACTACTATAATGACCATGAAGTGATGTTAGTTGCTTAACCCAGTAATTGGGTAAGTTGTCTATGCCAGGTTTTGTGATTCTGGAATCGATTCAACTTTCATTTATTATTCCAGACGTTATCTCTGCCTCTGGCCTTTCTGGCTTGCTTTCATTACTTGGAGCTATATCCAAGATCCACTTGGCCTCTTTATTGCATGGTCCCTCATTCTCTAACAGTAGTTTTCTAGCTTTTTCTTTTTTGGTGGCTTTTCCACCATGATTTTCTCACTTATGATGTTTCTGTAAAACAGGCTTACATTCTTTTTAAACTGTTTGTGTTCCACTTTCGCCCTGTTTTTGTTGTCCTTTGTTTGGATTTATTTGGAATCTTGCCTTCAAGTTCTTTCGCTATTTTTAATCTCTTCTCTATTTGTCCTATACTTTAAACTGAGCCTGTTCTTCAGCCGCTCTTGCACTGTTTATCTTTTTTTTTCATTTTCTTATCTTTCCGTTTTTGCTGAGGATGGAGAATCCTACTGGATGCCAGACATTCACGCGCTATTTCAGACACTCCAGCCTAGAGATCTTTTAAAGATTCTTACCGTCCCTTTAAGTGCAATTGTTTGTATTTCTCTTGCACTCAGTTCACCGGGTATACTCGCCAGATAGCTTTTAAAATTCTTTTTCATTAGTCCTGTTGCTCCTATAATTACTGGGATGATGGAGATCTTCCTAAGATTCCAATTTCTTTTCATGTTGTACATAAGACCTTGGTATTTAGTAATCTTTTCCCTTTCAGCTCTGTTTAATCCTGCATCATTAGGGACACTGACTTCAACTAGGGTTGCTACTTTCTCCCTTTTGTCCCATATTACGATGTCAGGTTTAACAACTCCGTTTTCTAGAT
Source organism: Sepiola atlantica (assembly GCA_963556195.1). Taxonomy (NCBI): domain Eukaryota; kingdom Metazoa; phylum Mollusca; class Cephalopoda; order Sepiida; family Sepiolidae; genus Sepiola; species Sepiola atlantica. Next base: position 96,357,931 of record OY744525.1, on the reverse strand, counting down.
ATGTAGATGTAGGGATTGCAGAGGCATAGTGGATGGTGTATAAATTATTCCCAACTGTTCTTTCAAGTATATGCTCCCAGGACTTGCTGCTACACTGGATATTCAACTTTTTACAGATGGTCCAGTGAAGATATTTACACACTCTGTTATGTCGCATTGTATAATAGCAATCCCCCAGGTGAACCTTACAACTGGATGTCAGGTGGCTCACACTCTCTACTTCTGTGTGGCAGAACCTGCACTTGTTATTGTTGCTGAGACCACTCATCTTTTTAAAGGCATTGGTCAAGAGAGCAGCCATTATCATTCTCTCCTGATCATAGTTGAGAGATCCTCTTTTCAGTCAGTCTCCAGAGCCTTCCTTATCTATATATTCCTGTGATAATTCACTTAGGAAATAGTTAGCCTGTTGTTGGTTGGCCCATTCTTCCAGTTTTCTAGAATGGAAGGTCTTGGTGTATTTCTGATGGCTCTTTTCGTGGCAGGATTGTTGTCCGTTTCTGCCTTATTTGTAAAACAGTCCTGGCTAAAATGTTTGGCCAGTTTTGTGATAGAGGTTGTTCTGCTTGCTCTGGTTTCTTGATGTTGGCATACCATCATAAGGTTTGGGTTCTGGGAGATCATCAGATATTGGCCGGTGCTCACAATAGTGGCTCGATGTTGATGGTCAATTTCTGAGTGACCCATACCCTCTGCTACTCTTGGCAGATACAGCCTTGGTAGACACTGGTTCCTGTACACTACTCTGTACATTGTCAACACTTTTCTTGTTTTAATGTCTTTTTGTGACCAATCAATAATTCCAAAGCTGTATGGCATAGCTAATTGGTTAATGGCAGTTACTTTGTTTTTGTTTGTAAGCTGTGTTTTGCAAATTTATCTAACACGGTGTATATATTCTCTGCCAATTTTTTCTCTCATCTTGGCATGTTGAATTGAATCATTTTCTTTTATGCCAAGGTATTTGTATTGTTCCTGTTCTTCAAGGTTTTCATCAAGGTGTATGTTTTCCGTTTGGATCTGTTTCCTAGCTCTGAGAGAGAGCACGGCACATTTGTCCAGGCAGAACTTCATTCCAATATCTTTGGAGAAGGTATGTACACCCTGTAAGAGTCGACTTAAGTCAGCATCTGAACTAGCATACAGTTGAGGTCATCCATGAAGAGCAGGTGGTTGACTCTTTTGTTTAGATTTTGTTTGCGGCCCTGGCTCAGATTGTAGGCATTCTGGCTTTTGTTTAGTAATTTGCTTAGCGGATCAATTGCCAGGCAAAAGAGTAGAGGAGATAAGCTATCTCCTTGGAAGATTCCTCTTCGGATCTTGACGTCAGGGATTTTTATTGTTCCATTAGTGTGTCTTAATGCCATGGTTGTTTTCCACATATTTATTTGTACTGCCATGGTTTTTTTGATGACCGGATGGATATTATATAGATTAAGGCAGCGCAGGAGCCATGCATGGGGTAAACTATCATATGCCTTTTGGTAATCAATCCACGCCATGCTTAGTTTTCTCTGCCTCTTCCTACAGTCCTCAAGGATTGTCTTATTGATCAACAATTGGTCCTTGGTGCCTAAACACTTTCTTCTACACCCTGCTTGTATTTTTTCCAGGTATGCTCCAGAAGAGAGGTGTTCGTAGATGCTGTCTGCAACCAGGCTAGTGAAGAGTTTGTAGATGGTAGTGAGGCAGCAGATCGGTCTGTATTTTGTAGGGTTTTGTGTCTCACTAATTTTGGGTATGAGGGTTGTATCACCTTTTACTAGCCATGCTGGTGTGGCCTCCTCACCCTTCAACAGTCTTGTGAAGCAGCTACTATAATGGCTATGAAGTGCTGTTAGTTTCTTCAGCCAGAAATTGTATATATTGTCTATGCCAGTTTTTTTGTGATTCTTAAATTGATCTAGCTTTCCTTTTATCATTCCAGACGTTATCTTTGGCTCTGGCATTTTTGGCTTGCTTTTATTACTTCGAGCTATATCTAAGACCCACTTAGTTGCATGGTCCCTCATTCTCAAACATAGGCCTCTAGTAGTTTTTTAGCCTCTTTCTCTTCCGGTGGCTTTTCCACCGTTATATTTTCTCCAACCCAATTTCGGTAAAATAGTCGTGTATTCTTTTTGAACTGTCTGTTCTCAACTTTCGCCCTGTGCTTGCTATCCTTTTCTTGAATTCTTTTGGCAAGTGCTGGAATTCTACCTTCAAGTTCCCTCGCAACGTTTTCAATTTCTTCTACATTTTGTTTGTATTTAAAACTGAATCAGCAGATGGTGTTCCTTAGCCGTCCCCGCACTGTAGGGGCAGCAAGGAATTGTTTTATTTGAGAGACTTTCTTTCTTCAAAAGTTAAATTGTTTCTGGAACTTCAGTTTCCACGGTGGTGTTGTGGCTCGTGCTCTGGAATCCCATTGCTTTTTGAATTGAGGGAGTGTTTTCCTAACAATGTAAAGCCCTGCAGCGTATGTTACTTGATTCAGCTCCATAAGTGATATGTTGGATGGAACAAGTCTTTAGAGAGCGATGTTTACGTTTTGTATTACTACCTTGGTAGCTCTTGAGGCTTGGGTTTTGGGAAGTTGAGGTCTTTCTTCAAGCCTTATCATCTGGACTTCCTCAATTGTATTCTCAAGTTCTTCTTCCAAGGCCAATTGCTCATCATCTGGTTCTAGTAATTTCTGAGGTAATGATAGAGATTCAGGTGTTACCAGTGGTGTCGGTAATAGTGGTGAGGAAGAACTTAGGTTCAATGAGGGGCTATCTTTTGATTGTAAATAGACAGCTGATGGTGGTGGTATACTTGTTAGTGAGTCCTTTGCTAAAGCGGATTCTAGTGTTGATGTGGCTGTATGGTTTGTTGTCATGGACCCAGACTGTTTGACGGCTTCATTCATGGGTGGTTGGTAATGTGGTTTCTGCTGTATCTGTGGTGTGGTGTTTTGAACGATGATGGGAATTGTGGGAAATTTGATTGGGCTTTCAAGTGGACACTTATTGGTTCTTATGAGGACTGCTATCTCTGATGCCATATAGTCCAACTCAGCCTCATTGAACAGGCTCATGCTGTTATATCTTTGGCAAGTTATTTTTTGTGGTGGAAAATTTTTCTTGCCCGGACAGAAGTGGAAGAATAGTTCCCTCCAGGTCTCTGTTCTCTTTTGTTGTTTGGTATATTTTGCTTGAACATATTTCATAGCCCATAACAGTGTCCACTTTTCTTCCCTCTCCCATCTAGACTCTTGTCTCCGTCTAGTTTCTTCTTCCCTGATAGGAAGGTAGTCTTCTTCAGCCTCTCTTATGGCTGCATTTTTTATAAGGGTGCTCTCTTTTTCTGTTATATATATTCCCATTAGGGAAACAAGCGATCGTAGGTGGGCAATTGGTGTATTTTTTTTTCTTCAGGGAGGGTAGATTCTTGAATCTTATTGGCTAGGATTTCATTGGAAGTTTTTCTCGACTTTTCAATGTTTTTTCAAGTCGTTGCCTTCAAAAGAAGTCTTTCCACACACCCCACAGTGATAGCATGTTGCATCAGAATGGCATTTAATGTACTCATCCAATAATTTGCTTCCAGCAAAGCCTTTCCTACAGATATAACAATGCTCGAGCACTTGGTTGATATGGATTTTTAAATGCCTTATCATTTGAAATTTTTTGGTGAAGGATTCTCCACAAACTTCACATGGGAACATTTTGCAGATATTTTGAGATCCTGTTTGCAGGCTGAAAGAAAAGAAATATAGTATTAAAAATATTAAGCTCAGATAGTACAGATTTTCACAAATGCCTAACTAAACTTTTGATTTAATAAATCATTTTTCAAATATCTGTATGTAGCTATATATATATTCTTGTTATAACAGCTTTGTATCATCTATACGCAGACATATCAATGTTTGATGCAGTCATGTTTGCAGTTCGGAGTGCTCAATATCTGAGGATGAAGCAAGTATATGAATATATATATATATATTTACATATAATTTTTGGTTCCGTTGTAGAGTGCTCGATTTTTTAATAATAAGAGCGTAATATTTATTTATAACATTACAGAAATTCAGATGAATATGATCTTTTAGGTTTCAAGCTTTTAGACAGATCAAAAGATGGCTGACGAAAACGAGAGAGTAGTTTATAATTAGAACCCAGAATTTTTTGCCAGGGTTTGCCACCTAAGGTTCCATGTTAATGTGAACTTCTATATCGTGCAACCGGTTTGAACAGTTATCTCAACACTGATGATTCTGCAAGGATAAAACGTATACTTATGCAGATAATAATTAAATATTTATTATTAAATAATTATTTGTGGCCCCTTTTCGGCTGGGCCCTTTAATGAGAAATAATATAAGCCGTCTAATCTAAGCTATAAATGCAAGTTTCTTTCTGTTGAACAATGTTATGACGGCTGACTATAGTTGTCCGCCTGCTTGACATAAATAGTATTTATTTCTTATCTCGTCGTGTAACAGTTGGAATTGGCCTCATTGGTTAGAGCATTCAGAATTGAGTTAAAGATGACTCTTGCTCCGGGATCCGAATCGTGCGACCGGTTTGAACAGTTATCTCTACACTGATGATTCCGCAAGGATGAAACGTATATATATATGTAGATAATAATTAAATATTTATTATTAAATAATTATATATATATATATATATATATATATATGTGTGTGTGTGTGTGTGTGTGTGTGTGTGTGTGTGTGTGAGTGTTGGGTCTATTAATCTGGAATCAGAAAAATCAGAACTTTTTGGTGGTATCAGAATCGGCATCGGAATCGAGAAAATCTCAGTATAATTTCTGATTACAAAACGCTTTTAATTTAATTTGTTTGTTTAAAACTTAATTTTCTATTTCTGATACTAATGATGAATATTTATTGCTTTTAAACTACCAGTAAAACTAAAATTTATAGATCATGATCTATAAATTTTCTTCCCTCTCCCATCTAGACTCTTGTCTCCGTCTAGTTTCTTCTTCCCTGATAGGAAGGTAGTCTTCTTCAGCCTCTCTTATGGCTGCATTTTTTATAAGGGTGCTCTCTTTTTCTGTTATATATATTCCCATTAGGGAAACAAGCGATCGTAGGTGGGCAACTGGTGTATTTTTTTTTCTTCAGGGAGGGTAGATTCTTGAATCTTATTGGCTAGGATTTCATTTGATGTTTTGCTCGACTTTTCAATGTTTTTTCAAGTCGTTGCCTTCAAAAGAAGTCTTTCCACACACCCCACAGTGAATTAAGGTAAAAATGGCATGAGAGAAAATGGCACAGGTAAAATTGGCATGAGTGGATAATTAAGAAAAAATGTCACAAGTTAAAAATATAGATGAAAATCTCACAATAATTTTAATTTTGTCAAATTAAAAAGAATTATATCTATATTTAAAAGTAGATGAAGACTCTCTGCTAAATGCCCCCTCCCCCATGAAAAATGAAATTCTATGGTTTTTGGCGATTTTAGAATCTGAATTAGTAATTGTATCACAATCGGGGAAAAATATTGGAATCGTCCCATCACTAATATATATATATATATATATATATATAATAATAATAATAATATTTATAAATAAATATTAATTATTTTAATACCTACAGACATCGATGTTTCATGCTAACGCAATCTTCAGTGTAGGAAGCTTATTCTTAACGGTCGGCGGGCGCGAACCCTGATCACAAATCGCCACTGATTCGTAGTCAAGAGTCTTATCCTATTGGCCATAGACAATTAGTTAGTAATTAGAGAGGAATTTAAATGTAAATAGCGAGTCGGCGGCTAGATTTACCAAGCAGCTAGAGTGATCTACGAACTGTCGTTTCACTACAACCCGTTTTTTTTTATTTTGTGAAATTTTCAGGTAGCCAATATCTAATAATGAAATGAAATATTTTCTTTCATTATTGGTCACAAAAAGAGAAAATAGGAAGTGGACAGAGAAAGTTGGATTGTATCTAACACTGGACTTGGATAAAATGGGGAATATATAAGTGCTTGTGTGAACATATACAAATTCAACATTTTTTAGAAAGTTATTTGCCCAATAATTGATTTCTTCTCAAAATTCAATGTGCATCTCTCACTGAATATAGTTCACCTGAAGAACACACCGTTAGCCTCCACCATGGCCTCAAGGCGAGACCTGAATCTGGAGCATGTGGTCTTTATGGTGTCTTGATCTAGGCAATGGGCTTGTCATTCGTATGGCAGATGGATGGTGTCCTTCTCAACTGTGTCAACACATAATAGTCCATGTGATTGCAATGGAGCAAGTTGTGAAGGAGCTAGATGTTGGTACTGGTGAAGTTGTAGAAGTTCTCAGACAGCTACTTCTAAATTTTTCTGGATGTGTAACTTGCCTAATTGCAAGGGAGAGTTTGCAGTTTGGTGTTTTTGTTCATACAGAATGGTTGTATTAGATCCCGCTCACCAACTCAACCGACTTTTGAGTTTTTAGGCTTTTCTTCAGATAGCAATTTAAATGTAAAGCCACTCTTCTGAACCAAAACAACCTAATGCTGCCCAAGGTTCTTATGTATGCAATGATCCAATATGCCAAATGTTCACATATATTACTATTAACAAAACTTGCATCCTTTAACATACGTCAGTTCATACACCCTGCCACCTTTGCATCACTTGTGACAGCTCTAACTTGGTCTATCTTATTTACTGAGAATTTTGTCTCATCATATTCATTTTTACATGTTTTACCTGCTGACGTGCATTGGATGGCTTTCAGAAATTGACTTCCAAATTAACATATCTCTGGCTAGGTCTTGTTTTATCTCTCTTTCTCTCAGGTCCATCCTTTGTCCAATGTTTTCCTTAGACTTCCCTGTGAACTGAATCTTCTACCTCAACTGTTCTACATCTATTAACACAAAAACTCTCATCCATTATTTCAACGTGGCCATACAATTGAAGTTTCTTGTTCTGTACATATCTCTCTATATTGTCCAGATTTACTCTTTCTCTGTATCCATTATATCATTTTCTTCATGGCGGCATTTTCTTAATTGGCTGGGTAGAAGCATAGAATTATCCGCGCCTTCCGACCGTCTGAAATTGTTACTTTCATGCACTGATGAGAGCAATAAGCTTGAAACGCTAGCATCTCTAGGTATTAATAATTTAATATTTATTTATAAATATTATATATATATATATATATATATATATACTAGTAGTAGTAGAACACACATCCCAGGACATATATAAGCAAAATATATTGCATTAGTTTAAAATTTTAATTCACTTTCTTTTTTTGGTACGATTTCGGTGACACACCTTAAATGGTAAAGTTTCCAAAAAATAAATAATAATGTGCCTACGTTACTCACCCTGTTGCCTAAAATTCGTATTCCATAGTTCATGATGATAAGTTCAGTAGTTCAGGATTTTACATACATGTTAACGCTCATGCGCACACACTAATCTTTTAGAAAATGTATTACCTAATATAACTCAAAATTTGATCTACAGCTATTCTTTTCTCTATTAAATTTTTTGTATCTAACTTATTTTAAAAGTTGTTTGGGGGAGAGTGCGAGTTTGGGTGGAGCACCCCCTAAATGGTAAAGTTTGCAAAAAAAAAATGTGGCCATGTTACTCACCGTGTTGTCTAGAATATATATTCCGAAATTCATAATGATCCGTTTATTAGTTTAGATTATCTTTTACATAGAAATATATGTGTATAAAAAACCAATCTTTACAGGTCTTTATTGGTTTTCTTTTGCCGTTAAATCTAGAAAAATAAATCTAATTGGAACTCTTACTCATTGAGCACCAGGTATTTGTTTACAAAACCGACTCAATGCAGAACTTGGTAAAATTACCAATATTTTTCTTTCTAATGAATATCGATATTATTGTACGTAAAGGTACTACATTTAATTGTGATAAATTTATTGGCCCGTCGCAGTGTTCTCTCTATTTAAAATTTCCATGGCTATCTCCCGACGGCCATGACATTGTGAAAAAAATTTCTTCTACTCAACACTGTTTCCAACAAGCATGCTGAGAGTAGTCTACATGACTCAAACTTTTTTCTCTTTATTCTGTGAGGATATTTTGCCTTCCATTCAAAAGAATTCTGTTGTTTATAAAGTCCTATGTCAGTGACAGGGGCTGACTATATTGGCAATACATCCCAAATGTTAGAAATCAATTTAGCCTAACACATACCATGGGATATTTGTTCTCACAAGATTTTGAGAACATACAGAAATTTTCAGACAGCTGAATTTGCCATCGTTAATCACCTGGTTGGGTTTCTGTTTTGTAAAGTGCTAGGTCGAACTATCATCTCAATATTCCTGAGATGTTAGTTATTAATAATTCTCGACTGACTGTATAGACAGAAGGTTCTGAAACATCAGTTGGAGATCGTCCATGATCCAATGTTGAGGAATTGCCCCTGTATTTTCTTTTTCTCTCAACTGATTTATCCAACTAAAATAAAATTTTCCATTCATTTCTCATCTTATTTTATATATGTATATATGAATACAAATGGGTTTTTATTAATGTTAAATATATTAAAAGTATTAGTCATAAATATTGGATACTCTCATTTTAATAACTTATTGTTTTGGATACTAAAACCATTGGTTACTTAGTCAGTTGTGTAGTATATAGTAGTAGGTAAGTATCTAGGTGTGATAATATACCAGAAAGGAGTTGGGAAATAATCAAAACTAAACCATCGACTTTAAGCTACAGGTCTATGCAAAACATATCCAAACCTAAACATTTTCAGAAATCATATAGCGGTACATAATATGTTGTATCAATTAAATATATTATATATAGCAGGGCTATATCAAATTCATTGCAGTTACGATACTAAGAATAGCAAATTTACGGCGGGGTAAATTATTTGAATAAACTTTAGTAATAACTTTGAATAGATATTTAAACTTTCTTTTGTGTAAACAGTTTGCTATGATTTCCGATTTTCTGTTTAAATTGGTAGCCTTATTCTTCAAAATGGGCAATGCTTTGCCAAAACGTAGATTACATTTTCTTGACCCCGGATAAGTAAGTTTTTCTATCAATGGACCATTGTATATTGTATGGGGACCTTTCTTTTCTTGAGTTTGGATACTGTTGATCCTATCTAAGGAATTATTACTTGTATTATTAGTGGGTCTAGTGTTATTATTGTTAATGTTACTATTATTTTTAGTACTGCTACTGATATTTACATTATCCTATTTATTTGCCTCCTCACTAGAGCAGAGTCGGTTTTAAATGTAGAGAATATCCAGCTCCTCAAAAGGTGCACTCTGATTCGGAATAAAAAATATTGCTGCAGTCTAAAAAGATTTCTCCTTCACTGACAGAATAGATAAAGTGTATTATCAAAACAGATACTACATTTTGTTATTTAATTTAAATTTATTATATCCGCATTTTACTACATATTTATAAACCAGATTAGAAGGCATGCAATCACTTTTAAGGGAAATGTGTTCCTATAGCAATGACAGCATGAGGCCCGATGAATGAATGGGTACTAGCTTAGAGACTTATAATTTTATTATAATTTGCTGCTATTATATTTTGGCTTCAATTTTGTATTGTAGTATATTTGTAAAAAATTACCAAAACCTATTATACTATAAATTTCTTTTGGGATGTTTGTACACTAAGGGAGAAGGGGGGATTGAACCAAATAATATTTCTTCTATTCAGTGTCGTTTTTGCATGAAAAATCAGTTTGGTACTTGAGAGAAGAACTTTACCTATGCATGTATGGTTGTTGATTTTTATTTCTCTGGATGCTTCAGCACTAAGTTTATTGGCGGTATAAGAAATTTTATTTTGTTTATTTCATCTTAAATACTGTTGGATGTACTTTTATTTCGTTAACATATATATATATATATATATATATATATATATATATATATATAATATGCGGACAATTGTATGAATTGTATTTGTTACATTACTTTTTTTCTTTTTTTTTCTTGAAAGACCTCTTGGATCAAACATGTCACTTTGTTTCTAATCAATTGTCGTCTAACCATCAACACAACCATCATGATCTATCACATTAGTATTTTAGAAATACATTAGCAGATATGTTGCATTTAGTTAGATCATCAAGATACAAAAATTCGATTTATTTAGTAAAATTATCTAAAATGTCATGATATTTACATCACACTCACAATACAGGGTTTTTAAGCACTCCTGGAGGAGGAACCCCTCCCTGGTTTCCATCCACCTTTTTGGCGACTGTCATTCAGAGTTTTTTGCCATTTACAACAGATCAGAGATATAATAAGAGAAATAGATGTTGTTATGTGTCTTCTTATTTGCGCTCAATATAAATTCTAAAGTGTCATGTCGTCATAAGAAAAACGTGTGCACATGTTAGACATTTATCATCCCAACAATCTATAAGTTTGTGACGTGCAACAGATAGCTGTTTCTGTATACTATTGGTGGGTTTGAGAGCTAGAGATGATGAACAAGTGGAAAGCACCAGAATATTGGAAGAGAGTGACCTGCATCATGATTAATAAATTTGGAAATCTTAGCTGCAGCTCAGTGCTTCCAAATACCTTGAAGACCATGAGCTGTGAGCTGGATAATTACAGTGGATATGTGGAAGCATCAAGAGAATTGATATGAGAATGATACGATGGATGTGTAATTTGAGACTTAAAGACAGGCTTAGTTCTGATGACCACAGAGGAAGATTAGATCTGGACAGTATAGGGAGATGTGTGCAGAACAAGAGATTTCAATTGCTTGACCACGTTGAAAGAATGGATATGAGTTCTTGGGTTAGTAGATATAGAACAGTTGACGTAGCAGATTCAGTCTTCAGGAGAAGGCCTAGGAAAACATGGACAGAAGTGATATGAGATATCAATAAAGACCTGGCCAGAGGTAAGTTTGTTTCGAAGTCAATTACTAAAATCCAACATGTAAAATTGACATCAAACCGGATGATGATGATGATGATGATGATGATGATGATGATGATGATGATGATTGTGGTGATGATAGAAACCCGAAGCTTTCATTTAAATAAGACAACAAATATTTTCTTTTTCTTTCATTACAATTAAAATATTAACACGATTGTTCTTCTTATAGCAATGACAGCATGAGGACCGATAGCAGAATGGGTACTAGCTTAGAGACTTTTAATTTTATTATAATTTGCTGCTATTATATTTTGGCTCAAATTTTGTGCTGTAATATTTCTGTGAATAACTTTACCGAAATCTATTATACTATAAAAAAATTTGTGGATGTTTGTACACTAAGGGAGAAGGGGGGATTGAACCAAATTATACTTCTTCTATTTAGTGTCGTTTTTGCATTATAAGTCAGTTTGGTACTTGAGAGAGAACTTTACCTATGTATTTATGGTTGTTGATTCTTATATCTCTGGATGCTTCTAGCACTAAGTTTATTGGCCGTATTAGACAATTTATTTCGTTTATATCATCCTAAATACTGTTGGATTTACTTTTGTTTTCTTAATACATTTATAATATATATTTGTTAATAATGTGAAAAATTGTATGAATTGTATTTGTTGCATTACTTTTTTATTGTTTTTTCTTGGAAGACATCTTGGATCAAACATGTCACTTTGTTTCTAATAAATTACCGTCATGATGAATCATATTAGTATTTTGTAAATCAACTAGCAGATATGCTGTATTCAGCTATATCCCCAGGATACTAAAATCAGTTAAAATTTAACTAAATAGCCAATCATTCCGATTGCTCTTGAAAACACAAATAAAATTACGTTTTAATATCAATAAAATTCAAAATAGCAAACATTTTTATTAATAATATATTAATAATATATTTATGAATCTGTATTTCTTCCGAGTATTAGAATATAGTAATATTTTGAAGATAAATATAGCAATACACATGAAAAATTTTAATTGTTTAAAATATCTCAATAATGGCATATATATAAAGAGCTTGATCTAAGAAAGAAAGAATCTTTTTTAATTTTTTAAATCTGACTAAAAATATGGAAGTTATGACTAATTTTGTGCCTCGCACGATTTGATATTTTCCCTCTTTAAGACCATATGCGTTTCGTCACATTTTTACACTAATTATTCAATACAAATGTTATATCTCTGTTAAAACACAAGATTAAGCAATGAAATTTACCATATAAGTGTATTTGTGTGCAAAGAATCAGAATATTGCACTGAAAATCCCCAGAAATTTATTGTTTCCAGGTAATCTGCAGTAAATGCCCATAAATATGGTGCAATACCTTAAACAATACCATGGATCCATTAAATATATAATGAAGATTATTACTTATTAATGCATGTGAACGGTTATTCATTTCCTGAAAGAATGGTGGTAATTTTAGGACAAAGTGCTTTGATTTAAAAAATATGGCTATATTAGTAGAACTACCTTGAAATCTGTGATTATGCGAACCGTTTTATGATCGGTGGGTATTGCTAATAAATATAATAAGGAGTATACAACCATGAAACTAATTCTTATTGTTATTTGCCATATTATGTTATAATATTATTTTTCCTATAATTCCTTAAATAAATTTTCCCCTATAACCAGAATAAGTAAGTTATAGTAATCTTTATTTTCATAAAAGATATGAGATTGTTAGTTGAGATTCTATTTTGGATGCTTGGGATAATACCATTTATTATTGATTTAGGATGGCTAGATTCCATAGTAAGCTGTCTGGTTGACTTATAGAAACGGCAAGTAGGTATCATTAATGTGTATATATATATATATATATATATATATATATATTAAGTACATGTAAAAATGGGCGTTGCTGTAGTTCTTAAAAGTGTATTTTCTTAATTTTTAAAAATAGTTTTCGTTTAACTTTTCATTGTGTTTGAACGATAAAAGCATTAAGTTAATATCTAAAAGGAAACAACTGTATATTTACGTGTGAAAAAAAATTTAGAATTAAAAATGTTATCCAATTTTTTAAATTCTTTTTTTCGTTATGATCCTGATTCTCAACTTTTTCAAATTTTGAAGATTATAAAAAAAATTTCTTACGCTGATCATCATTCATGTGCGAAAGAGAAATATAATTACATCGCATTTTATATTTTCCTAGAAACTCTTATTAAAATCACATGAAATATTTTTTGCAATTATATTTTTTTTGGTGAAAATATTTATTAAACAATGCTTTATTCGATGATAACATCTCTAATTCAAGAAATTAATTTTTCTTCGAGTTATAGTGATTTTATTAACACGGAATTTAGGGGCCTTTTTTGTAATATATACAAAATAATTATTTTTTTAATTTTCATTTTAAACATCTACAGTGCTTTATTTTCATAAAAAAAATTAAAATTCATGCATTTTTTTTATTAATACATAAAAATATTACTTTAGTAAAGGTGTATTTTGTTTTAAAAAAATAATACATTTTCGCTAAGATTTTTAAGAAATAATGGTTTTCATTATATTATGTGATCGTTGAATACAGAAAATTTCATTAAAATTGGTTGATTTCCTGAATTTTGATGAATTTTTAAGTGAAGGGAGGGTCAAAATGTGTTTACATTTTGATGATCGGCCACTGATTCTGCATGTACCAAATATATATATATGCTTCTAATCCATTATATTTATCTCATTATTTATTTTATTATTATGATAGTCATTATTAGTAGTATTTTTATTAATTCATGTACAGTTTTTTTTCTATAACTTGATGTACTTCTTTTAAAAATGAATAATGTTGGTGTTTCTGTTTGACTTTTACTTGACATATTCAAATAAAATATAAACTTCTATTTCCTCTTAGAAATGATTGTATGCCACAACTTTGTTGATCTTGAATTCTTGGAACTGATATACATCATGTTATAATGTATTTGTTTCAACTTACGCTACAATAGCTCTGCTTGGCCTGAAGGTTAAATCATTGAACCAATTGAAATACCTGCAGTATTTAGAGTAAAGAATATTACAAATTTTACTTAACCTCCCTTACAATTGAGGCTGGTGTATTCTTTTTTCTTATTTGTGCACTATTCAAGTGTATCCTCTTGTCTTTGATTCTATATATGCATTAATGTCTGTGTTTTATTTCTCTTCAGCATGTCTTGCCATGTGAAATTTGAGATTGTCTTTACGCGTAAAAGTTTTGCCACACATTTCACAGTTATGTGAAATCCCCTCACCACGGCGACACACAGTGTGAGTTTTCACATGCCTTTTTAAGTGTCCTCTCTGAGAAAAAGATTTGTCACACAGTCCACATTTAAAAGGCCTCTCTCCAGTATGTACTCTCATATGTTCTTTTAGTTTGTTCTTTGTTGTGAATGCTTTATCACAGACTGTGCAAGGAAAAGGCTTCTCTCCTGTATGAGATCGAACATGTACTTTCAAGTTATTACTGCTTGTGGATGTTTTCCCACAGACATCACAATGATACAGAGTTTTTCCAGCGTGAGTTTGCATATGATTAATCAGTTCACTATTTACAGAGAAAACTCGGTCACAGATTTCACATGGAAAAGATCCCTCTCCTGTGTGAATAACTATATGTTTCTTCAAGCTGTTGTTTTCCAAGAAAGATTTTCCACACACCCCACAGTGATAGGGTGTCGCACCAGAATGGCTTTTAATGTGCTCGTTCAATAATTTGTTTCCAGCAAAGCCTTTCCCACAGATATAACAATGCTCGAGCACTTGGTTGATATGGCTTTTTAAATGCATTGTCCATTGGAGTTTTTTGGTGAAGGATTCTCCACAAACTTCACATGGGAACATTTTTGCCGATTTTTTGAGATCCTGTTTTCAGGCTGAAAGAAAAAAATGATACTAGTGAAAATATTAAGTTCTGAGAGTGCAGACTTCCACACATGATCAGCTCATCTTTTGACTTGATAAATCATTTTTCATATATCTGTGTTTATTAATATGAAAAATATATCTACAGCTAAACAGAGGCGTCCATGTTTTATTCCTGCAGGAAATCATCTAGCTAAATGCATGGATTTATAGTTTGTGATTTCTTCTATATGAAACTACTGTTTACTCTAGTTAAGTAACTAGTGATTAGTTGTAATTATTAAGCTATTACTTTCATTGCCACTGCTATTGTCATAACAGTTTCCTATCATCAGTATGTTCGTGTATCAGTGTTTATTTGTTTCATCACAGTCTTGTTTTTGTTTTATTTATGCAATTTTCAGGTAGTCAATAACCAATAAGGAAAGTCACCTAAATTCAAAACAAAAAGAGAGTAGAAAGTAGGCAGAGGGAGTTTGAGATTATGTTATTTTACATCTGACTAAGAAAAACTGGGGTTACATGCAATATGCACATATATATTGATACATATAAACACACACATGCTTGTATATATACAAACATATTTTCAGTTTGCATGCTGTGATATATTATCTCAATCTTTTAAAGAAAGTCTCACACACAGAAGAATGTGTATGTCTTGTCTTTTATTAGTTTCTCTGGCTCAATTATAAGTCAGTAGCCTATCAACATGTTGATAAGAGCGATGTTATCAGAATAAGAAAATAGAGATAGAAAA
Source organism: Sepiola atlantica (assembly GCA_963556195.1). NCBI lineage: Eukaryota > Metazoa > Mollusca > Cephalopoda > Sepiida > Sepiolidae > Sepiola > Sepiola atlantica. Next base: position 96,342,358 of record OY744525.1, on the reverse strand, counting down.
TACATCAAAAATGAAAGGATTTAAGAGTTAATATTATGAAAAAAAATATATATATAAAAAAGGAAAATACAAAACATGCCTTACCAAATCAATTTTCTTCTCTTTTCTTTTATCTTAGCATTGAAAATCCTTTATTATAACTCCAATACATGGCTATAATTCAAGCCCCCCCCCCACACACACACACACATTTTAACCTTTTTACACTTTGTAAATTTTATGTTATACATGTAACAATGCTCAAATGTATCAAGTTATTATTTGTGAGAAAAGTAAATAAGAAAAGTAAAGTTCATAAAGATATGTGTGATTCTGTTGCAATGAAATAGACAAATTAAGTAAATAGAGAGAATAAAGAGCTAACTCATGAAAAGGAAAGGGAAACACCATATAAAAGAAACTATGCATATGATAGAACAATTGTTTGAATATGTCACATGATTAAACCCTACTCGGAAATTATAGAAAGTTGTTTGTGAATTGCAGTTTATCTCACAAGATGGCAACACTTTAAACGAAATTATCTACAAACGAGGATTCGATAAACCCATGCTCAAATCGTATTAGAGGAATGTTTCTTCATTAAGCATTTAAACCCAAATCAACCTTAATCTCGCCGATTTAAGAAACGAAGGATACCTTATATTTATATGAGATTGCAAAGATGACCCCTGCTTCAAAATATTCTGAATTCAGTAGAGACCCAGGAAAACGATGCGCACAGGTTTTATTCCGTAAATAATAAGAACATTTAAATGAAAAAGAAAGAAAAAACAAAGAGAAGATAGAGATATAAAATAGAGAAAAATAAATATTATAATAAAAGAAAAGGAGAAAAAAGAAAAATACTAAACTAGTTCATGTCGATTTATTTCAGTTCAGATTTGACAACATGTGTTTGTTGTATGAGAATGTTTTTTGAATCTGTGGAATCTTAAATTTGTTTCTTTTATTATGTTATGTTATACATACAACAATGCCCCAAAGTATCAAGCCATTATTTAGAGTGAAAAATAATTATAAAAACTACAAGTAATAAATATATGAGTGATTCCATGTCAAATCCATAGAACGGGGTTGCCAGAAATAGTTTGCTCGATTCCAAAAAGGAAATTTTTCAGTGAGAGATTCTCCTCGCTCTGACCGGACAAATATGATTGACAGTGACCAAGTGAAAGCCATAGTTATACAAAATTGCTGTTTGACAACTAGACACATCGCAGACAATCTCAAGATTCCCAAATCAAGCATGAAAAATGAATTGCATGAATATCAACTTTAAAGAAACGAATAAATTTTTCCAACCCAATAAAATATACCATATGTATTTTCTTATCTTAGTAATCAAATAATGTAAGTTTACCTTGACCTTAAACTTTGGCCTTCAATTTCAATTTGACCTTCAAAAGAAGATTTTTTTAGTTAAATTATCTAAAATGTCATGATATTTACATCACACTCACAATCAGGGTTTTTAATCACTCCTAGAGGAGGAACCCCTCCCTGGTTTTTATCCACCTTATTGGTGACTGTCATTCAGAGTTTTTTTCCATTTACACCATATCAGAGATATAATAAGAGAAATAGATGTTGTTATGTGTCTTCTTATTTGCGCTCAATATAAATTCTAAAGTGTCATGTCATCATAAGGAAAACGTGTGCACATGTTAGACGTTTATCATCCCAACAATCTATAAGTTTGTGAAGTGCAACAGATAGCTGTTTCTGTATACTATTGGTGGGTTTGAGAGCTAGAGATCATGAACAAGTGGAAAGCACCAGAATATTGGAAGAGAGTGACCTGCATCATGATTAATAAATTTGGAAATCTTAGCTGCAGCTCAGTGCTTCCAAATACCTTGAAGACCATGAGCTGTGAGCTGGATAATTACAGTGGATATGTGGAAGCATCAAAAGGATTGATATGAGAATGATACGATGGATGTGTAATTTGAGACTTAAAGACAGGCTTAGTTCTGATGACCACAGAGGAAGATTAAATCTGGACAGTATAGGGAGATGTGTGCAGAACAAGAGATTTCAATTGCTTGACCACGTTGAAAGAATGGATATGTGTTCTTGGGTTAGTAGATATAGAACAGTTGACGTAGCAGATTCAGTCTTCAGGAGAAGGCCTAGGAAAACATGGACAGAAGTGATATGAGATATCAATAAAGACCTGGCCAGAGGTAGGTTTGTTTCGAAGTCAATTACTAAAATCCAACATATAAAATTGACATCAAAGCGGATGATGATGATGATTGTGGTGATGATAGAAACCCGAAGCTTTCATTTAAATAAGACAACAAATATTTTCTTTTTCTTTCATCAGAATTAAAATATTAACGTGATTGTTCTTCTTATAGCAATGACAGCATTAGGCCCGATAGCAGAATGGGTACTAGCTTAGAGACTTATAATTTTATTATAATTTGCTGCTATTATATTTTGGCTCAAATTTTGTGCTGTAATATTTCTGTGAATAACTTTACCAAAATCTATTATACTATAAAATTCTTTTGGGATGTTTGTACACTAAGGGAGAAGGGGGATTGAACCAAATTATACTTCTTCTATTTAGTGTCGTTTTTGCATTATAAGTCAGTTTGGTACTTGAGAGAGAACTTTACCTATGTATTTATGGTTGTTGATTCTTCTATCTCTGGATGCTTCTAGCACTAAGTTTATTGGCCGTATTAGACAATTTATTTCGTTTATATCATCCTAAATACTGTTGGATTTACTTTTGTTTTCTTAATACATTTATAATATATATTTGTTAATAATGTGAAAAATTGTATGAATTGTATTTATTGCATTACTTTTTTATTGTTTTTTCTTGAAAGACATCTTGGATCAAACATGTCACTTTGTTTCTAATAAATTGCCGTCACGATGAATCATATTAGTATTTTGGAAATCAACTAGCAGATATGCTGTGTTCAGAATACTAAAATCAGTTAAAATTTAACTGAATAGCCAATCATTTCGATTGCTCTTGAAAACACAAATAAAATTACGTTTTAAGATCAATAAAATTCAAAATAGCAAACATTTTTGTTATTAATATGAGTCTGCATTTCTTCCGAGTATTAGAACATAGTATTATTTTTTTAAATAAATATAATAAGGAATATACAAACTTTTATTATTATTTGCCATATTGTGTTATCATATTAATATTTTTTTCAGGTTGTATCCCAGAATTATTAAGTGCATTATTATAGTAATACCTATTTTCATTAAAGATTTGAGAGTTGGAAGTTGCGATTCTATTTTAGATGCCTGGGATAATACCATTTATTATTGATTTAGGATGGCTAGATTCCATAGTAGAGTGTCTGGTTTGTCATTATTAGTAGTAGTATTATTAATTCATGTACATGTTTTTTCTATAATAACTGGATATGCATTTTTTAAAAGATGAATAATGTTGGTGTTTCTGCTTGACTTCTATTTGTGATGTTGTGGAAGAGAAAGAAAGAAAACAAAATTCAATTTCTTTGTAAATTGTCCTAGAAACGATCGTACGCCAAAAAATTGTTGATCCTGAATTCTTGGAACTGATATAATGTTATTAATTCCTTTGTTTCAACAATTGTTTTGTTTGACCTAAAGGTTCAATCATTGAGCTGATTTGAATACCTGCAGTATTTAGAGTATAGAACGTTATAAATTTTACTTAATCTCCCTTATATTTGAGTTTGGTTTATTCTTTTGTTCATTTATACTCTAGTCAAGTCTATCCTCTTTACTTTGATTCTCTATATATACATATATGTATACATGTGTGTTATTTCTCTTTAGCATGTCTTGCCATGTGAAATTTGAGATTGTTATTATGCATAAGAGTTTTGCCACAATTATGTGAAATCCCCTCACTATGGCTACGCACAGTGTGAGTTTTCACATGCATTTTAAGTGTCCTCTCTGAGAAAAAGATTTGTTACATAGTCCACATTTAAAAGGCCTCTCTTCAGTATGTACTCTCATATGTTCTTTTTGAGCATTTTTTGTTGTGAATGCTTTATCACAGACTGTACAAGGAAAAGGCTTCTCTCTCTTTTTTTTTTCTTATCTTTCAGTTTTTGTTGGGATGGGGCATCCTACTGGATACCAGATATTCACCGGCTATTTCAGACACTCCATCCGAGAGATATTTTAAAGATTCTAACCGTCCCTTTAAGTGCAATTGTTTGTATTTCTCTTGCACTCGGTTCATCGGGTATAATTCTTTTTCATTAGTCCTGTTGCTCCTATTATTACTGAGATGATCAAGATTTTCCTAAAATTCCAGTTTCTTTTCATCTCGTACATTAGACCTTGGTATTTCGTAATCTTTTCCCTTTCAGCTCTGTTTAATCCTGCATCATTAGGGACACTGACTTCAACTAGGGTTGCTATTTTCTCCCTTTTGTCCCATATGACAATGTCAGGTTTAACAGTTCCGTTTTCTAGATATGTAGCTGTAGAGATTGCAGAGTCATAGTGGATGGTGTATAAATTATTTCCAACTGTTCTTTCTGGTATATGCTCCCAGGACTTGCTGCTACACTGGATATTCAACTTTTTACATATAGTCTGGTGAAGATATTTACACACTCCGTTGTGTCACATTGTATAATAGCCATCCCCCAGGAGAACCTTACAACTGGATCTGAGGTGGCTCACACTCTCCACTTCTGTGTGGCAGAACCTGCACTTGTTATTGTTGCTGAGATCACTCCTCTTTTTAAAAGCATTGGTCATCAAGTCTTGATCTTGACCAACCATTATCATTCTCTCCTGATCATAGTGGCGATATACTCTTTTCAGGCAGTCTATAGAGCCTTCCTTATCTATATATTCCTGGGATAATTCACCTAGGAAATACTTAACCCATTGTTAATTGGCCCATTCTTCCAGTTTTTTGGAATGGAAGGTCTTGGTGTATTTCTGGTGGCTATTTCTGTGGCAGGCTTGTTTTCTGTTTCTGCCTCATTTGTAAAACAGTCCTGTCCAAAATGTTTGGCCAGTTTTGTGATAGAGGTTGTTCTGCTTGCTCTGGTTTCTTGATGTTGGCATACCATCATAAGGTTTGGGTTCTGAGAGCTCATCAGATATTGGCCGCTGTTCACAATAGTGGCTCGATGTTGATGGTCAATTTCTGAGAGACCCATACCCCCTGCTCCTCTTGGCAGATATAGCCTTGGTAGACACTGGTTCCTGTACACTATTCTGTACATTGTCAACATTTTTCTCGTTTTAGTGTCTAATCAATTAATGTCCTTTTGTGGCCAATCAATAATTCCAAAGCTGTATGTTATCACTGGCATAGGTAATTGGTTAATGGCAGTTCCTGTATGAGATCGAACATGTACTTTCAAGTTATTACTGCTTGTGGATGCTTTCCCACAGACATAAAAATGATACAGAGTTTTTCCAGCGTGAGTTTGCATATGATTAATCAGTTCACTATTTACAGAGAAAACTCGGTCACAGATTTCACATGGAAAAGATCCCTCTCCTGTGTGAATAACTATATGTTTCTTCAAGCTGTTGTTTTCCAAGAAAGATTTTCCATACACCCCACAGTGATAGGGTGTCGCACCAGAATGGCTTTTAATGTGCTCGTTCAATAATTTGCTTCCAGCAAAGCCTTTCCCACAGATATAACAATGCTTTAGCACTTGGTTGATATGGCTTTTTAAATGCATTGTCCATTGGAGTTTTTTGGTGAAGGATTCTCCACAAACTTCACATGGGAACATTTTTGCCGATTTTTTGAGATCCTGTTTGCAGGCTGAAAGAAAAAAATGATACTAGTGAAAATATTAAGTTCTGAGAGTGCAGACTTCCACACATGATCTTTTGACTTGATAAATCATTTTTCATATATCTGTGTATATTAGTATGAAAATATATCTATGGCAAGTAAGCTACACAGAGGCGTCCATGTTTCATTCCTGCAAAAAATCATCAGGCTAAATGCATGGATTTATAGTTTGTGATTGCTTTTATATATTAGTAGTGTTTACTCTAACTATCGGATTTGTTGTTATTATTACTCCCTATTATTTTCATTGCCACTGCTATTTTTATAACCGTTTCCTATCATCAGTATGTTTGTTTACCAGTGTGTAATGCAGTTATTTTTTCAGTTAAGAGTGCTCACTATCATATAAAGCGGGTAAATGAATATATCTACACTGTGGTGTTTCACTAGTCCAGGTGTCTTTGCTTTGTGCAATTTTCAGGTAGCCAATAACCAATAAGGAAAGTCACCTAAATTCAAAACAAAAGGAGAGTGTAAAAGGTGGACAGAGAGAGTTTGAGATTATGTTATTTACACCTGGGCTTAGAAAAACTGGGGTTACATGCAATATACACATAGATATGGATACATATAAACATACACATGCTTGCGTGAACATATATACAAACATATTTTCAGTTTGCATGCTGTGATATATTCTCTCAATCCTACTTAAAATCTTTTAAAGAAAGTCATGAATATAAAACATTCTTCTCTTTTACACACATACTGTCTATATCCTGTCTTTTATTAGTTTCTATAAGGCTCAATGATAGCAGTCAGTGGCCTACCAACATGTTGAGGAGAGAAAAAGGGACCAATAAGGTTGTAAAAATCTAGAAAAAAGGAAAGACGAATGGGATGCATTTGGGTTTACACCGGTTTCTTTCAGTTGATCTCTGGACACTAATCAAATTGTTTTTTGTCACAAGTTTGATTTTTAATATAGAGAAAGATTTATTTACAAAAAATGAGATTGTGTTACTATTTACTTACTCCACGAGGGCGGAATGCATAATAAAATCAAATCTTATAGGGTGCATCTTTTTTTTTTTACAAAATGTTTTAATAAACAAACGAATCATTGTCCCTATTTGTTAAAAAAGAAGATTCTATTTTTCGAGTTGTGTATGCTTTCGGTGTCCTAAATTCTCGTTTTCAAATTACTTCATTTGATTTGTCGATTTATATTTAAATTATTATGGCCACCGAACGTTTTGGAGTTAAAATCAATATATACATATTTTTATTTTAAAGGTCAAAGACAATTATGAAAAAGATATTTTGTGTGTGTCTTTTTAATACAATCCAATATTTATTTAAATATTTTTTGTAAAACATTTGGCTTTTGTACTTGACCTTTTGGCTAGGAGCAAAGTGTAGTATCTGTTCTGATACTACACTTCATCTTTCTTCTAGGTCAGTATTGGAAAAAACCTTCAAGACAGGCAATTTTAATTTTTGTCCCAATCCTCTTTTTGTAGAGCTGGATTTTTCCTAGATTAAAAACCGATCTTGCGTCTGCCCTAGTAAGGAGGCAAAAAGTTTGTAAATTTTTTTAAAATTAAAAATTTATTATTTTATAAATTTCTAATGTCGGTTTTTTATGTAGGGAAAATCCATCTCCCCCAAAAAGGGGGAACTCTGGATTGAGACAAAAATAAAAATTGCCTCAGTCTTTTTTTATATGATTCCAAAAGTCCTCTCCTGAAAACATTTCCAAGAGTATAAATTTTAGACAGTGCTATGAACTTTTTTACACTGAACTTGGCCAAGAAGTGGGTGGTCAATTTACGTTATATTTATATAGGAAAGTGATCCCCCCTCTAAAATCTAAATAGAAGAAAATTTAAATTTTTTTTATGGAATATGATTCACTATGGTTCCAAATGGTAAATGATGAGATAGTTGCCCTAAATAGTTTCTTCGAAAATTCGAATAAAAATAGTGTATAGGCGATAAAAAATTTTTTTTTTCAAGATCATGACACGAACGTTTTGGAGTTAAAATCAATTTTGAGGGGGGGGGGGAGACACACATTTTAACACTTTTTTCGTCATGAGCGATACAAAAAACATTTATGGCTAACGGCCTTTTGGCTAAGATCAAAGTGTAGTATCTGTTCCGATGGATACTGCACCCCATACTGGTGTTGTCTTGGCCTTCGGGTCTTGATTTACGCCGGTCAATGGGTCTGTCCTGTGCAGTTCTGGGAGGTCCACCTTCCTAGGCTTTGCCTCTCCTCTTTGGGGAGGAGTAAGTTTATTGCTTACTGCCTGAGGCTGCCCAGGCAATTTTTAAACCCCACTTTCCCGACTCGACCTTGGGTCACATCTTACTTGTGGGAGTAAGATAAAAACTGGCCTTGTGCCTAACTCCAGGAGAGGAGTAAATCAATATCCACTACTAATAATAACCTACTTCCGGTGCAAGTATAACTCCATCTTGGAAAACCTTCGATTATTCTAGCATATTTACTCATTTTAAACGCATTTTTCTTCAGATTACATGCGTAATACTAAATAGATTTTAACATGAAACGGTTCATCATATAATAATCTTAAAAAACAAAAACATAACCCCATTTGTATCGCCATACACAATGTTTTATCACATTCTGTGATAATGGACGGCGATCTCAACATTAACCCTAAAACGGTGCATTTATGTTTGCAGTTCTGGCAATTTTGTGTTTTATCCAAGAGGCTATTTTAGGAAGACATAATGCGATTAATTCTTCGAGAAACTGAATAACTGCGTCACCGGTTAAATTCATTTGGGGTTTGCAGTCTTCTCCTTCTCGTGCCCATATACAAAGCTATTCAGCTTATATAACGTCCAGCTAGTGCTTGGTACATTGTTGTCCCTTGATGTTGTAGTGTAGGGTCCGCCTAATAGAGGGCATCGAAGGAGCTGCTCCATAGTGTGGAGTTCTGTGCCACGGTCGCATGTGGTTGCAACTGTGGCTTTGCAGTCATATGCTTTCATGTTATTTGCCTTTTTACATTTTTTTTGCGGCTTTCAAATCGTAAACTGCGTCTGTCATTTCCGGTGTGTTCCGTAAATCGCAATCGGAAACATTCGGACCGATATGTTTTGTTTTAGTAAACATCGTGCCGGACATGTTATTTTTTCAGTGTTACGAAAACAAAATGATCGTCTAGTGATTTCTCCATGTCTGTGCTAAATTCTAAAGTGGCTTTAAACTAAAAATTCATTTCAAGCTAGAATTACAGTCGAGTATTATGGTTCATCTGTGCTCCAGAAGAAAGGGAAATAGTATTCCTCGAAATAGCAGCCATTATTCTAAAAAAAAGATCAAACGTTTTGCCAAATAGCAATGGCACATATTTCTCCTTTACTTTGCTGGATAACAATTAAAACAAGCAACGCCAGGTAAAATATACAATGGAACTTACCAGGAAGGAATTTGTGTGAGGAAATAAAAAGTAAAGGATATGCAGGAAGTTGCCGGTGTTAAAACAAAAAATGTCCCCTTATTCAACTATAGTGCAATTCAATTGAACCTTTTAAAAACTGTTTTGGTCAACCAAAAACCTTCCGGGTAGAAACAGGCCTTTCTCTTAGGAGCAAAGTGCAATATGTGTTCTGATGCTACACTTCATCTTTCCTATCCTCAGTCAGTGAAGGAGAAATCCTACTAGACTAGCAATTGTACTTTTTGTCCCAATCCAAAGTGTCCCTTTTTAAGACTATTGTACTTATTATGAAATAGTGTATACTATACTATATCAGACTAATGTACTATATTTAAATGCTCAATTTAGGGGCATAGTGTAGTGTAGTATCTGCTCTATCATCATGATACCATCCTCCCAGGCATTACGTCCTCCTTTTTTGAGAGGTGTGGAGGTAGTGTAGTATCTGTTCTGTTGTCATTATACCATCCTCCCAGGCATTACCTCATCCTGGAGAGAAACGATATGAAAATGATACAATGGATGTGTAATGTGAGTCTTAAAGGCAGGCTTGGTTCTGATGAGCTCAGAGGAAGATTAAATCTGGACAGTATAGGGAGATATGTGCAGAAGAGTAGACTTTTATGGTATGGCCACGTTGAAAGAATGGATGAGAGTTCTTGGGCTAGTAGATATAGAAAAGTCAAGGTAACAGGTTTAGTTCACATAGGACGGCCAAAGAAAACATGAGAGGAATTGATGAAAAATGGACTTGAGAGAAGAAGGGATAAATAAAGACCTAACCAGAGATAGGTTAGTCTGGGAGTCAATTTCTTAAAGCCGTCTAATACATGTCAGCATGTAAAACAGACGTTAAATCGAATATGATGATGATGATGATGATGATGAGTAGTTCTCGCCTGTTAAATATTCTGTGCTTTACCCAAATGCTTGCCGTGCAGAAGAAAATTGATGGGGGATTTTGTTTGGTATGCACCGTTTAATCGATTTCTATTACTAACTGCTTTTACCGAAAAGCCGTCTTAACATTTTAATCGTAATGAAAGAAAAAAGAAATCTTCGTTGTTTCATTTGAATGTTTTTGTTTTTGCTTGTAATTATAAGAATGAAATATTTGTCAGCTTTTCTGTGTAAACTCTAAAATTATTTTGAAAGGACAATGTTGTATATTTGTGTAGTGTGAATTAATTGTCGAGGTGGAAAAAAAGGTGTTATTAAAAAAAAATCACCAGTATCAAAAAGAAAGTCAAGAAAGGTAAGTCATTTATTCGGAAAGAAATTGACTTTTAATGGTCCCGTTACACTCACATCGCGCGCACCTTTTTCGTCTTTTCTATTATTTTTTGTATTGCCACTCCGACTTAGGGTTAGTGATAGGGTTAAGGACAGGAATGTGTTTCAGTAAATGAGCATAAAGTCCATTGAACCCGACTTCCGCTTACTTTTTTCTAATTAAAATACCCACAATTTTTATAAAATTTATATAAATCCGACATTTTCATATAAATTATATATTTCATTATAAATGAAACTACAAAAGCAATTGGTTTAAAACTTGCGGAAGTCGGATTCAATGGAATTTATTCCCATTTACCCGTGTTTCTTGTATCATTTTAACATAGATATTTGTGTGCTTTTTTGGAATAGGTATCCATAGTCGTCACGACTATGGATACCTATTCCAAAGCAGTTCCGACTACGAACGGAAAACGCCGAATTAAGTTCCGACTGTTACCGAAATATACAAATAATAAAAGACGCCGTTACTTGCCAGCCGACTATTTTTTTCAGTCAATTAGAAAGATCACGTTACGTAACATTTTGAATACACTTATTACTTTTGAACTTCTTTGGATATCTTTTCATTTACCTTTACTAAAGGGTTCGTATTGTGTAGAAGTACCGAAACAACATTACAGAATACACTTAAATACAAGATAAACTCAACAGTTTCTTTCATTAAATAACTTCTTTGCCAAAACAAAAATAAAAAAGGTACTGTTTTAGAATTTGACCCTAACCTTCGTGACTGCCCGGCAGCAGCGAGCCGACAGCTAACGGAAGCGTCCGAAACCTGCCGAATGCGAGACCTGCCGAAATCGAAAACGAGGCTGGCTGGCAGACGATATTGAATTCAAAGAGAGACGCTTGGCACAAAGTAAAAATGAATTTTGAAGTGTTGTGTAGTTCGATTGCCTCTCCGGAGCAGTGCATTAACTTTTGCCAGCAGAAAGCTCTGGTGGCAAAATTTGCCGGCTAGTACCGAGAAAGACAGTTTCCGAAAAATATGCCTGGAGATGCCCCACCCAGGAATGCCGGGCTTGGATTTCGCTGCGATCGGGGACGTAAAAAAAAAATGGTTATTTTAGCGTTCATAAAAACAGTTTATTTCAGTTAAAAAAAAACAAAAAAAAAGAGTTTAAAAAGTTAGTTTTCTTACTTAAAATGGTTAATTATTAATAAAAAAAAAAGTTTATTCATTTCAGCTATGGGTTTGTTCATTTATTTCATTTTCTGTATACAAATATATGCATTTCTTTTTCTTTACGTATAGTCATCGTCTTACATTGTTGTCGTCTGCCGACTCGGCAGGTCTCGGACGCTTCCGTTAGCTGTCGGGACGCTTCCGTTAGCTGTCGGCTCGCTGCTGCCGGGCAGTCACGAAGGTTAGGGTCAAATTCTAAAACAGTACCATAAAAAATAAAAGCTAATAATAGATTCAATTTGTTCGGTGAAACTCGGAATTGATGATGTAAGTACTGAAATTTTCTTGGATACCTATTCCAAAAAGTACCTTCTTCTTGATGTCCCAGAAGAGGGTAATATTGTTATGCTTTTTTTTTTGGAGGGGGGGGGGGCTAGGCTATTGCCACCCGAACTTAGGATTAAAGGAGGGTTTTTGTTTGGAGGGATGTCTGTTAGCACCCGGGCTTAGGGTTAGTGGTAGGGTTAAGGAAGGGGTTGAGGAGATAGTAGAAATTAAATCAGGTACATTACGTTCATTATTAGTGTCTTGTCTGTAATCCCTTTTTTTATTCGTATTGGCCAATTTATCGTCTGCCTATCTCGGTCTAGTTCGGAAGTTGTCATCAAAACTCAGAAATCTCCGTTAAATTCGTGATGCACTATTCTGTAGACTATTCTCATTTTGGCCTACAATCTCCTCAATAGTCCTTAGGACCTATTATTCACTCCTACACCACAAGAAACTATTTAACCACCGATTTTGATTGAACCGGAGGGGGGGGGGCGCCTTCTCAATCAGAATCCCTGGACATTAGAATAGACTACCAAGAAAGGTAATAAATGTGCCAACAACGCAGCAATTCAAGGTGAATTTGGACAGGTGCTGGTCTACTGTATCCTCTTCTGTGTGAATTTCTACCTTCCCCTTTCCCTACATGGCAAGTGAAACATGCTTGTTTTATTTTTTGCCAGATTAATTGAATTAATAACCCAAACTGCAAGTAACAGTGTTTTGGCAAGGAGCAAAGTAGAGTATCTGTTTTGATACTGTACTTCATCTTTCTAGATTGAGGCAATTTTTATTTTTGTCTCAATCCAGAGTGCTCTTTTTAAGGAGCTGGATTTTCCACACATTACAAACTGATCTCGTGTCTAACTGCCCAGGTGTGTGTGTGTGGGGGGGGGGGGGCAGTAAATAGAGACACAACACCCTCTTTATGAAGTCCGTATAACTCGTATTTACCTCCCTCCCATTGTGGGAAGATGTGGCTGTGGCACAAGGCCGGAAGGTAAAGATTTAAGGCCACCGCACAAGATGTGGTGCACTCTAGCCATGCAATAAAATGCTTGAGCAGCCCTGTCGGCATTCCCTGGTAGGAACGCCTCAAGCGGTTAGCGATTTTATTTAGACAAAAGTAACGGTTACAGCAAATATTTAATATGGAAAATAAAAAACAATGCATGCAAATATTCTTGTTTGCCTTAGGCACAAGGCTCGAATCGGGAGGGGGGTTCGTTGGTCTTACATTTGGTCAGTCTATGTGTACTTTACCCTTAGCTAGATTCTCTCACCAAAATAGCTCATTCTCTCTGTGGGTTGTGCCTACTTAGGTGATCCTAAATTTATATAAGAAATTTATTTTCAAAATTCATTGTGGGGGAGTGGGACAATATTTACAAAAGTTCTGTACAAGATTAGTAGTGCCCCCCCCCCCAACCCTCTGCTAAGTGGTAGACTGCCCACTATTTTCCGGGTGCTCCGAAAACAAGTAGGTCAGTCTCTAGTTGGGCGTGGGAATTAAGAAGGGGGGTTCAAAAATAAAGTGCGTCTGGATAGGATGTGGGAATGGGTGGTGGTGTCCTCCAAGATGTACACAGTGACCTGGGCCAAAACAAAGTGTGGGGGAGTGGGCATCTTTGTAGGCTCTCTAGTACTAAAAACAAAAAACAGGGTCAGAACGCATTCACTCTACTAGCTAAGGATCTTTGTTAAAGAAAGATTGAGGGGTGGGTTACGTAGAACCCAGGACCGCGTGTGCCATACCTAAGCAGGGAACATGTGTTCATACCTGGCGCCTCGACGGATGTACAAGCTAGTGTCGTGCACCTACCTCCTATCGAACTCCATGCGATGTAATCTCCTCCAATCGCATCTGATCTTCACTCTGAGCTGGTGCTTAAAGTAGACAATCAGATCACGATCAGAAACAGATTCAACCCCATGGACCTCGTCAAGACGTGAAACCCACGTCACCATTCTTGCTACGGCTAGGATGGTTAGAAAAACCATGGCACATGTTCGTCTTTAACCACTGTCCGTTTTTCACAACTTTTTACTGACCATTTTTCTTTTCTTTTTTCGGTGTACACTTATCTATCAGGCTGCTAGAGAATTCCGGCGTTTTTGGAATGTTTTTCAAATATTTTACATTTTAGGAGGGGGGATCAGTTTCCAATGTTAATTCAACGTAGACTGATCCCCCTCTTTTTGACCATCTCAATTTTTAAAAAATCTTTTTCGGTGTACGATTACCTGTCATGTCAATAGAGAATTCCGGGGGTTTTGGAAAGAAATTTTAAAAAATTGTGATTTTAAGACGGGGGATCAGTTTTCAATGTAAATTCAACGTGGACTGATCCCTCTCTTTTTAACCATCTCAAATTTTAAAAATTATTCTTCTGCTTACAATTACCTATCATGTCACGAGAGAATTCCGGCGTTTTTGGAAAGAAATTTCAAAAAATTGAGATTTTAAGACGGGGGATCAGTCTTGTTCGTCTTTTACCATAGTTCGTTTTTCACAACTTTTTATGTCTTAAAATCTCATTTTTTTTAAATTTCTTTCCAAAAACCCCGGAATTCTCTCGCGACATGATAGGTAATTGTAAGCAGAAGAATAATTTTTAAAATTTGAGATGGTTAAAAAGAGGGGGATCAGTCCACGTTGAATTTACATTGAAAACTGATCCCCGTCTTAAAATCACAGTTTTTTAAAATTTCTTTCCAAAACCCCCGGAATTCTCTACTGACATGATAGGTAATTGTACACCGAAAAAGATTTTTTTAAAAATTGAGATGGTCAAAAAGAGGGAGATCAGTCTACGTTGAATTAACATTGGAAACTGATCCCCCCTCCTAAAATGTAAAATATTTGAAAAACAATTCCAAAAACGCTGGAATTCTCTAGCAGCCTGATAGATAAGTGTACACCGAAAAAAGAAAAGAAAAATGGTCAGTAAAAAGTTGTGAAAAACGGACAGTGGTTAAAGACGAACATGTGCCAAAACCATTCTTTTCTCCCTAGGCCACAGCGGGCCCACGTTGTGGACAACCAATGCTTCGTTCAGGGGCATCGGATGCTCGGCGTCGATGCGAGCCGTTACCTCTCCGACATACTCCAAGAGTCGCCAAAGTTTGCTGCAAGCGAAAAAGGCGTGCTCGGCCGTTTCTCTTTCGTGGTCGTCACAGCGCTGGCAGTAAGGATCCGTCCTCACTCCATCTCTGGTGAGCTTGTCGTAAAGGGGCAGCGCGTTCCAGACCAGTCGCCAGGTCAGAGAATACTCAGAGTTGTTGAGGTAACTCTGGCCTGGCGCCCAACTCTACTGAGAGCGGATCTCCTCCTCCGACCATCCCAGCCGCTCCCCAAGCGGATCCGAAGCAGACCTCTCCACTAACTCCCGATATAGTCTTTTCCTCGGCTGTGTAAGAGCCCTGGGCCCCGGCAATGCCTTAAGCACGGCTCGGCATTCGGCTCGGAATTTCGGTTCTCCCCTCGGTCTACGACGGGCTTCGACCTCGGGGGCGGGTATGAGGCCGCGGAAGGCTTTCCAGACCGCAGGGACCCAAGGAAGAACATCTGTCAAAGAGCGACCCAGAAAAGCCAATCTTTCGGCATGTCTATGACTTGCCAGATCCGGCATTCCCAGGCCCCCCCTTGCTCGGATGTTGAGTAGAGACCTGTCTGCAGACATATGGTTTCCCTCTCTTCCAAAGAAGCGAGAAGAGCAGGCGGGTGAAAACCAAAAGGCGATCCGCAGGCAGGGGTAAAGTCGGTAAAGGGAAGACGTAAGTGGCGCACGCCTCGGCTCTACCCTTTAAGGAAAGTTTCCTTCGAATCCAAATCGCGACCAACGATTCGACCTTTGACTGTACCTCCGACCAATTCTTTTCCAGCTGGAGGCCCGGTCCGAACCAGATGCCAAGGATCCGGACCGGGCCATCCGACCAGCTGAAAATACCTGGTAGTGCGGCTTCTCCGCTCCAGGCACCCAACCGCAGGCCGTAGGACTTGCTGCAATTGATTACGGCCCCTGTAACTTCTTCATACCGAGCGAGCGCCTTCACCACCGTTCTCACGTCAGTGCGGCTCGACATGAATACGGTGACATCATTGGCAAATGCGGAAACCCTGGCACGCCTTCCTCCATGTATAGCGATCCCGCGCAGGGCTGGTCTCATAGCCCCGTCCTTTAATTTGCGGAGGAAAGGCTCCAACGCCAGGACATAAAGCAGGGGCAACAACGGACATCCCTGACGCACCGACCGAGAGACAGCAAAAGACTCCGAAAGCTTACCATTGACTTGCATTGCCGCCGTCGGCAGACGATACAGGATGGAGATCCACTTGTGGAAGTCCGGATTAAAACCGGCGGCCTCCAGAACAGATTCCAGAAAACGATGGTCGACCCTATCGAAAGCCTTGGACTGATCCAAATTGATCAGCGCGGCGTCCGTGTCGTCTTCTACACCCTCTATGATCGTGCGAATCAGATGCAGGTCGTTTTGAATCGATCTCCCCTTCACAGCAAAATTCTGATCTGATTTGAAAAAAAAAAGTGTAAAGCGGCACATTTGCGGCACATTTGCAACTCTATTTTTTGACAAAACCTGATTAAAAGGCAATTTCAGTTTTGAAAAAAATCTTTTATTTATTTTTTTAATTAAATTAGGAAATCGACAACTTCTTTATGAGCTACATAAAAATGTTTAATTTTTTTTATTGTTATTTAAATTAGGTAAACAACTTTTTCATTGGCTGTTGGAATTTGATATATTAGCGAATGTATTAATCAATTTTTGGAATTTCAAATTTGAATTTGTTTTCTTTTAGTTAAATTAGGAAAACTTGTGATGCAAAGCCCGGTTGTGACATATGGCAGTTGAAAATAAAATGACAGGAAAACTTTATGAAATAGTTACGTGTTATTGATAAATATATGCGTATACCAAAATTTACGGAAAATAATTTAGCATTTTTATCTAAGGAATTCAAATATGAATCGTAGTCCAGAGTTGCCGGAATTTTTTATCAGATTGTCTCGTCTTTGCGTCATAACAAAACTTAAAATCACTAAATTAATTTTATTTTTTATTAAAATTCTAGTCGTAGTAAGTATTTCATAACGTTTTCCTGTCATTTTATTTTTAGTTACTATATTTCACAACCATAAGTACTGAAATTCTCTGAGTGCCCATTTCTTACAGGTACAAAAAAAAAAGAAAAGAAAAGGAGGCCTGCAAATCATAAACTGCTTTGTCGATTTCCGGGACTGACTCAGGATTCTCCATCAATACTTGGAATTGACTCTATTGAAATCCTCTGGGTGGCCATTCATTACAAGTACCCCCTTTTATTAAATTGAAATATGGTTTAAGTAAAAAACAAGTTTTTAACCCCGATTTCATTTTAAATAATTTTCGCGTCTGAAATAAAATGTAACTATTTGTACTTAATTTCATTCGCTAAAAGAAGGGGTTCACTTCGCCATTATAGCTCCTTTATTGTCAGTGTAACTGAAATCCCTTGTTTCGACTATAAAACAAACATCATTTCCGTTGCCTTTAAGGTAGCGATTTAGGAATTTGTAAAATAGACAGTATCCACTTCATCATGGCTGCCGTATCTGAAATTGGAAATTGCAAACCAGTGTTAATAAAAAAAAATCACCAATTATTTTAGGCCACATAACTTTTGACGGAATTTTTATTTTTATCATTTATAAAAAACAGTTTGAATTTATTATTTATTAATAATTGTTTGGGATCCATGAAGCAGATTTCGTTCGAGTTTTTCAGCCATAATTTGGAACGAAAACACTGTAATTTCAATGTATTCCTTCCGGAAATGACTCAGCATTTTCTTTCAAAATTATTTAACGTTTCCTAGTGGAGAGAGTATGGCGCCGATTTTTGATGATGTATCTTATTCTTAATTAGTAGCGATTTGAAGATTTTGGAAGTAAATTCTGTGCCTTGATCACTCCTTACTGTTTTTATATTTCCCTACGGGGTAACATCAGCCACAAATCTTTCGAGGGCTTTCACTGCGTCACTTTTACTTTTCAACATGTAGACCAGAATAATCATCTATACACCCTAATACGTACTTAAAATCATCCTTTGCTATGGGATCTATCGGTCCTGCTAGATCAATATGTATTAGTTCAAGTATTTTTGTTGCTCGCTTGTCAGGTATTTTATTTTTGAATTGGGGCATTTTTACCTTTGGGCATACTTCGCAATTAAATTGTTTTTTCTTGTCACTAATTTGCATACCAGAAACGTTTATATTTTTTCTAATTTAAGTATATCGTCGATGTTGCAATGTCCCATTATGCTATGCCACTTTTATAGCGAATGTTTTATTTTCTTCGGAGAAGTTACATTATTTAAGTAATATGGTTTACCTTTCTTATATATATTAAATGTAGTTCCATTAGTATTTAGTGTTGCAGAGTTAGATTTAAATTCCATGTAAGCACCTTTTTCTGTCGCCGCTTGTACTGAAAAGATGTTATTATTGAAAGAGGGTATATATAAAGCATCTTTTAAGATGTAATTATGTACCCTTCCATTCGTATCAGTCATTTTAATAGAAGCATCCCTCCTTTTTAGCACCAAATTATTGTATCGGCTCCTATCGGCTAGCTCAACAAATATAGCGGGAAGAATCAAATTTTTCATCAAAGTTAGTGAACTTGGACTCGTCATTTAAAATATTAGCATTATTAACAGAAAAAATATAAGAAATGTGCTTATCTGATACATGTTTTATCACGTTCCCTTCAGTTTTTGAGTGTCCGTCTTGCATTTTTCTGCAAAAATTTGTGTCATGTGTTTGTGTTTTGCAGCATGCAGGTTTCTGCAATTTTCAGATTTATGTCCATATCGCCCGCATAAGAAGCATGATTTGTTATATTCTTTTGGTCTGAACATGATTGCTGGTTGGCTTTTACATTTCTTTTCTCTTACACTCATTACTGCATTTGCGCTTTCATCTTGGGTTTTCTCAGTTTCTTCAAAGTTTCTGAGAGAGGTTCTAAAGTTTTGGAATGTCATAGGTGCATCTCTCTGAGTTATTACTGTGGTGAATGTCTTATATCCACTCGGTAATCCTTTTATAATCATTGCGATCAGTAATCTATTGCTTATCGTTTCTCCAGCATTTTTTAGGAATGTGGCAGCATTTTCTGCTCTGTAATATTTTCATCCGGCTTGTTTTGCAACGATGTTAACTCCGTGTACAAAGAAATTATTCTTGGCTTTCCACGTGACAGGTAATGTTCTCATAGAATATTTAATGCAATTCTGTCATCATTATTCGCACCTCTGATGATCAACAAAAGACTTCAGTCATTGACATATTGTACCAGTTCACCAAAAGCTTTAGCGTTCTTGTGATTTATTTCAGCATCGCTAATTGTGCTGCATAGTTTTTGAGTCCGCATGTAGCCGAGAAACTTCACCTCCCATAATTCGTATTTTCTCTCATCTCCCTGAAACATTAGTTTATGGGTTGCATAGCTGGGCACATAAGCTGTTAAACTGTGAGAGGTAGATCGCAACATCATGGTTGACCATGAGTCACGAAGATGTAGTAGAAAAGACAAGAATAAAATGGCGTAACATTAATATGTGTGCACAGCAAAACTTTTATTCCAGGACGAAGGATACAACAAGAAAAAGAACATATTTCATGCCTAATTTAATATTGGCGCCTAATTTACATGTTATGTGATAATTCTGTGGTGCAGTAATTATCTCGAAGTGTGGTGATCAGGTCGATGGCCTTATCACCACTTGGCTGAGTGGAACTACATTCAGTTGATAATTTAACAGATTATTTTCGATTTTATACCAAGTTTTTAGATTATTAAAAAAAATTAAAAAACGATTTGTTCAGTTTTTAGTGTAGGGCTTCAGTTTGCTATGTAAGCTTAATGTGGTACCCAAGTGAAATCACACCGTGACATGTCCAGTTACCCAACCAGTGTTATGTAATATTTATACCTTGCACATGTCTCTAAGTTAATAGTTCTAAAAAAATGTTGTTATATCGCTATTTATATAAAATTCGGTATGTATATATGTTCATATATTTATGTACAGGATTCACTCCTAAACTTATAAACTGATCATTATGAACTTTGGAAGACAGCTGCTAAGCGTAGGGGTCGTAATGTGAGCTGTATGTAGTTTAATGTAGTTTTATGCAAAGGGGAGTAAAAAGGAGGTGGAACCTTTCGTGAAAATTCAGATACTTCGGATTTTTGTGAAATTTTAACAAAGAGGATTAAACATCAATTAATAAATATTCTTCAAATTTCAGGGTTTTTAAAAATTATTTTAAAGGTTTTTTGGGGGCCATAATAACATAACAACCTCCTCTTTGAAAATTAAAATATTTCAGATTTGCATTGAATTTGATCCATAGTACTTAATGAAGCAATATTTCCTGAATTTTAATTTCTTCTTAAGACCTCTTTAAGCTTAAACCTTAAATTTTAAACATTTTCTAGAATGAAAATCATGTAATGGATTTTGATCAAAATTGGAATACGGATTCTAGACATATATGTCTAGAATCCGTATCCGTATTAGTATCATTATATTTTTATTTTAATCTTCGTAAGGGGACATAAAAGTGGTGCAAAACTATTCGGTTTTGTTCGCGTCTTTGGTTGCTTATTGATCCGTATTTAAAAACAAAAACAGATTTTTTTCAATCACTTTCATCGTTTTTGGTGTTTAGTTTTGCTCGATATTTTCTTTATAATTAGTCATTCAGATGGAAGTTGGGAAAGTTTTTACTCTTACGCTAAGATCTACTATCATTGCTACCCACATACACCGGAAAGACTTCGTTGTAACACATACTTTTGTAGCACTATTATTATTTCATATTTTAATCTTTCGTTTGTCTGTCGTGTACTATACATTGTTAAACGAAACACAGAACGTTTTATATACTACAGTTTCTTTTCCTTAGATGCTTTTTCATTGTCTAATCAGTTCCTGCTTACCGGAATACAAAGAATAACAGAATTACATGGTGTTTCGGAATTTTTTAGATGAGGATTAATAATTGGTACAACAGATAGGAGTGTTAAGTGATAATCAGGTCTAAACGACAGTCTTCTAGGGGGTGAAGGTTCAATTCTCAGTACGGTAAACATTAAGAATACAATTAAGA
>OY744525.1:96291185-96316185 GCA_963556195.1 Sepiola atlantica | reverse complement strand
TTACTTACCGGACAGTATTTACTATTTGGTATTTAATCAGTTTTCGTGAAATTATTAATAAATCGTTTTGAGTTTCACTTTCTCCCTGCGTTTATTTCTTTTCACTTTTTCATCTTACGGCAACCACATCGCATTGCTATAGTCTCGGACGACTAATCTGCACTTATATATAAATATATATATATAAATATATATATATATATATATAAATATATATATATAAATATATATATATATATAATAGGTATAAAGATTTTTCTTCATACAAACATTATTTGGCTGTAGCCAAATAATGTTTGTATGAAGAAAATCTAATGTTTGTATAAAAAAAATCTTAGCTCTATTTGATCGGGGGACTTATGTTTTGGGGCATGTCCGTCTGTCCGTACGGATTTTTCTCCGCAACCATCCCTTGAATTTCTCTGAAATTTTGCATGACTTTGTAACTTTGGTCAGGTTAGAAAGTGACGTTCTCCGATTTTTGAAAAATATCTGGTTAGCCCCCTCCAGAGGGTCAAAAGGCCCCGAAATGGCAAAAAATGACATTTTTTGCCCCATAACTTTTCATCCATCCATTCAATTTTTCTGAAACTTGGCCAAAATGTGGAGGCAATTGTGCCTAATAGAAAATAAGTATCGCTGACCTTGGAAAAAATCTGGTTCGCGCCCCCAGGGGATCAAAAGCCCCCAAAATGGCAAAAAATTACCCTTTTCTCACATAACGTTTGATCCATCCATTCAATTTTTCTGAAACTTGGCCAAAATGTAGAGGCAATTGTTCTGGATATAAAATGAGCATCCTTGACCTCAGAAAAATTCTGATTCGCGCCCCCAGTGGGGCCAAAAATGCCCCAAATTGCCCAAATTTATTGCATTTTACACTTGACACATCGAGTCACATACAGAGGGGGACCACGCACGTGCGACTTGTTATTATTCATTACTCTTACATAAACACAGTTAGGATTCTCTGGATTTTTACCCTGTGGGTGTAAACTTTGACTGGATTACTATACATATATATATGAGGTGTTTGAGACAAGTTTGATCATTTTTTTATATTCTTTCATTTTATTGAAGTATTTAATAGCGGTAATATGCAACGGATAACATTTTTTGTGTACTATTTCTGCGTTTGAGAGCTGGAGTTCAGAAACGACTGGAAAGCACTGGAATATCAGAAGAGAGTGACCTGCATCATCATGAAGATTGCGATATGTGAGCTGAAGAATTGTGTCAAAGATGTAGAAGCATTGGCTAGCAAGAAGAATCATAACAGGTGTTCTGACAAGAAAAGTTGCGGCAACATCCAGGCAAGGGAATGCGGATCTAGGCGAGAGAAATGGGCGTCATAGTGACAACTATTAAGAAAGTATAGGACAATGATCTTCTGTACTCATTCACCCTCAATGCCACAGAGAACCATCCTACAAAAGCCTAAAAAACTCCTTATCTAGACAAACACCCAGTCGAGCTGGAGATGCTTTTCAGGACCAATTGCACAACGCACGGCACAACAGGTGGCTAGCCTACAGTCCACACAAAATCCTGTGCATCATGAAGACCAAGTTCCCTTAAACTGTGATGATCTTTGGGGGTGTTTTCAGTGAAGGCCACATCATGCTGCGCTTGCATCAGGCTCAATTAAGATGCCTATATTTTGTTGTTATCAAGTGCTGGCTGGAGAGAATGGCTGCGGTAGGCCATACATGTGTCAGCAGGACTCTTTTCTGTGTCATACCTCTAGAAAAACCCAAAAGTAGCTGCCTGAGAACACTCACGACTTCACCAGTATAAACATTTTGTCATCCCCCCTCCCCAACTCGATTGATTGCAACCCCATGAACTATTATGTGTGGGGCACAGTTGAGAAAAACACTAACCGTACTGCCTGCAACAAAGGTAATTACCAGGATCAAATTAGTTTTCAAGTATCTCTTGCAGGACACCATCAAGTCCCAGTGTTCCAGGTTCAGTTATATGAAGAGAAATAATATGAGAATGATAAAATGAATGTCTAATGTGAGTGTTAAAGATAGGATCAGACCTGATGACCTCAGAGGAAGATTAAATCTGAACAGTATAGGGAGATGTGTTCACAACAGTGTATTTCGTTGGTTTGGTCACATTGAAAGAATCGATGAAAGTGCTTGAGTTAGTAGATGTAAAACCGTTGAGGTAGCGGGGTCAGTTGGCAGATGTAGGCCAAGGAAAACATTGGAGGAAGTGTTAAGAATGAAGACCTGGTCAGAGATAGGTTAGTTTTGAAGTTAATTTCTAAAAGCTGCCCAACACATGCGAGTATGTAAAACGAACATTTGAATATGAAAATGATGAGGATGATGATAAATATTTTGCACTCTCTCTCTTTATCATCAATTTTCTCTTGTCTAGGTGTCAGACATTTTGCAAGCTCACTCTCTCATCTTCAAGCTTCAGCAAGTCAGCAGTTTCCAAACTCCACTATTGTCCTATCATTTGCTTCCAAGTCTTTCTGGGCCGGTCAGCCTTCTTACAATCCAATTCTTCTACAACTGTTTATCAAGGAGCTTGAGCACTCCACATGACCATACCAGTACAGCCAATGTGTCTTTAGGATACCATGTATGCTGGGTAATTGTAGCATGTTCAGCAAGTCATCCAACTTAATGTGTCTTCTTTCGTCAGATTTCACACTGCAGATCAATGTAATCATGTATCTGCAGTTCGGCAGGAGAGGACTAAGTAAAGGCCCAACACTCGCTACCATATAACATGACACTACTGGCACAACTGCTATATAATTTACTCTGGATGAAGAGTGGGACAGCCTGAGATATAAACAGAGCCAACAGCTCACAAAATTTCTAAAAATTCGTCCAACACATACCAGTATGTAAAATAGACGTTCAACAGAATATAATGATGATGCTGACTGTTTTTTCTTTATTTTCAGGTATCAACAATACCACTAGCAAGATTTGAACTTAAACCAGAAATGAATTTGCTCTCGTCCCAAAGAGAATTTTGTTGCAAAATCTGTAGCCAAACGTTCAGCACCAATGTCAAGCTTATGACACATCAGAAAATAGATTGCAATGAGAAAGCAAACCTCCACGAGGAATTAAAAAATGGTTACATGTACAAAGACAGTCGAACTGCTAATTTCAGAGCAAGCAGGAATGAGCAGAAACACTCAACATGTGAAGTGTGCGGGAAAATATTTTCACAAAGTAATATCAAAAGACACGCAAGAACACATGCATTTAGGACCCCCTTTTATTGTGCAATATGTGGGAAATCCTTCTCCCAAAATCAAACATTGAAAATTCACTTCAGAGTTCACACAGGAGAGACTCCCTTCCAATGTGAAGTATGTGGAAAAGCCTTTTCTCGTGGGGATATATTAAAAACGCATCAGACTACGCACACTGGAGAAAGGCGCTACAAATGTGAAGTTTGCGGGAAAGCTTTCACACAAAATTATAGTTTACAAATTCATTTAAGGATTCATACTGGAGAGACACCTTTCCCCTGTGATATATGTGGAAAAGCTTTTTATATAAGCGGTCATTTAAAAAGTCACATGAAAACACACACCGGTGAGAAACCGTATGAATGTGATATTTGTGGTAAAACTTTTGCTCAAAAAACACACTTGAAAACCCATTTTATAATACATACTGGAGAAACTCCCTACTTATGTGAAGTATGTGGAAAAGCTTTCTCTCGAAGGACCACTTTTAAAAACCATGTTGATACACATGGGAAAAAATGAATTGCTGATTTGAAGAAAAAATGCTCGGTACATGTATTATGCTTATGCTAAAAGGCCACGTGTAACTTCAATTAATAAATTAAACCATGTATCAGCAGATTCTTTTGCTTTTTATTGTGTTCATCATCATCATCATCATCAGATTTATTTTTACAGGCCTTTGATTAGTCCTCTATAAGACAATTGGGCCTGTCTGTCAGCCTTGATCAAAGTCTTCCTCTCCAGGCTCGGGGGCGCGAGGATCAAAGTTCGAAATCCCCAGGGCCGCACAATCGCGTTTACACAGCTCATCTCAAGAAAGTTTTGGTCTTCCAGCCTGTCAACTTGATGCGATGGACATATCTCTGACCCAGGAAATCCAGCTGGAGCTTTGCGCGGCATGGCTAAGCCATTGCATCCTGTCCAACTTAAGGACATCAGATATTTCTTTTATACCAAGCTTAGAGAGAAGTGTCTCAAGTAGAGTGTCATCTTCTGGCTTGACATGGCAGATCCATCTAATCATGGCTTTTTCGTTGCGCTGCAGTATCTTGAGAGTGCTCGCTGATGCAGCCCATGTCTCTGAGCCATAAAGCATGACATTCCTCATATAACGAAGGACCCCACACGCTTCTTTCACCCGTGGGTATCGTTGTCGGCCACTCACGCACAGGTGTTTGATATCACGGTGCCGAGTAAAACAGATACCTCACTCTGCTCCGGTGTCACTGAACCACTTGTAACATAGGTGGTCCACTCGTGTCTCTATCTCTGTGCTCACACATCTGGTTCTCTGCACAGAAATCTTTCCAGACTGTGAACACCCTCTTTGGCCGGTGATGTCGTAGTGGCAGCAAAAAAAAAGATGTGTCGAATCTCCTCTAGGTCGGGGTGAATGAGGATAAATAACTTCAACAAACATCGGTGATGTCCTTTTGGCAAGAAATAATTATTAAAAACAATTAAAAGAAAGAATTAATTTTACACTTGAATTTTAGAGTCTATTGTTTTGGTAAAATGTCTTTGTTTACTAAACTATTTTTCCGTTGTTCTCTCTAATCTCTCCTTGTGAATTCATTTACGATCGCAAGTTCTTAATAAAGTCATAAGTTGAACTAATCTTGTCTACTTAAAACGGTGGGGGGGGAATACTATGGGCAACGTCATCCAAGCAAGAGGCCTTTCGCGCGACCTCCCGCTTGGTGGCTGCTCGAGTCTGGGCTCCGGCTAACACGACCGTCCAGGTCGCGATCCCAAATCTAACTGCTCGTCTACTCAAAACAAAATCCTTTCTCTTCCCAAAAGGGCATATTGTAACACCCCTTCTTCCTCTCTCGGGAGGGGGTGGTGTTGGATATACTGATTTACTCTCTCTCTCTGTGTCTTTCCTCCTTTATCAGGGTTGGTAGGGGTCGAGTGGTGGCCCCTGTCAACGATTCAGATATTTTGAATTTCTCTTTTAGACCTTATCTCTTATCATGACAAAACCATTATTTGCCTTCTTCTCGCTGTTTCCCAAATGTCGACACCTCTATCAGTCCGACATTCCAATCTCCCATCCCTTTTTTGGTAAGCGTGAGTTTTTGTTCAGCGGTAATTAGGTTTGACAAGTCTACATGCTTTTTCCAGCCACTTCGTCGTCAACTCTGGCCGATGTTTGAACAGTGGAAGATATGTACTGGCCTCAGATCTCTACTTATTTCTACGTAGGGTCCAGCATCCTCGCTAAGATGCACACTATTGCGCTAAGGTGCACGATCTCTGTCGGTCCTATTGGTTGTTTCATATCCGCCCAATCCTTATTTCGTGTCAATTAGTTGTAATTGACATCTCCCAGACTGTCACCTTTCCCCGCACACACAGAGAGAACAACGGGTAACACAATCAAACAATAATAATAATAAAAAAAAGCTGTAGCTAAAGAATGGAACAAAAAGTTTTCTTTTTCTGTTTTGTTTTCTTTTGTCAGTCTTTCGTTTTTGGTTTTTTTCTTCTTCTTCTCTTTCCAGTATATTAAAACATCAGGACTACGTATGCATGGGTGTGTGTGTGTATGCATTTTGTGGTTCTTGTGTCGGAAGGTGGGTGGGTGATAAATGAATTATTATGCATGCAATTAAAAGTTTGTTACTAAAAATGGGAGCTCACAACGCTCCTTACAAATTATGTCACCATCACCCTCTCCTCGGAATCAATCTCTACTTCTTCACTGGTCATCCACCTGGATTTCCAACAGGGGCAGCGATTCCTGCCCCCGCTCGTAATCCAGGTGCAGTGTACTCAAGGGTAACTCTTCTTCGCTCATGCACTCGGTTGTCAGTGCACTCGCGCCGTCCAATCTCTCCCTACGTCTTCCTCACGCCCTTTTGTCTTTTCTGCAAAAGCTAACCCTATTATTTATGTGTACAATTCTCACTAATATCAGCCAAGCCCTATCGTACCCGTGTCTAGTTCTACCTTTTAACATGAATTTTCCTTTTCTGACGGGGTTAATCGAACCTTCAATCTTTTTAAAGCTAATAGCTTATTACCTTCCTATTATGCAACACATCTTAATACATGATAATACTTTCATAACTGTTCGATGGGGGTCGACCGGTAATCTCAAATGTTTGGGTAATTCGGCCTGTATCTGTAACAGCGCCTCCCTTAATCTGCCGAGTTTATTATATTCGGCGACAAGTGTCTTAGCGAGTGCATATTCAACTGTGCACCTGGTGCACTCACTCATCAGTGTCAACAACTGAAATTCTCTTGGTACGGACCTGTCTGGTTTGCATACCGTCACTATCATTGCGTCGGCCAGTTTCTCTTCGTTCCCTTCCCTGGGAAAACAATTCTCTCAGACTAGCACCTTCTTGGCTCACTTCGGTCCGGTGACATTCGATATCGATACGCCTTCTCTGGCTGCATGCGACAGTAACCCTTTTGCTTCTTCCTTATAACTTCCAATTTCTTCATGATCATTTTCTCATCGCTTTCCGACACTGTCCCTAATTACACATCGAGTGCCTCTCCCAGCAATGGGGGGGGCACTGATTTCTTCTGTCTCGTCTGTATCAACACTATCCTTCCTAGATAGGATCTCATATCCTTCTCTTTGCTTATCATTACTTCTGTGCCCTTTCGTAAGGCGCACCACAATCTATCATATTCACGGTTGTTCGAACATCTGTCGATTACTTCAACTTTCTTTTGTTTTTAAAACTCACTATATACCTGCCTGGTCGTTTCGGCAGCAGCCCATCCAGCTGAAGGTATATTACTACTTGTGATCGACAATTTGGATCTAACCACGACGACCCTCCATCGGTCCCAGTTATGCATCTCTCTCTATCCTTATCTGTCCGTTTATCTCGGGGGGGGGGGGGGGGGGGGACACATCCAAGACAACTGTCCATGCCACAACCACCAGCACCGCACATGCCCGGGGGCCCTCCCTGCACGCGGTGGAGCCAACAGATGCGACACAGCACAACCTCGGCCTCTCCCCCATATCCCTGACTAGCTTTGGCTTGGCTTTCCTACTATTGCGTGGTGGGGCGCCTCTATCGTAACTTCATAGGTAATTCCTCTACCTTTTTGGCTAACCGATTCTCTCTCAGTCTCTTCTGGAGCTGGGCAGGGGGGTATTTTGCTGCTCTCCTCCCACTCACTGGACTCATTAACCGACCTAGCAGTCGGGTTTAATTCGTTTAATTAGTTCATTGCTTCTTGCAGTTTCTCATAAACCGGCGGGCAAAACCCAAGCCCGTCTTCTTCCCATTTAATTTCCCTATCCTTCACTAAACTTATCATTCTGGGGGCCACCTTGCCTTTTATACTCTGTGGGGTGGCCTCTGGGCGCTTACCTGGTTCTTTACCCTAGCGTCAGGTGGCACACTAAGGTTTGGAATCCTAATCCCTCACCTCCGATCTACGCTGCTGTGCACCACCGACTCTCATGTCCGAACTGACCACACCTAGTGCAGTTCGGTCTAAATGTGCTGCGTGGGCGCCCATAATTTGTGGGACACTCTGCTGCTCGGTGCCCCTAACCTCTACAGGTCACGCAGACTGATACCTGTCTGGCCGGTGCGGGCCTATAGTGCTCGTATTGAAGGTCCCGTGCCTTCCTTCTAGGATGAAAGTCTGCCTCCCAATCCTCTACGCCCCCTCTCTCCATTCGGGGGCCCGGGCTCGCCCTGCTCCCCACCGTTTTCCTTTTCCCAGGCCTTTCTTCGCCATGGCCTCCCTCTACGCATTCCCCTAGTCTTATACTGTCTCTCGCTAATCCCTGGGCCTCCGCTAGTGTGAGCGGATGACCCCTTAGTGCCTCTCTCTAGGTCTCTCTATCGCCTAACCCGTCTACCAGGGCATCCACCAGGATTGCCTGGATGGGACCCGTATTTCAGATCCCCCCATCTGGGAAGGCTTGAACTGCCAACCCCTGGATCCGCTCGACTAACTCGTCGAGTCCCTCGCCGTTGTTTAGCCTTAGCCGAGTCAGCTTGCCTCAATCACAGTTCGCTTGCTGGCATATCGTTTCACCAGCTGCTCGCGGAGCTCCATCCAAGCTATCCCCGGGTTCTCCACATACATCCCCTCAATAAATTTCGACACTGGGCTCCTCGCTCCATCCAGAGCGAGCAGCACCATCTTGCGATCTTCTAATCCATAAATTAAACTTTTCTTTTCGATTACCGCCAACCATTCTTTTAGATTGGCGGAATCACCTTTAAAGGAGGGTATACGTATTCCTCCGATCGGTCTCTCTAATTTTCTGGTCTAATCTCCCCCCATATCTGTTACACTATTTACTAGGTCTTCCTCCGAAGAGAGATTCATTTCCTTTTTTGAAATTTTGGTTCCACCTTATTTCGTTTATCTCGGCAGTTCGGTCTGACCAGCTTGAAGAAAGGATATGTTTGCCGGAGCTCTGTCGTAATTGTTAATAAACAACATTAAAACTTCTTCATGTAGAAGGATAGAGCTTCCTTAAAAAGAAAAGTTTTTTGTACAAGGACAGAGCATCCTTTAAAAGAATTATTTCAAGAAGCCAGAGGGTTTTACGTACAAGGACAAAGCGGCCTTATAAAACAAAAAGAATTCCTTTTTCATGTACAGGAAAGCTTTGAAAGAATTCCAGATGTACAGCTCCCAGAAGAAAGTCTGTTGTCAGACCCGTTGTTTGAAAAGTTGCAATTATCCTTTGAAAAGGATATTTTATTTACTGAATTTTGGGTGAGAAAACCCAAAGACTGACGCTTTGTGGGTTTTATTTAAAAGAAATTTGGTCTGGAACGACCATTTAAAAAATATCGAAGACTGAGAAGGACATTTGAACCTCTCCTAAAAACATTTTTTTCATTTATTTGTTTTATTCAGCCATTTCAAATGAGATATCTTGTTTTTGTGTTTTTGGTGGAAAAGCAAGACTTCTCGTTTTTCTTGCCATTGTTTTAGAATGGAGATGTTCTGTTCATTTCTATCTATTTTTTGTTGTGGTTTGAGAAGATAATATTTATTGGAATAACTAGGTCGTTTCCTATTGTTGTTTAAAACGACACCCCCTTTTAAGAATAGTCTCTTGAGTAGAGACTCCATTTTTCATCTATACTTTTTAGCTCAATCGAATTTTAATTTTATTGGTCTATTTTAAATTTTATTGTATTTTCCATTGTTATTCTAGGTTAATGTGTTTAACCCTGCGTTGGGAATCAAAAGACGGAACTAGCTATTTTTTGTCTCATTAATAAATTGTATTGAGTTACATTTCTGGGTCTGTTTCTTTATTTGCACCTTTTTGTCTCTTTATTGATTCCCACCTTTTTTATTCATGCTAACAAAAAACGAATTTTGGTAACGACCCCAAAATGTTGGTCAAAGAAAGTCCTTATTTACCCAGATATTGCAGACATTGTATCACCTTCAACAGCATTTTCCTGTTGACCAATTTATCCTGTGCTAGTTGGCTACTGAAAAGTTCTCCGACATCACCACAAGAAGAAGGAAGAGTGATTACATTCAAAGTAGATAATCTGTGGCACTCTGAATTTTCATGATTAAAAAATTTTTTAGTTGCTTTCTTCAAATTCCAAAAATCTGTTTTAATAAATGCATTCTTTTTATTCTTGATGACTAGCTGACATTTATGTGTGGCATGAAACTGGGTCATTGGCGACTCAATAGTGAAGCCAAGAATATCTGTTGAACCATGCAGATTGAAATCATTTTTTATTATTGCCAATTATATTTAATTAAGGGGTACAAAATGATGTTGTCGGGATATGTTTTAAACGAAAATTTGGTATATTTTACATAAGTTCTGAAAATTTTATTAGAATTAAGTAAATAGTTGATTTTTGGTATATTATTTTTTTGAAATTCACCAAATTCGATATTTTTTGCTATTTGGGATGTTAAATGTTAAACGCTATCTGACATGTTATGAAAGTAGGTCACCGAAATGAAAACAACTTTTTAAAATTATGTATTTTCTGTGGATATTATTGTCGGGACATAATTTTTATGTCTGATTTTTTTTCTTTTCTAATCTTTTCTGATGAATGCACATCAGGATTTTTAGAAAAAAAATCAGTTTAATTCAAGTTTCACCTGTTTTGCTTTTGGTGTCAATTTTTCGGAGAAGAAAATGAAAGTCCGTGAATATACCTATAGAATATGAACCTTTGACAAAATTCACCCATTGCACTTGGTTTTCACCCAAATTTTAGATAAAATTGATTGTTGGTCTTATATTGTAATGATTACAATGCAAGACCAACAATCAATTAATAGATATGCTAATTAGATAAAGTTAAGCACATGAAGTGTATCGACACCTGCTTCGACTCACGTACTAAGATTATGCATAAAATTAAAATGGACGACATTCCCCTACGGACGGCATTCACCCACTTTGCCCTATATATGCCAATATAATGCAATAATTTTGTCTTGCTATTAGATATGCCAAGAAAAGAGTCCTTTAAGACCAAGCATGATTGACTGGGTACTCCTTATTAATTAATTTAAAAAACGCGGTTACAAAACAATTACATTAATGTAACGTTACAATATGCGTTAATGATGCATATCAAATAATTATTGCTGACTATAAAAGTGGAGGAGTGCAAGCCAAAAAGAGACGGGGGCTGCCCCCCCCCCCCGTGCCACCGTCCATGTATATGTATATACATTAGCTTTAGCTATCCAACGTTGCTTTTGGTTGGTTCCTATTTCCTGGGCAAACGAGTGTGTTCTGTGTTCATTTGGACAAACTTTATGGCGCTGCTCGAATACATGGCCAGAGCAAAAGTATTCAAAAAGTTTTCTTTTTTTGTTCATTTTTTGGGAGATATCCTCCAGTAGAAGGCCTTTCTCTTAGCAAGAACTTATGCAATCTTTTACGGAAGGAAATATAGTTGCATGTGAAAACGCAAGGTCCATCTTTAAATAGCAATGAAATGTGACCGTGCCTTTTTATTTGTATTAGTAGAAGTCAGAACTGCTTCGGCTTTCGTAGTCAGAACTGCTTACGGCACGACTGGCAATCTATGGGTGCCTATTCGGAATTAGCACATGCATTAAATATTGTTTCCACACTTTATTTTATTGTAGAATTTTTTTTTACCCACTCCTCACATATTTTTGTCCAGAAAAAAGCCTAGTTCACCCACACCTCCCTCCATCTCATGCAAAATCTGCTTTCTCTAAACAATAATTTTTTTTTTAAATCTGGTTACCGTCCCTTTCTCCAGCTGACTGGTCCAGAAGTGGGTGCTCATTTTAAATTAAATTTATATAGGAAAGTGATCCGACATTTGAAAGTCTAACTTTTTTTTTTTTAATTTCTTTTTTGTTCGGACTGTTTACATGTAATCGCCTAAAAAAGTAGAATCACATTTTTATCTTTTCTAAAATACGATGGCTGTGATAGTAAAAAATACCAAGATTTTTTTGTTGTGTGTTTTATTTCATTAATTTTATTTCATTAAGTTATGTATTCGGTATTCTTTTACTTATATACTGAATCAAATAAACAATTTCTTAATTGACTGTTAATTTCGTACCGTTCGGATTTTGGCAGATTTGTTAATTAATTGTTAATTTAAATTTCTATTATATTTCAAGAACACAAAATAAAGTTTCTTAAAAATAAATGAATTGTTACTTAAAAAATATTGTTTCTTAAAAAATTTGTTAAAAGTTTGTTAAATTTAAAATTTGTATTATATTTCAAATCCACTTATGAAAAAAAATTGATTTTATTTTCACTCCTGTCCAATCTTTTGACATGTGTGTTCGTCTGCACCCTGTTTTCTTTGTGTGATGGGGAACATGTGTCAACAAGTCCCCTGTTTTTTTATGCTTTATGAGGAAAAATATGTGGATATAATATTTGCCATGTTGAAAATCTGACTAACGTTTGTTTATATATAAGTTAAAGCTGTTTTTATTAGTATTATTTTTTAATGTTATTTTTTATTTTGACATAACTTTCGTATTTTTCTTATAATTATTCATGAAAATTCACCACAACATTTGTATCACATATATATATCCTAGGATATATAAAATTAATTCTTTGAACAGCACAGCTTTGCACCACTTTTATGTCCCATTACAATTATTAAAATCAAGATATAATTATTCTAAACACTATGTCTAAAATCCTTATTCCAATTTTGATCAACATTTATTACATGATGTTGATTCAAGAAAATGTCTAAAATTTAAGGCTTAAGCTTAAAGGATCCTAAGAAGAAACTGAAATTCAGGGAATCTTGCTTCATTGGTGGGTTAATGAATATGGATCAAATTCAATGCAAATCTGAAATATTGAATTTACAAATGGAAGATTGTACCCAGATTATGTCTCTTAAAACTCCTTTAAAATCCTTCAAATAAACAAATTTTGAGAAATATATTATTTAATAATCAACTCAAATACATGTTGTTAAAATTTCACTAAAATCGAAGGTATCTGGATTTTCACTTTTATACCCTTTGCATAAAACTAAATGAATCGCTTAATTGCCATACATATATTTCTATACTACTATTAAACTCTACTCATATATTGATGAGCACTGTTGAAGTAAATACTGAAAGTCTATACACAATATATTATATCACCTTATAATATTATAAAACAATAATTACATATATATATATATATATATATATATATATATATATATATATATATATATATATATAGGGCTTTACAGAGCCCTCCAAAAAGGAGCGCGCTCCAGGAGCACGCTCCTTTTTGCTGGAGCGAAGGAGAGGAGGGCTCATTTTATATTCAGCGGGAGTTGAGCGGGAGCACCTCCATTTGGGACTAAAGAGCGGTGGTTTTATCGCTCCGTGCTCCTCGCTCCAAAATTATTTGATTTTTTTTTAAACATTAGTTTTTTATTCAGTAATATAAAGGAAAAGTAAAGAAAGTCTCACAGTTTACTCTGAATTATTTTTTTTAAATTATATCTCTGGTAGATGTATATGAGAGAGAGAGGGAGAGGAAGGGAGAGAGAGGGAGAAAGAACGAGAGAGTTACCCATGGAAACAGAAACTGAACTTTTCCGGGTTTTTTCACATCTATGTGTTACATTTTTGATATTGACCCAAATGTTCGATAAAATCGATGTTTGGGGTGAAATGGTAAATTTTGTCCTGACAAAAAATTCTGATTTATTTTTTAGCATATATCAAATTGAACTTTTATGCCACATTTATACCCGTCGTCTTTTCAGTGACATTTTGTTATTCTTAAATTCACGACTAGTATGTTTTAATCTTTTCATGTTTGCTTTTAAATTCGTTAAATTCCGTTAAAACTTGCTTTTGTAAATAGAATGTTCAAAGTTTGTTTTTCGTGTGTAATAAAATGTTAAAGCAGTAAAAAATATCTTTAGTCCAAGGAAAAAATATCTTTAGTCCAAGGAAAAAATATCTTTAGTCCAAGGAAAAAAACAATAAAAACCAACATGGCCGCCAGCGATTAAAACCTTGAATTAAAGTTAGATTCTCAACACTTTAAAAGTAAATGAGAATTTTATTTCAGGACCAAAAATATAATTAAGACCAACAATCAGTTTTCTCCAAAATTTGGGCGAATACCAAGCGAAATGAGCGAAAGAAAAGAGCGGTCCCTATTCTACAATTAAACCGATGTTTAAACTTAATTGAATTAAATAAAATATCTTACATTTTAATTTTAAAAAACAAAAATGTGTTGTCTTTTTAGAACCGAAAGTAGCATAGATATCTTTCTTTATCTTAAAAAATCTATTATCGAATATTAAAATTGTAAACAGTTTGTTTTTGTTAAAGATTTCAAATATAGACGTTTTCACGTTTTTTATTCAAATTTTTAATTTTAATAAATGTTTTTGCCTGACCTTGTAAAACTTACTCCAGTTAATTTTTCGGTGGAGGAAAATTTGACACAATATTTTTTCAACTCCCAGGCCAGATATTTTGTATGAAATTTTAAGACATTAAATGGACATTAAATGGATCTTTGAATTGTTTATTGACAATTTATTGATATTTTTGGCCAACTTTTGAGAAATATTTTTTTATTTAATCTTTAAAAAATAAACTTCATTGTTTTTTTTTTCGCTCCAAATTGTACTATTGAAAAGAAAATTGATAAATCGATTTGTTTGAAAGTACTTGCGCATTTCTTTGTTGTAAATAATAATATACATTATACAATATAGTTACGTTCGTAAAACAAACAAATATTAAACAAAAATACGACGATTAATGTTGCCCTGGCTGTCTCTCCTCTCCCAGAGAAATGTCTTCTTTAAAAAGAAAATAATCACTAATAATGTTTAAAAGTAAAACTTTAGTAAAAGTAAAACAAATCTGAATATATCGGGTCAAATTTTCCTTTCCTGAAAAAATAGGTTGTTAATGTAATGAATATTAAAATTGTTTTAAAATACTTCAGGGATTTTTCTATTTCTATTTTATACCTCAGGAAACGAAAATTTACGTATAATCCTATACTTCGTCCGACATGTTCTCCTATGACTCTCAAAATATTAGCGAGATTTTGTCAAATATTATCTTACGGTCTTACACTTAAAGTGACATCTAAACCCATATTGACGAGATCCTTTGACGCCCACCCCTATCCTTCGACCACTCATTGGCAGAATAGAACGTTTATGAAAAAGGGTACATTTTTATTATGGAGCGCTGAAAAAAGAGCCGCTCCTTTTTTATAGGAGTTGGAGCAGGAGAGGCTCCTTTTTGAAAATGGAGTGTGTGAGAGGAGCCAGCTCCAATTTTGGGCGTTGGAGCAGGAGCGGGAGCAGCTCCAAAAGTAGTAGAGCGTGTAAAGCCCTGTATATATATATATATATATATATATATATATATGCTTTTTCCTCTAAATATTCAGCACTCCTAATAAGCTGTGGTAACAATAGCAGTATATATATAGCTACTTACAGATATTTGAAAAATGATTTATGAAGTCAAAAGATTAGTTGGGCAGTGATGGAAACTTGTGCTCTCTGAGTGCTTTTGATAAATATTTTTACTACTATATTTTTTTTCTTTCAGCCTGGAAACAGAATCTCAAACAATCCACCAAATGTTTGTGGAGAATCCTTCACCAAAAAAATTCAAATGACAAGGCATTTAAAAATCCATATCAACCTCAAGCATTGTTCTATTTGTAGAAAAGGCTTTGCTGGAAGCAAATTATTGGATGAGCACATTTAATGCCATTCAGATGCAAAACTCTTTCACTGTGGGGTGTGTGAAAAGGCTTTCTTGACATGCAAAAGCTTGAAGAAACATATGGCTGTTCACACAAGACCTCAAAAATGATTTTAAAATAACATGGTCCCTCGATGAAATAAACATCATACCGGTTGTAGTGGGGGCAACTGGTCTAGTGAAAAAAATCTAAGAAAATACTTAGAAACAATCCCGGGAAGACGAAACTGTAGGGAAGTGCAGATAGCAGCCCTAAAAAGAAACAACATCTATCCTTAAGAGAGCCCTCGGATATACATTTTACTCATAGGGAAATCAAGTGTTAGCCTCAAGAGGGGGCCCCTAGATCTCTTTAGATAAACTAAATAAAAATGATAAAAAAAGAAGAGGCATCTTTTCCATGTGAAATCTGCGACAGTGGACTGATTAAACATTGTATATGTTTAATCAGTCCACTGTCGCAGATTTCACACTGGCTCCATCCCCAGCAAAAACGCATTGAAAAAAGAGAGAGAAACTCTGTTTCATTGTGATGTCTGTGGGAAAACATTGTCGAACAGCGCTAACTTGCAAGTTCACATGCGCATCAAATGCCATTCTGGTGCGACACCTTATCACTGTGAGGTGTGTGGAAAATCTTTCTCAGGATGTAAATCCTTGAAAAAGCATATGGTTTTTCATAAACGAGAGAAATCTTTCCCATGTCAAATCTGCGGTCGAGTTTGTTCGAAGAAACATGACCGGTTAAACATATGCGAATTCATACTGGAGAAAATCCATTTAATTGTAATATCCGTGGAAAAGCATTCTCAGACAAACATAACTTGAAAGTTCATGTGTGATCCCATACGGGAGCGAGGCCTTTTTCCTGCACTGTCTGTGATAAGACATTTGTGAGAAATTGCCTTCTGATAGAACACATGAGAATGCATACAGCCAGAATCCTGAAAAGAGCTCTCGGTTGGAGTCTGTAAATAGCGGGTGATTGTATGGCATTTGGTAGAATCCCCGTCCCCAGCAAATGAAAGAAAAGAAAAAGAAAAAAAAAAAGGGAGAAACCTTTTAAATGCGAACTATTTGACAAATCTTTCACTCGGAAAACACACTTACAGAGGCATATGAATATCCACACTGCCTACTGGGGAGAACTTGAATGCCTACTGGGGAGAACTTGAATGCCTACTAGACACTGTCCTCGAGTGTCTAAGGTCTCTCTGTATAGAGGTTTGTCAGAAATCCTGACATGAGGATACTTCCCATTTGAAGTAAACCCTGACCAAATATTCAAATGAAAATGAAAAGAAATCAAAAGTCTACAAACTGGTAGGATGTCACCAGAATAAAAAGATCCCCTCAGAATGGCAACGCACTGGGTCATATGAGGAAAATAACGGTGCACCTTCTTCTAGTGATGTTACCACAAACAACAACACTAAACTGGACACTCCACCAGACCAGACCAATTCTGGTCCTGGAATCCGGCAAAATGACCACCAGAAAAAAAAACTATAATCAAATTAAGTGGTCAATTGAGGAGAAGAAAATTATTCTCCACTGCTTCGCCTATTCAAGGTATGAGAAGTGGGGAAGAAAGAAAAATAATATATTCGAGGCTCAAAATATTAAACACTACAACCAAAAATCTGCTTTCGATTGTATCACAGATATATAGATATATCCCAAAAGATGTGAAAGATACAATCGAAGCAGAAGCTGTTGGTGTGAGGAAATAAACATCATACCGGTTGTAGTGGGGGCAACTGGTCTAGTGAAAAAAAATCTAAGCAAATACTTAGACACAATCCCCGGAAGACCAAACTGTAGGGAAGTACAGATAGCAGCCCTAAAAGGGACAACATCCATCCTTAAGAGAGCCCTAGGAAATAAATTTTACTCATATGGAAATCAAGTGTTAGCCACAAGAGGGGGCTCCTTGATCTCTTTAGATAAACTGAATTAAAATGATAAAAAAAAGACTTCCCATACCTGTGAAACGTGTGGCAAAATCTTTTTGCATGAAGACAATCTGACATCACACATGGCAAGGCATTAGTGCCTACAACTTAAGCCAGGACAACCAAAAAAACAACCAAAAGGGTCAACCCCATGCTCTTCATAGACAATGTCAAGCTGTATGCTAGCTCAGACACTGAGTTACGTCAACTGTTGTGCATACCTTTTCTCTGAAAAGACTGATTCTGACTAGCCAAGTATTATTGTTAGGCTATGTTCTTTACAATAAAATGTACGTTGCTTCAATTTCTTTAAAAAATACTTATTCCGGTCCAGAAGATTGGTATTATGGAGAGATTTTTCAATAATGAGTTGAAAAGAAAAATTGGTATGATGTCATTAATAAAAAAAATCATATATTTCTTGATCTATTTAAGCTATCAGGTAAACAATTATGTATTTAAATTAAGTATACTATTTTTTAAAATTAATTCCATGTATATTATTATTTTAGTTTCTTTTGTAATATTATATTAGTTTCAATAATTTGATTTCTGAAAAAATAGTTCTAATGTTGCCTTAGAGATATGCTAGAAGCGGTCAAAAATGCAAATGGCCAATCGCTGGGTCAGTAATTTCTGTTCTCTATTTCTTATTTTATAATCACTAACTTTTCTCTAAATACACAATTTATTTACCTATCTGAGGATATCTCAGTGTAGTCTACTTTCATCGTTATTATTTGCTTTGCACTATAATTTAAACACTATCCTTTTCAAGATAAGGTAACTGCACAGCACAACATAACAGTTCCCTTTAATATGTATGTTAAACTATAACTTTGTAAACATACACTAGGCTGCATGTTTTAGTAGTGCATGCGAATGGCAGATGTTGCAAACTGATAGATGCTCGGCTACAAGAAAAACGGAGGGGAGGTGCTGGCACAGAAGAAATTGAAAATATCTTTGATTTTATATCGGGCTACCCAGAATAGTATTTCTCTTTGAAATAAAATAAGTGCCTCATAACAACAGGGCATCATGCTGTGACCGGCCTTACTTGAGAAAAGTAATGTTCTTGGATGGACTCAAGATAACCCCCTTGAATAGACACTTGCTGAATATTATCTATAATAGATATCTCAAGTAGCCAGTCTTTGGGTGGTCGAATGGTGACCACTGAGAAAGATCAGAATCTAAGGTTTCCGGTCAGGAGTGAAAATATTCCAGGAGAGGAGAATGGGAGGAGTTACACCTGGCCATTTGGGAATGACACAGGCAGTTTTGTTTTTTGAGGGCTGGCGGTAAGTTGGGCTGGGTGTCTCTCCAGGCAACATGAGCCTTTGGATACCTTAGCTAAAGGATTGTGTTTATTGGACTCGTGTTTCGGTTTGGTTGGGCAAAAATCTCATCTTAGAAAAATGCGAAAATGTCCATAGATTTTATTTTGACGATATTAATTCGTTAAATCTTGCTTTCAGGGATTTGAGTTGTCCACTTTTTAGCAGACAGAAGTCAGCTTCTTTTAAATCCAGAAAAAGTGGATTTTCGCTTAAATCGCTAGAGGGTGTGAGTTCTAAGCCTTTTCGTTTTTTTGTTAAATAAGAAAAAGCTGGCTTCCACTCTTATAACATTTTGATCTGAAAAGGTTAGTTTTATCATAGAAGGATCAGACTCAAGCAATTCATGAATATAGTAGGGAAATTGGATGACTTTGGTTTCATCAAAGAATGAATTTCTTTTCCTTCCCTTAACATATGCACTCAGTGTATTTTTTAGTTGTGACTGATTGGAGTTGTTTTTGTGCTGCCCTATCTCCACACACACAGTAAGCTCGGTTGGGAAATTCATCTCTATATAAGCTTTATTTGCCTACGCAATCCTTGTGCTTTGTATGAACACATTTTACAATAATATTAAACAAAATAATAATTGAATACACTGAGCAAATGTTTATTAACTTATTTATTAACGATTATATCAACTTTTATTTTAATATTTGTATTAGTTTTTAATCATTTTTTTTATTTAATTAATATTTTATTAACTTTTTATTTTTATTTATATTTTTATCAATTTTTTATTGAGTTTTATTTTTCTAGATATTTTATTAACGTTTTAGTTGTATTGATATTTATATTAACTTTTTAGTTTTAGAATTATTATATTAATTTCAAGTTTTATAAATATGTTTATTAAACTTTTAATTTTATTAATATTTTTATGAAATTTTCAAGTTTTTATTAATATTTTTTATTAAT
This sequence comes from Sepiola atlantica, assembly GCA_963556195.1. Taxonomy (NCBI): domain Eukaryota; kingdom Metazoa; phylum Mollusca; class Cephalopoda; order Sepiida; family Sepiolidae; genus Sepiola; species Sepiola atlantica. The sequence continues at coordinate 96,296,506 of OY744525.1, read as the reverse complement.
TTTAACTTTCTTATTAATATTTTTTATTAATATAAAGAATTAACGTTTTAATTTTTTATTATTATTATTTTTATTTACGTTTATAAAAACGTTACTTTCTATTATATTTTTATTCAGTTTTTATTAAAATTTTGATTATCCAAGTGAAATAATTATCAATGCTGATTTACTTTCTGTGTGATACTCCACTTCCAGTTGAATTGTATAAACAATAATTTAGATGATTTTTCCAATATATTCGAACCTTGGAAAAAAGATTTTCAGTTAGTTTTTCACCTAATAAGTTCTGCTGCAAAGTATCCCCTACTGTTCAGAACTCAATCATCAATTCCTGACACTGTCACATCATATACGTTGAATATCATTTGAGTAAAAGGTTGGAGTCAAGCTTTGAGCTATATATTTGATCCATCACTTTGAAGTCAAGTCGTCCAAACAACCACACAAACATAATATATATACACACACACTTGTATATATATTTATGAAAAGATTGTCCTTCTCCGAACAGATGTATATAAAAATAAAGATATTGGTCTTCAACCTTTGAACTGCGCCGGTGATCATCTTGACAACACAATTAAACTTTTTTATCTTCTCATTTGATTAAAGAAATATCAATTTCCAAATCAACCGGTGCCCATATCTTCCAAAAGCTAAGTATGTTTGTCTGTTTTTTTTTATTCCCAAAGACTTTGCTCCATCCATATCAAGAAATTATAACTTTTCATATGCACATTATGGCTTCGTGGACTTGCTTTGCTCCCCAAATCCACATTTACTCTTAAACCAGAACATTGGTTCTTTTCAGGTCTATACTTTTAATATTTTTCATTTTTGTTGTCTATAAAAGCCATGTTTACCCCAAACCAACTTTATCCATTTTCCCATTGTGCTTATTTTATTCATATACCCATTCAATAACCCATATACTTTATACAATTTTCTGTCCCACTGTTGTTTCTTCAGCCTGTTGTGTTTATTGATACCTTCTCTGAGATGCAAAGCATAGTTTGAGAATGGATAACCATTTTTTACCTTTAAATTGGGGAAATTATTTGTTTACGTCTAGTGAAAATGCATTTCCTTGTGTAACACGCCATAGCCGGCCTGTAACAATATATATATATATATATATTTCTAAATTTATGCCATGGATACGCTAGTAACTCAAAAAACTATTGATCTCATCAAACTGAAATTTTGCATGATAGTGACTTATCAAAGAGCAGACTCATACATTAAATTTGGAAAAATCAGAACATTTTGACCGTGCTCGAATTTCTCAAAGTCACGAACATCAGATGCAAGACTTCACTGGCTACAATATGAGCAAAATGGGAGTTTCTACCATTAACAAAAGTGGAACTTACTTATGCCAAAAGTGGAACTTACACATTTTTGTAACCTAGATGTTTGACCTCCAAAAATGAAATCAGTTCTAAGTTGACAGATATTTTGACAAAATGGTGACAATTGGTCAAGTGATGTGAACGCTAGGCTGTACACAAACATAGTGACAAATTTGACCCCAAACATAACCTCTTGACAGAGTTCCTATTTACTTTCCTCTCCACAAGAGCAAAGTTAGACATAAGGTCGATTTTAATGTGGGGAAAAATCCAGCTCCCCAAAAGGGGTCACTTGGGATTAGAACAAAAATAAAAATTGCCTCAGTCTAAAAGGACTTCTCCTTCACTGACCAAGGACAGAATAAACTAAGTGTAGCATCAGAACAGATACTACATTTTCTTCCCAGCCAAAAGACTGACTATTTAACACACATACACACACATATATATATATGTGTGTGTATATATATAATTACCTATGTATGTATTTTTAATTTATTTTACTATTTCATTATACAATATTTAAAATTATTAGTGTGTTGCAACAGTTTCATGTGCTCATAGGTATGTCGAGGGTAAAAAATGTTGACAAACACTGATCTAAACATTTAAATAAAACTAAAACTCACAATGTTTAAGCTCGTCATCAGATAATTTTGATTATACGAATTAAATGTATATTAAACAATACTAATAAATAATTGAAAATCATAAGAATTTTAGTTAATCCATACTACCAATTTTAGCTAGCACGTAACAAACCAGTGGGTTAGCATTGAAATATTCTGACTAAGATAAACCACTTCAGTATATATTATTATTGTTATTGTTATCATATAATGAGGGAATTTATCATAGTAATAGCAATACATATGAAGAAATAGCGGCTATACCAACTCCAACATTGCATGCCAAGATAGAGAGAATAAGAGCACAAGAAGGAGAAATCGAAAAATAATCTGGTATACACCTCCATTTAATTTACTAGTTAAATCTGAAATTGGACATTTGTTCCTTAACCTATTAAATCAACATTTTCCAATACATAACCCACTGCATAAAATATTCAATAAAAACACGATTAAACTTAGTATGAAACAACGATTATGACCGACGGAGATCGTGCACCTTAGCTAGGATGCTGGACCCTACGTAGAAATAAGTAGAGATCTGAGGCTAGTACATATCTTCGACTGTCCAAACATTGGCCAGAGTTGGCGACGAAATGACTGGAAAATTGATATTGCTTGTCAGGAGCAATTAACCACGCACAGGGTCAGTTGTTTACCATATGCGAGATCGGAATGTCGGACTGATAGAGTGTCGACATTTGGGAAACTGCAGAAGAAAACGAATAGTGGCTTTGTCATGATAAGAGGTAAGGTTTAATAGAGAAATTCAAGTTATCTGAATCAGGAAGAGACGCACCCCTCACCCGACCAACGAGGAAAAGGGGAGAGAGAGAGAGAGGGAGAGTAAATCGAGAGGAAGAGGGTGGGTTGGAGCAAGAAAAGGTGTGATGATATGCCTTTCTGGGAGGAGGAAAGACACAGAAAGAAAGAGAGAGTGTTACAATATGCCACTTTGGGAAAAGAAAAGGTTTTTTGTGTTGAGTGGACGATCAGTTAAAAATTGGGATTCGGCCTGGACGGTGGTGTTAGCCGGAGCTTAGACACGAGCGCCGACCAGGCAAGAGTGTTACGCGAACAATCGCTCTCGTTTGGGATGACATAGGCCATAGGATTCCCCTCCACCTGTGCTCAGCCATCGCTTTCCAACAGAGATTAATGTCTCAATTAATACCAGGAGTCGTAAAAGTGATTCACACGCACACACAGACGACGAACTAGTTTAGTAAACAAAGACATTTTATCAAAATAAGAGACTCTAAAATTCAAGTGTAAAATTAATCCTTCCTTTTAATTGTTTTTAATAATTATTTTATACAAGAAGAAACCGATGTTGTTGAATTATTCTATTGTCGAATTGTCCTGCTAGGTAACTTTGCCTTCACAGAATCACAAAATCGTCATTCATCCGACCTGGAGGGAATTCGACACATCATCTTTGTTTTTGCTGCCACTAGAACGACATCACTGGCCAAGGAGGGTGTTCACAGTCTAGAAAGATTTCTGCACAAAGAACTAGACGTGTGGGTACTGCGATAGAGACACGAGTGGACCACCTATGTTACAAGGGGTTCAATGACACCGGAGCAGAGTTAGGTATCTGTTTTACTCGGCACCGCGACCGGGATATCAAACACCTGTGCGCGAGTGGCCAACTACAATACCCACGGGGCGAAGAGTGTGGGACCTTTTCTTTATAATGGTTTTGTGACGCAGGATCGAGTGAGGTCTTTCGTTATATTAGTTATAGTTGTACAAATAACTTGAAAAAAATAATGAAGAGTCATAATAGACATATATTAAAAAGCGATGATAACAACTTACGAAATAATAATAAAAACAATGAATGTAGTTGTAGAGATAAGAATAATTACCCGTTACAAGAAGTGTTTAACCAAAGGTATAGTTTATTTAGCAACTGTATTCCCAAATAACAATCCTAATCTAAAGAAAACTTACATAGGGGGTACAAGTACTGAGTTTAAGGCCAGGTACACTAACCACAAATTTTGATTTAATAACCCAGATAAGAAAATAGGAACTTCGATATCCAAGTACATTAAATTTCTAAAATATGAAAATATAGTTCCTGTGATAAAATGGAGCATTTTAAAAAAGTCCTTGACACCCACACTACACAACCCCACTTATTTTTTGTGTCTTAGTGAAAAGTTTGCAATTGTTATGATCCCTGATAAAAGTTGTTTACTAAATCAACGAAACGAGATAGGTTTTAACTGTAGGCACTTCTGGATAAGTTTAAACAATCTAGAAAATTTAACATAAATAATTTAACGATATAGCACAAAAATTAATGCCCCCCCCCCCCCCAGATAGGTATAATTTATTACAATGGGTAGAATCTGAGTAAACTAATAAAACTAAGAAATCTAGTCTTAATTAAAAGATTAAAAATTAATAACACAATTTTTTTAATAAGGGGCAATCTTTAAGAGAAATATGTTATAATATTACAGGTATAAATCGAGATTAGAGTTTCCGTTCTTATAATAATAATAGTAATAATAATTATGGTGGCTGCAGTGATAATAGTAAGAACAGTAAAAATAAAAATTTATATTATTATTATCATTATTACTATCATTTTTATTATAACTTATTACTATAATTATTATTACTATTATTTTACTACCCTACTATTATTATTACTATTATTGTAATAATTATCACGACTGTTTTTATTGTAAATACTATTATTATTTTTACTATTCTTAATAGCTATAATTGGTCATAATTGATTTCAATTATTTATTAGTATTGTTTAATATGCATTTAATTTGTATGATCAAAATTATCTGATGACGACCTTAAACATTGTGCGTTTTAGTTTTGTTTAAATGTTTAGATTAAGTGTACGGTATAATTATAAATATGAAGTTTTTCATATTAAGTTTTTTTATAGCATCACTTCATAGAAATATATATATAAATTAATCTCTCATTTTACTTATGTGTTGCTTTGTTAATTTTCTTGTGTCAAAATGATAGCCACTCCAGAAGAGAAAGGAGCGCCCATTGGGATATAAGAGTGAACTGGGGGTTCATGAGTACAAATTTGGAGGGTTAACGAACCGTGATCTATATTTAACAAAAACGAACTTTGATCGGATTTGAATCTTGGCTTTTTCTTTTTATCTCTTCTCTTTTTCTTAAATCCGGTTTTCTGCTGGTGACATTTCCAATGTGCCATTCTCAATTTTTACTTTTTATTTTTATTCAGTCTTTGGAGAGATGTTATAGCATTGAAACGTTGGTGTATTGACGTAAGACTGTAATATCGTTTATGTCATTTTATATATATATATATATATATATAGAT